>OY757934.1:38127757-38202757 GCA_963585895.1 Sepioteuthis lessoniana | reverse complement strand
CACGAATGTCTTTCTACAATTATGGTTTTGGTATTAAAAAAGAAAACAAAACAAACCAACGTAACGGTCATCGTCGCAGGAAATGGAATTAGTGATTCGAGTTCAAATCACAGACGAGGTTGTCTGTGATTCACTTTGCGCTAAACACTTGGGAAAGGCATTAATCCATCTCTTCAACTCCCATATATGGGTAAATAGTAGGACAGACTGAAATCTTTAGCCTGGCTTATGCAAACAGTTTTAGAGAAGGAAAACTGATTTCAAACCGGTTTTACTCCGCCTAAAAATTGACCTTGTCGTATCCTGGGTGATGAAGAGGGGTTAGGTAAATACATTGATTACCACTCATACTGATCTCTCTCATCCAATTTTATGAATGTTCTGTAACTCGCTGAACCTTCATAAACTAATATAAATCGATCATTTTGTGTTTGAGCTAAAAATACCCAATAACATCCGTTTTGATTGTATTATCACGAGAAATAATACATTTCTGGTATCTTTGGTTTTGAGGAAAATTAACTTTTCATGAATATTGTTTGAGGTGATATTGTAAGTACATCCAAATAAATAATGCACTTATAACAAAACAAATGGATAAAAACTTTCAAAGATTATAAAAAAAGTGACTGTATCTACTTTGCAGAAAGATCCTTTGGATATTCATCCAACCGTCCTCGGAGCAGAAATGTGACACAAAATCTTGATCAACTGATTAATTGGATGTTTTGCTAAAAGAGTAATATATTTTTGGATCAAATTGCCTGATCAGATCAAAAGCAGAAATAGTGTGAAAAACATCTAAGATTGAATTTCAAAAAAATGTTAAGAAAAATAATTTAAGCGGACATTTTTAGGAACAATCCGATAAATTAGAATTTGATCTGTTTAAAGATATGGTTTTAATAGTGTCAAAAATCTATGTAAAGATTCGTTTTTTAAGGTTGACATAAGAAGATAGTTTAAAGAGCTTATGACCAAAGAGGCATAATAAATAAACAAATAAATAAGTCCAGTTTAATGTTAGGACCCCACAGAAAGCGAGTCTTTTGGGTTGGCGTGGAGTCAAAATAATTCAATTCTACCGGTAATTCTATTTTGGGATACCTCTGGTAATAAATCCAACATTTACTTCTTTAGATGAGGGAGAAGGAGCTGTCTGGTGAGTAGGTGATAGGAGGACCTCTAGAACTGAGCTGTTTTATTTTTATAACCGCCAACATAACGAATATACTCGGTAATTTTCTAAAAGAACATTGGATCGCAATCTCTTTGAAGACCACTCAAGTATTGGATTTACAGAGGCTATTCTTCTGCTTTTATCCATATGATTAGAGTTATTCTATCAAGTATTGTCGTGATACCTTTCTTAACGGTATTAAAATTAAATGCTTTGTCTAGGTTAAAGTTAGTGAGTATCTCATCGCGATGCAAATGAATTACAAGATAACTAAGTTGAGCAATATAGTTTTTTTCAATCCTCATTAGGTGTCCTTGTCCTTTCGGTGACTGTATCCTCTGCAGAGTGGTAAAACCATCGGATGGTAAGGTTCCTGTCTTGGAGAACCAGAGAGTGTGGGGTACCCTTTCGTTGCTATTACTTCCAGGTCCACTCTGAACTGCAGCGGTAGTATCTATTATCCGCTTAAAAATAAGCTCTTAGGCAAACAGATCTGTTTATAAATTTTTTCTGTTAGATAGGATTACTTGATGACATAAAACTGTGCAAATAATGATTTTTATTATTAAATAAAATTAGTTTGGTTTCTTTGTTATTAATGGCATATCAACCTTTGTAGGTTATTTAATGCCAAAGCCATTCTCCTAGAAGAACAGTTGGGGTACTATTTAACCCATAGCTGGGAGGATAAGGGGGTTCATACCTTTCCCAAGGGTATTTGCCCGAAAGTGAACATAATAGCGCGACTGGAGTACGAACTCGCTTACTACGATTCCGTAGTCCATCGCTTTAACCATTACACCACGAGGACACCCCCTAAATAAAAGTACTAAAGTTAGAAAGGAATACTTGAAACCATTTAACTGTATGCAAAGTATTTGTGCTAAGAATAGTTACTTGAAGCTAGAATTATTTAGAATAGATTTTCAGTTACATGAAACCATGCAACTGGGTGAAATGTTTGCGCAGAGGCGATACCATGGTCCACGCTCTGGACTTCGGTCCGGAGCGTGACTTTGCAAACGAAACCTATGTATGGCACTAGACCTTGCGGTCTAGTTTAAGCCATAACCCGGCATACGTGCCCGGACCCACATTTGGGTTCTTGAAACTGTTGGCGTCATCAGGCTCACATTGCACCAAGTGAGCCGATGAGCAGCAAAGACCAGCAGGGTTCGAGTCTCGGCTCGTTCCCGACCTTCCTCTCCCCTTTATCCCCACTTTAATCGGCCTTCGGGCTTTTGACCTTGTGTCAAGTCTTGTCTGGTGGGAGGCAGCGACAAATAAACCATGTAACTGGGTGAAAATTATCAGTATTAGCTAGGAATACTTGAAACTATACAAGTGTATGTGAATCATTTGTATTACATAGAAAATCTTGACATCATACTGCTGTATGCCAACGAAAAAGTGCAATTTTAAAAAATACAATGGAAAATTGGAAATATAGTTAAGATTATTATTAAAATTTTAAAAATGAATCAAACTTCGGATGCTGACAAATTAATTTTCACGGCATATCAGCCCCTCTAGACTTTAAAAAAAATCTTTTCAGTTTCGGGAATTGCGTTAATTTTACCTTTAGTTTTATATTTTGAAAAGTTCCTTAAGAGTTTTTGCACAGTTAAATGATATCACGTTTTTCAATCAAATAAAAATAATTTTCAAACAGTCGTATTTTTTCAAACATTCCTATGTATGTTAACTATTATATTACATCATATTATTTCTTTTGATTAATAATCATTTGTTTACACACAGTAATATGATTTCTAGAAACTGATAATAATCCTTGGTAAACGATTACATTTTAAAGTAACTATTCTTAATACAAATGCCCAGTCGGCTGGGGCTGTAGAATACACTGACTGCTTCTCTGCAGACGAGTAAGACCCCCTCCCGCAACGAGTGTTCTGGATATGACAGTAAACAATCTGATGTAATGCTGGAACTTTAGGGAATGCGGAGTATCCCTTTACTGGCATGGCTCCCAGGTCCACTCTGGCCTGGGGTGGTAGCACCTGATAAGGGTCCTATCTATGGGTTAAACAGAACTAAAGTATGCTTTCTTGAGTTTATTGTTTTTTTGCCTTTAAACTGAAATAAAACTGTTTTGACATTAACTCTGTGCATTGCCCTGTTGGATGGAGCTGTAGAATACACCGACTGTACCTCTGCAGATGGGTAAGACCCCTTCCCACAATGAGTGTCCTGGATATGACACTATACGATCCGATGGTGAGGTTCCAGTGATGCTGGGGCTTTGGAGAATGCAGAGCACCCTTTCATTGCCATTGCTACCAGGTCCACCTGATAGGGTGCTACCATCTACGGGTTAAATCAAACTAAACCATCTATGAGTGAAATAGAACTAAACTGCATACTTATGCTAAACTGAACTGTTTAGATTAGAACAGTTTGACTATACTGAACTGCTTGAAATAGAAATGTTTTGACAATTAAACTGTGTACTTACATTTAAACTGTGTATTTATGCTAAACTGAATTGTTTGAAATTGAACTGGTTTTGACATTTGAACTTACGCTAAACTGAATTGTTTAATATAGAACTGTTTTGACATCTAACTGTGTGTAAACAAAATCTATACTCATATTAAATTGAATTAGCTGAATTAGAACTGTTTGACCAAATTGAATGGCTTGAAATAAATGTTTTTGACTATTAAACTGTATACTCACGCTAAACTGAATTGTTTGAAATAGAACTGATTATTTGTTTAAAATGGATTTGGCATTTAATAACCGACAAAGGTTGATATGCCATAAAGCCTAAACAACCAACGAGTGTCCTGTATATGACATAAACAATCTGATGGTGAGGTTCCAGTGATGGTGCTTTGGGAAATGCGAAGCACAACTTCCTAGCCATTGCTCCAGGGTCCACTCTGGTGATAAGGTCTTGTCTATGGGTCAAATAGAACTAAACTGCGTACTAATACTAAACAGAATTGCTTGGAATAGAACTGTTTTGACATTTAACCATGTAAACAAAAACTATACTTATACTAAACTAAATAACTTGAATTAGAACTTTTTAACTAAACTGAATAGCTTGAAGTAGAAGTGTTTTTGGCAATTGAACTGTGTATTTATGCTTTACTGAATTGTTTGAAATAGGACGGTTTAATTGTATAAAGATGGATTTGGAATTTAATAACCTACAAGGGATGATATGCCATCAAACACAAACAAACAAACAAACAAATTCTTAATACATATAATTTGCAGTTTTATAGTATCAAGCATTCCTCCCGAATACGAATATTTTTTTAACAAATCTATTTGACTCAGAGATGGGATCCTAACAGATACAACCCCTCCGAATCAAAGTGGGCCTGTGTGTAATGGCAATGATCGGGTATTCCATGCTCCCCAGATCTCCAGAACTGGAGCCTGACCCACCGGTGCAGTTTAGTTGCTTGGTTCGGTTTATGGCATATCAAACATTGTTGGTTATTTAATGCCAAATCCATTTTTATACCTATGAACAGTTCTGTTTCAAACAGTTCAGTTTAGTATAATTATGCACTTTAAATCTCAAAGCAGTTCTATTTCAAACAGTTCAGTTTAACATAAATTCACAGTTTATTTCTTTTTGATGCATAGATTAGACTCTATCAGGTGCTACTACTCTGAGACAGAGTGGACCCGTGAGCGATGGCAATAAAGGGGTACTCTGCATTCCCCAAAGCTTCAGCATCACTGGGGGCTTACCATCAGATTGTTTTGTGTCATATCCAGGAGACTCATTGTTGGAGTTTTACTACTCTGCAGAGATGTCGTCGGTGTATTCTACAGTCTCAGCCGACTGGGCCATGCAATTTAGTGTCATACCCAAAACACCAATATTGTGGAGGCCTTACCTCTTTGTAGAGGATACAATCAGCGTATTCTAAGCCCCACTGATAGTGCCGATTAAATTTTGGCTTTGAATAACCCTTAAGGCGCTGAATGGCGCTAAACAACCAAACCAAACTTAAGAGAGCTATGCTAGTAGACTTTATTGAGTCTGATTGCCAAACTAATCTAAGCTTGCAAATTCTCCTTCTCTCTCTGGTGGGTTCGAATATTGACAAATGATATTTTGCTAATCTTGGCTTCTAAAATCAACACCAAGCAACAGATCTCTAGCATAATTCAAATTCATAATTCATGTTCCATAACCAGAAGCATGTCTGCTCACGTTGAACTGATCAAATAGTAGGATTTAAAGTAATGACAGGTAGGGGGTTTGGGCCAAGCGGCAGTTGTTCCTATTCCAAACTGGTTTGGGAGTGGGGCGCTTACGAAGTATATGTTAAGGTGCGCCTTTATTAACTGCTTATTAAACATGGCACGACACCTGCGCAGAAAGTTCGCCTTCATTAACAACCGCTCAGGTAACGTAAATAGTTCTTGACGCACGTCAACGAGTGGATTAATAAATGTTGGAGCTGACGTCACGTAGCAGTTCCGTTAAAAGAAAGACGAGGAAATGGTTATCAAAGTAACTGATCGCAGTATCGGAAACTAAAATTGAAAAAAAACAAAAACAAAAACAAACAAAAAAAACAAAAAAACAAACAAACCCCAAACAAACCTGCTGTCAAATCTAAATTTGTGGTTGTTACCGCAACGGATCAAGATGTCCGTCTTTGACTCATACATGAATAAACTCATAGAAAGTTTTGAGTATAAGTCAGGGAAAAAAACTTCTGAGAGCATAGTGAGTCAATCTCTTACGATCCATTTTTAAACTGTAATTGTTAGTCTTTGTATACTCAAGCCCAACATCACGAGCTGGATGTGACACAAGGTCAATTTTTTTACAACAGGTTTTACTTCAGAATTTTCCTTCTCCTAGACGACAACCCAGTCGGCTGAGGCTGTAGAATACAACAAATGCATCTCAGCAGAGGGTAAGAATCCCCAACGAATATCATATATATGATGCAAAACAATCTGATGGTGAGGCTTCAGTAATGCTGGAGCTTTCAGAAATGCAGAGTACCCCCTTCATTGCCATCATTTCCAGGTCCACACTGGCCTGGAGTGGTAGCACCTGGAAGTTCCTATCTATAAGTCAAATAGAACTGTTTGACATTTAAGCTGAGTGCTAACAAATGACTTATGCTAAATTGATTCGCTAGAAAAAGAAATATTTGATTATTTAATTGCGTGTAAACAAATGAATGATATTTAATTGAATTATTAAATAGATAGCGATAATTGGTATTATTTAATTTTGTTGACTTACGCTAAATTGAATTATTAGAAATAGAACTGTTTGATCGTATAACCGTGTGTATCTACAAAATGTGTTTATAAACCATATATCCAATATATATCTAAAAACAAGATTGGGTCAATAAATAACAATGGTTGATATGCTATATAACCAAACCAAACCATTTTCCTTAACCAGTTGCCATACCAAGGTTAAAGAGCCTAGTCTGTCCAACAATTTACCTGTAACTGTGTGGGATAAGAATATTGACATTCATAGCTTTTCAAGGGCATTAGCGTGAAGAGAAATATCAACAACCACATCCAAAATTTTCATTTTCCTACGACGATAATTGTTACACCATGAGACTGTGTTGTGAGTTCTATCCAGACCTCTGACCTTCCGTTAATTCTAAACAACTCTCTGTCTTTAAATGGGCATCACGTGATGCATTAATAAGCGAATTGTTAGAAGTAGAACTGTTTTTATCCTGTGTACTTATGTTAAACTCAATTATTTGAAATATAACCGTTTTTGACATTTAAATTGATACTAAACTGAATCGTTTGAAATAGAACTGTATTGACATTTAAACTGCGTACTTATGCTAAACTGAATTGTTTGAAGTAGAACTGTTTTGAAATTTACCTGTTTGTAAACAAAAAAACTATACTTATACTAAACTAAATTGTCTAAAATAGTACTCTTTATATGTCTAAAAATAGATATGGCATTAAATAACCAACAATGTTTGATATACCATAAAACCAAACCAACCCACTTACGCAGTGAAGTGGCTAGGAAAGATGAAAGCAATAAAGACAGGACAAATCTCTTTGGCCAGTAAAGTCAATGGTTGAGTACATTGAACGTGAGGCTCCGTGACAAATGAGTTTCGAGTGCTCCATACATTTGACCCTCTGTTACAACTAAGTGAATAACTATAAACAACCATGGGGGTGTCCTCGTGGTGTAATGGTTAAAGCGATGGATTGATGAATCGTAGTAAGCGAGTTCGTACTCCAGTCGAGCTATTACGTTCACTTTCGGGCAATTACACTTGGGAAAGGTATGAACCTCCTTATCCTCCCAGCTATGGGTTAAATAGTACCACAACTGTTCTTCTATGAGAATAGCTTTGGCATTAAATAACCTACAACGGCTGATATGCCATTAAACAAAGAAACCAAACCAAACCTATAAACATACATTTTTTGGACGCATATTACTGTTACTGATAAAATGAAGCGCAGTTTCTTCCAAGCAGTGGTCGTATCGATACTGTTATATGGATGCACCTCATGGACGCTAACTAAACGTATGGAGAAAAAGCTTGATGGCAATTACACAAAATACTGCGAGCAATATTGAACAAGTCCTGGAGACAGCACTCTACAAGGCAGCAGCCTACCACCCATCACGAAAACTATCTAAATTATACGAGCTAGACATGCAGGACACAGCTGGAGATGAGCTCCTAAGTGATGTACTCCTGTGGGCCCCTTCACAGGGACGAGCAAAGTCAGGACGGCAAGCTCGAACCTGCAATGGACGATAGGGAGGGGTGGCGAGAGAGGGTCAGAAATATCCGTGCTGATAGCGCGACATGATGATGATGATGATGATTAATTTCCAAAGAAAATGGCAACTGTAGCAACGTCTTAAATTTAGATAAACAGTTTTCATTAATCGACGGAACAATTATGCCGAATTGTTTTCATTAGATGGTTTAGTTTGGTTTGGTTTTATGGCATATCAACCTTTGTAGGTTATTTAACGCCAAATCCATTTTTATGTAAATAATCAGTTCTATTTAAAACAATTCGGTTTAGCATGAGTACACAGTTTAATTGTCAAAAAAAAAATTCCATTTCAAGCCACTCAGTTATATATAACAATTCAGTTTAGCAAAATCACGCAGTTTTAAATGTAAGTACAGTTTAATTGTAAAAAAACATTTTTGTTTTGAGCTATTCAGTTTAGTCAAGCAATTCTACATAAGCTAATTCAATTTTGGAAAAGTACAGATTTTGTTTACCCCAGTAATATGTCAGAAGAGTTCTATGTTAAACAATTTAGTTTAGTGTAAATATAGTTTCTATGTCAAAAAACAGTTGCACTTATATGTAACAATTCAGTTAAGTGTAAGTACAGTTTTAATGTCGAAAAAACAGTTCTATTTCAAACGATTCAGTTAAGCACAAGCACGCAGTTAAAATGTAAGTACGGTTTAATTGTCAAAAACATTTCTGTTTTAAGCTATTCAGTTTATTCAAACAATTCATTTTAGCATTAGTATGCTGTTAGTTCTATTTAACCCATAGATAGGGCCCTATCAGGTGCTACCACTCTGGGCCAGAGTGGACCTGGGAGCAATGGCAATGAAGGGGTACTCCGCATTTCCCAAAGCTCCAGCACTGCTGGAACCTCACTATCAGATTGATTAGTGTCATATCCAGGACACTAATCAATCATTGGGGGGGGTCATACCCCTCTGCAGAGGTGCAGTCAGTGTATTCTACAGCCCCAGCCGACTGGGCAATGTTTTCATTAGAGTAAAGTACATCGTTGTGGTTAATTAGATTGCGTCTCCGAGATCCAGTAGTACTAAGAAGAGAGTTCGATTCTCACAAGGTGTCCCATATTTTCTGCCTTTTGCCAAATCTATATTACAATTAGTTTGAAGTACAATTCACCATAGTGTAATGTTTAGCAAGGTAGTCACGCAGATCAGTGACGACTGACTTGTGAGTTTGATCCTTACTAGTTGTTCCATGCAAACAAAAAAGAAACTTATGCTCAAGTCACGTTGAAAGTAGAGGTTTCCGCTTGATCTCCGAAGTTAAATAATAGTGAGCATTTAAATGGACAAATATTCAATAGCAACAGGTTCTCTAAGGTAAATTAGCCGTTTGGTGGACATTTTGATTGAACATTGCAAATTTGTCAAAAAAACAAAAAACAAAACAAAAAAAAAATACAATGTGTACATGTTTATAGGCGAGAATTTTACCAGGAATTCATTTATAACCTCTAAATAGTCTTATATTGGAAAAAAAATTTTTAAATTTATAATAAATTTTGGCGATCAAATCTTCGCCATAAGGTTTCGGTTTCTTCATTTTTAATGGCATATAAACCATTGTAGGTTATTTAATGCCAAAGCCATTCTCCTTGAAGGGCAGTAGTGGTACGATTTAACCCATAGCTGGGAGGATAGGTGGTACATACCTTTCCCAAGGGTATTTGTTTGAAAGTGAATGTAATAACGCGACTGGAGTTCGAACTCGCTTACGACGATTCCACAGTTATTCACAATAAAGCGAAAATTTTGATAAAGAGTTTTCCTTATCGCCATCTTAGAACTGATAAAATGACTTTAAAGAGATAATAAGTAGGTCCTTATATGAACTGCATATCCTACCTTGACTTTTTCTTAGATATTTCCAGAGAAAGAGAAAAAAATGGTCTATTTTTTACCCCAAAGCAGACATTTTTATGGGTTTTACCTTAAGATCTGGTTATAAAAACTAAAATTTTACTGAAATAGTTGTAAAAATATATTATTAAACCCTTCAGTCCAACATATCGGAACATTTATGGAAACCATACGGGTATTTTGTCCTAAATTAGCATATAATTGAGCTAGAAAGCCATTTTAAAGATTGTACCGCAATTTCGACAATAAATTTGCATGCACAAATTGAACCATTAATTTTTCCATAAAACTGTCAACTTCAAAACATCGTAACTTAAGAAAATGTTAAAAACAAAATCTTAAATCATGCCGCAAAAAGTCTTCAGAATAGTCAATATTTGGTCTTAGTACCTGACTCGTGCCAGAAAAAGCAAAGCTTAGTTGATATCGACGAGAATAGAACAGTTTCCAAAATTTTGAAAATAAATTTATTGAAAATTGAATGATATATAAGACTTCTAAGTCTTGTAAACTGCTCTATTCTCGTCAATAGAGACCGGGCTAATAGCCAAATGAATAGAGTGTTCGTGAATGGTCTCCGAGACCAAGGTTCAATCCTTGGTCGAGTCATACAAAAGACTCAACAAATGGTACTTGATGTCTCCTTGCTTAACATTCAGCATTGTAAGGTAAGGATCAAGGGTAAAGTGGAGCAATTCAGGGAATAGAGTAGCCCTTACACCTTGGTGTAGCAGCTATTAAAAAGGGGGGCTTCGAGTCGCCAACCACAACTTATAAGTTAACAGTTTTACAAAAGACTATTCTTTTTTATTAAAATATATTTTTTTATTTTCTATGACAAAATCCTATATTACTTGTACAGCGTAATAATTTTCTCAGTTGTCCGATGTTTATTTCAGCTTGTTACTATCTATCTATCTATCCGTCATTCTATCTATCTGTCATGCCCGTGGTGTAATGGTTATCGTCGCAGGATGTGGACACAGCGACACGAGTTCAAATCCTGGACCTGACTGATTGCATTTCACATAGCACTAATACCCTTGGGAAAGGTATGAATCCAATTATTCTCCCTCCAGCTATGGGTAAATAGTAGGACGGACTAGGTTCTTCAGCCTTGGTGAGGCAACTAGTCTAGGAGAAGGAAAACTCTGAATTCAAACCTGTTAAACTCCGCTTAAAAATTGACCTTGTGTCATATCTTGCCCGAGCGGAGGGGTTAGGTAAATAGGATCTGTCATTCTATCTATCTATCTATCTGTTCTTTACTAAATTTTTATAGTTAGAAAATTCTATTTTCTTCTAAACCAGACACCAAGATTTTATTAGTTCCAATGTAACATAATAGAATCAAACCAAATATTAAGTAGAATTTATTATTAAACTTCAATCTCTCTACTTGAAAAATAATCAAGTTTGGATTACAAATATATAGAAGGAAATAAAACCTTTAACTTTGTAACTGGTCTGTAATCGCCCCCACCTTATCTTTTGACAGATTTTGAATTAAGAAAAAATGTGAGGCGTTTGCGTTTTTTTTTTTTCAAGGCTCTTTACATGAGAATTCTTAAATTATATTTTCTCGTGTCTATATCTCGTTGCATCATTTATAAATCGTTTGTGCCGTGAAATTTGAGTTATTATATTTATCAGTTGATTTAGTGTAGTTTAGTTTTGTTTGGTTTTATGGCATATCAACCATTGTGGGTTATTTAATGCCAAATCCGGATTTTTATATATAGTAGATATATGATTTATAAATATATGTCAACAAAGTTAAATAGTTCCAAGTATTGCTCTGTACAACTAACAATTCAATTAAACATCAGTCATTTTTTTGTACCTAGTTAAATGAGCAAACAGTTCTATTTCTAATAATTCATTTTAGCATAAGTCATTTGTTTGCACTCAGTTTAACGCCAAATAGTTCTATTTGACCCGTAGATAGGACCCTCTCAGGTGCTACCACTCTGGGCCAGAGTGGGCCAGGGAGCTATGGAAAATGTAGGGGTTCTCTGCATTCCTGAAGGTTCCAGCATTATTGGAGACTCACCATAAAATAGCTTAATGTTGAATCCAGGAGACTCGTTGTGAGGAGATCTTATTCCTCTGCAGAGATGCAGTCCGTGTATTCGACGGTCCCAGGTGATTGGTCTCATTTGTTTTTAGATATATTTAGTATATCCCGGTTGAATGCAATCTTTTTCATGTACGTCTCTGTACTTTGAAACACACACATATTTTCACACACACACACATACACACACACACACACACACACAGAGATTGTATGAGCAATGAGTCAGTATACCCTGACCAGTTTTAAAAAGTTAAATGTTAATTTTCTTCCAAACTATATCATCATCATCTCTCCCGACATCTATCCCTATCATAAAGTTATTGTATTGGGTACGCTCAAATGAGTAACTAAATATAAATAAAAAAGTAAAGTTAGCGACCGTAGTCGAGGGTAACCCCAAGTCTCCATTTTCGATAGCTACTACACCAAGGTGTAGGAGAGGGCGCTATTCCTTTCCCTGGATTGTTCTGTAACTTATAATGCTGAGTGTTAAGCAAGGAGGCATCAAGTACCATTTTAGAGTTTTTGGTATGACTCGAGCTGGGATTGAACCCAGGTGTCCCGGGCCATTGTCTAGTGGTCCGGAAGACCGGAGTTCAATTCCAGGTCGAGTCATACCAAAGACTTTAAAAAATGGTACTTGGTGTAGTAGCTATTGAAAAGGGAGCCTTCGGGTCGCCCTCGATTACAGTCGCCAACTTTACTTAAAAGTATAAATCCCTTAGCAAAAAATAAAGCTGTTTAATTTCTACTAAAAAGATAAACATTTTCGACAATGTCCTTTCTGTAGCAGTATTTGTGATTCTGTAAAAGTTGGATGCTGCTAATCAGCTTGGTGTTACATGAAAATCATCGGTGAAATAAAACTGATAAAAATCAATAGAATACTGAATAACGAAAAATACATTATTTTGACAAGGTATTACTCGATATAACAGAAGCTGAAATAATGACGGAGCACCTTACTATACATCACATACAACAGTTTCTCACTGATGAAGATATCGCAGTGTTTAAAGATTAGTCCTAAATTTAAACAACTCGTCGATTTGGAACTGTAGTTTGAGTCAAGCAGAAACGATATTGATTGGTTGTTTGGTTGGTGGTGTTTTACAGCATATCAACCCTTGTAGATTATTTAATGCCAAACTCTGTTCACACACACACACACACACACACACATATATATATATATATATATATATATATATATATATATATATTGAATATATATGATGTGTAAAGGAATTGTTTGTCGGTAACATTCTTAACAAGACAGAACTCATTTATTTGCACATAGTTAAATGATTTCAAGTATTGTTATCTAATACAAATAATTCCACTGAATATCAATCATTTGTTTGCACACACACACACACACACACATATATATATATATATATATATATATATATATATATATGAGACGTGGCTGAAAAGTTCATATGATGACCTCATATCTGGTGTTGTTGGATTTTTACCAGTGGGATCCAAACACTGCAACACGGATGGAAGAAGTGTTTGGGCCTCAAGGGGGGGACTATGTTGAAAAATAAACCTGATTCGGTCTCGGCTCATGAGAGTATCCTAGACAGCCTATGGACTTTTCAACCGACACTCGTATATATATATATATAAACTAAAGTAATTTAAATATCATCTCTGTAGTTTTGTTCCATGACTAATTGTTTCATTGCGTGTTTTCTATAAAACAGAAAACACAATTTTCAAATGAAACATTTGCTTGCAACAAGATGAGTTATAAATACCAATCAGAAAATTTCTAGACTTTTTCTACGCTGCCAAAATTAGGTACAGTAGCATGTGTATCATCTGTATGTGATTATTAGGATTAAAATTAACACGATTTTATAACATGCTCGGTTTGATAACATTCATCCTTCATAATGAGTTCCAGTAGCTACAATCCGAATGAAAAATATGGCAAATTTGTTAAATTTAGAGTAAGAATAACGAGAAATTTCTCAACAAATTTCTCCAGTGTGTAGAAAATACGAATCATAAAACAGAACGTCATGTAAAATTCAACTATTTTTGCATGGCACTAAGAAATAGACTATTGTCGCAATCGGCAGTGAAAGGATGAAACGAACGAAAAAGTTTCTGAATATTTGTTATTTGCCTTTTAAGTCTCCCAAACTTTTCTCATCCACCGGCGTCAAATGCTGTCAAGTCGGTTGTTAGTCTTTGAACAAGAAGACATTTCAAATACACTCCTTTATGGTGTTGCAAAGATTTCCAAATTCCTAGCTGAACACACACGCACACATACATACACACATATTTATATATATGAGGGTCATTTAATAGATAAAGTGAATTTTGCCCTAAGAATTGGCAAAATAAGGCACTGTTTAGTGTATCACCTTTTTAAAGAAAATTACCGATGATAAGTTTGTTTTTTTTTATGTCCGAGAAGACTGTTCGCTTGATCTTTACAGACCACTGTGTCCAGAACTTGTTCTTTTCCAGAGGATCTGTATGTTTTCCCTCCATGGCAAACCCATGGCAAACCAATACGCATTACGTGTTCTACTGTAACTTTCACATGTTTTGTACTTTTCACCCACCAAAAATTTGATGACAGACCTCTGGTCAAGCCTGGTGCTCGCTATTTGTTTTGACGCTATTTTAAATAGCTTCTAAAGAATTTTTTTGTGAGATTAGAATAATTTTTCTAATAAATTAATTCCAAATAGTACAAAGTTTACATGTATGGGAAAAAATCTGAAAAGAAATTATTTTCCTTAATAATAAAATCTTCTTATTCCCTGAATGACCTTCATATATATATATATATATATGTGTGTGTGTGTGTGTGTGTGTGGAGAGAGAGAAAGGAAATAAACGTAAAATATATATTGGTGTAGTTTTGATGATTTGTTTATTGCTTGTTAGTTTTTATGCCAACACGTTTCGACTTCAAAATTTTGGATACAAAAATATTCTATCAAAATCATTTTATGAGTGAGAAAAAATAGTCACAATAGATGAATCATCATATCAGTTGGAAGTCGTGATCAGAGCAAAAGAATGAAACATTTCATTCCATCTCATATCTATCTATCTATCTATCTATAACACTGTATCGAGTTACATCTATTTGGTACTTATAATGCATCTTGTCATTCATATCATCAAAAAAATTCCATCGGACGATTGCACTTTTTATTTTGTAAAAACGAAATTATTAGTAATGAAACAAAACTAAGAAAGTCAGACTTAAATTATTTTTAGTTTCTATACTGATCTACTGGCCACTGGTTGAGCACTTTAGATTAATTGAACGCTTTTTAAACGATTGTGTTCTTATATATATATATATATATATATATATATATATATATATATATACATATATATATATATATATATATAATTTCCCCATAGCTTAACTCTGATGGAAAAAACTATTTTCCTACACATTATCAGTACTAAGGAATGGTTTTACATCTACAGCTGATATCCAAGTCTTGGCCACTGGCCCAGCTTAGACGATTACTTCAGAGAGTAACAGGAATATTTCGCAGCAACAACTTTTCAAGAAAAAGATTAAACAAGACATGATATAATGGGAAATTAAAAAACATTATTCTTAAGCGTCATTGACTAAAAAGTGTTTGCATGTCAAAGTCTCATTAGTTTAATTCAATGTAAATATAATAGTTTATTGAGTTGGAGAATCCATGTTTAACTTTTGGACTTGTTAGAATTAGTCATATGTTTGAATAAGAAAGGAAATGTTTCCTGCTGAATAAAAGATGTTTGAGTAAAATGAAACGTGTGAAGATGTTTTCCTTGCAGTTAAACTTTAAGATGCACATGAGATTCAACAATTAAGAAATCCTTCTGAAAATTTAGAAAGTTTAGCGTGTAGCACGGAATTATAGTGAAAAAAATATTTTGGAAAAACCCTTAATTAGTGAAAAGATGAACGACAATTTTGCTCGAACACGAACGGCATAAATGTTTTAAACGCTCGTGACTGAGAGTGTTTTATTTTAATCACTCTTAAAGAAAAATTCCAAATTTTGTCACAATGTTCGCAACTGCAATCTGGATTTGAAAAGAAAACATTGTCAATATAGATTTTACTGAGCAATTCACTGGACAGATAGACGATCAAAATCTTGATGTTTTATCAAAAATCTAAATCCAACAAACGATGACTGTATTTCGTTCGTACTACGTCCTTTATTTAATCCACAGGGGTCACTGGCTCTGATTCCGTTAACCATAAACGGGTACAAGTGTTAAGTATTCCGGTATTGTTATTCGCCTGCAGTCAGATTTGAACCAGCAACCTCCAGATGATTGTCACTTAGAAGCTTAGGGAACCAACGTCTATAACTGTTACTGGTTATAACTGGTTCCCTGAGCTTTAAAGTAAAGGTTGTAGATCCAATCCTGACTGCAGGCGAGTAACAATACAGGAATACTAAACATTTGTACTCGGTTGCGCTTAACGAAATCAGAGCAAGTAACCACCATGGAATAAATTAGACAGAGCTCGAAGTTCCGTGTAGATTCCCAAGTTCGACAAGAAACACCTGAAGAATGCTCGAGAACACATCGGCTGAAACGTGAATATAACAATAAAGATGAAGACAATTGTCCGAAAACCCTGAAGGATAAAAATTATCAATCTTCGTCACAGAAATTCAGAAAACTAAGATGAATCTTTACAGAGATTTATTGATTAATTTTTACGGCATGTTAACCGGTCTAGGACCATTTTATGACCAGAAATTAAGGATTTTCGTCCATTTGCATTTTCTATAAGATTATTTCTTCTGTGTTTTTTTTGCATACAGTTGCATGGTATAAAGTTATCCAATAGATCTATTTGACCCATAGATGGGACTTTGAAAGGTACTCGCACTTCACGTCTGAGTGGATCTGGGAGTAATGGATGCAATACAGAAGATATTCCTTTCAAGCTTTGTGGTCTACATATATAACAAAAATTTGTCCCGGCGAAACCAAAAATATACCTCTCAGTAAAAAAGCGCCTAATGATTAGCAACAGAGCAGGAATAAAAGCAAACATTTTATATCAGGAGCTTATACTTAAAGTTTTTACACTAATCAGACAACACGCACGCACGCACACATGCGCATACACACGCACACGAACCTAATGAATATTTTAGGGATAGATAGATAGATAGATAAGCATATTTACCAACCCTTCCGCTCGGGCAGGATATGACACAAGGTCAATTTTTAAGCGGAGTTTAACAGGTTTGAATTCAGAGTTTTCCTTCTCCTAGACTAGTTGCCTCAACAAGGCTGAAGAACCAAGTCTGCCTTACTATTTACCCATAGCTGGAGGGAGAGTTATTGGATTCATACCTTTCCCAAGGGTATTAGCGCAATGTGAAATGCAATCAGTCTCGTCCAGGATTTGAACTCGTGTGCCGTGTCCATTCCCTACGACGATCACCATTACACCACGGGCACCTTCCATAGATAGATAGATCAGACTATACACGCACATGCACACACTAACGCACCCACGCAAGCACATATGTGTCCTGTCAGATAAATTAACATTTTTCAGAGAGAAAATAAAAGAAAGAAGAGTTTATTTTCTTTTTAAGGTAGTTACTAATAATGAAATACGGCGTCGTTACCGCCCACTCATAATTTATTAGTTGGACAATAAAGGAAAAATTGATGCATCATAATAACTGGATGGTCATTGTTTTGATTAAATGTCATTGTCTAACAGCAGCGAAGGGAAATTCTAATAAATATAACGAACTTACAGGAATAAGCAGACAGAAGCCAGTAAACACATACTCGCATTCACCCGCACCTAAATATCTAACACACATAGACATTCTATATATGCGCATGCGCGTGTGTGTGTGTGTGATGTTAATCGTTGGTGTGTGTAGACACAGACCTTGTCGTGGCAAGTTGCGCAACACGTTAGAATCTTTAGGCGTATACAATCACTGATTGGATCTGCATTCATGAATATATTTATCAAGTTACACAAGCATCACAAAGACGCGTGTATTGACAATTCTATCTATCTATCTATCTATCTATCTATCTATCTATCTATCTATCTATCTATCTATCTATCTATCTGACTTCCTTGTTCAGTCTATTTCTATCTATCTATCTATCTATCTATCTATCTATCTATCTATCTATCTATCACTAAAATTCTCATTATGTTCGCATGTATGTATGTGTGTATGTAGTCGTGATCCAACATAAAAACGGCATATCTTAGACTGAGATTCATTAAAAGGCCCCAACTTCAAGAAAAAATTAATTCCTCGATACAACGGCAACAGCAATGAAATTCTAATTATAATCCTTAACTCATTCCTAGATAGAAGCATAAATGTCATCATGGACTACACTTCAAGTGCCGTCTAGCATCTATATAAGGAAGTGGACGTTAAATAAAGTAGTGCGGACTGTTCTATCTTGCGAGGTCAACTCGAGAAGGACAACTCTTAATTTAAACCCCTTGCCAACATATTATGAGTCAGCGGAGCAGAAAAGGGCCAACTATTCTCCTTGTCTTGCAGTGGGGTGAGAAAAAACGATGATGGGATGAGATATTTCTTTTTCTTTCTCTGTATATTTCTCCACTTTCTCTGTATGTGCGTGAGTCTTTCTCTCTCTCTCTCTCTCTTATATATATATATATATATATAGAGAGAGAGAGAGATAAAATCCAATTTAGCCGGAAGTTCTTCTAAGATTTCGATTTTGTACATAAATTATCCGAAATATATTTTTCTAGAAGATTCCGCCTTCATTGGTCATTGGAGGTGCCCCTTGTGTAATGGTTATCGTCGTAGAAAACGGACACGACGATACGAGTTTAAATCCTGGACGAGACTAATTGCATTTCACATAGCACTAATGCCCTTGGGAAAGGTATGAATCCAATTATTCTCCCTCCAGCTATGAATAAATAGTAGGGCAGAGTAGGTTCTTCCGCCTTGGTGAGGCAACTAGTCTAGGAGAAAGAAAGCTCTGAATTCAAACCCGTTAAACTTCGTTTAAAAATTGACCTTGTGTCATATCCTGCCCGAGCTGAGGGGTTGGTAAATATGATTGGTCATTAGCCACCTTCATATATATATAGTCATCTACAGACAGACTGTTTCGCTGTATCACAACTCTTCAGTGTGGCTAGACACGTAGGACGCTTGAAGCTGGGATCGAAACCCGCCCAACTTTATGTTAGACTTAATATCATACCGCTCACCCAACAAGCCAACCATGTCAACTGGGGAATTATGAGGCATTATGTAGTCGCTTTCGATTGTTTACATTTTTGCCTCACCGGATTCCAGAGTGCTGAATTTATTCGAAGAGCTTTGCATTATGCGAGTGGCAGTCGTAAATTCCTTCGCCTGGGTGCTCATCGCCATTTCAATACTGTTGTATGTTAACACCTCGTTGACTTGAAATCAACGCTTGAAGAAAAAGCTCGATGGGAACAAATCAAAGATACTGCGAGCTAGTTTTAATAAAGAATGGAAGCAACAGAAGTTATACAGCCACTTACCTCCCATCTTACAAACAATGTAAGAAAGACGAGCAAGACGTGCTGAGCACTGTTAGAGAAGCAAAGACAGTTTCATATGCATTCATACACATGGAAACACATCTATGTATGCAGCGTGGAGTGAAACAATGGATCCCTCATACACACTTACAAACACACACAAGCTCAAAGATATATATATATATATATATATATATATATATGTGTGTGTGTGTGTGTGTGTATTTATATACACAAGATATATTACAAAAGTGTCGATTCTGAAACTGTATCGAGCAGGAAAGAAATAAACAATAAATGAGATGTTCTCTGGGAATTCTCTATATTTATTCCAGCGAGATTTCCATGGTTAGGAGCACCCCTGGAATCTCACTTTTTATACGGCGCGGAGCTGTACCATTCTATTTCTTTCAATGTCCTCCACGTTTTCTAATCTTAGCGATCGGATGAATTTACACCTTAAGAAACGAGAAAATGTCTCACGAAACTTAGTGTGCAGAATATGGAAGATAATTATTTTGGTACTATCCAGTGTTTCTCCCCAAACTGCCGAACAAAAAAATATCGAGAGTTCGCACTGACTCATCGAGACGTTTGAACATCATCACTTTATTGCAGAAGTTGTTCAGTTGTACACACATCATCATTTGAATTATAAATTTTCAGATATTCAGTCTCGATACTTTTTGATCACACCTTTCTTTCTCTCTCTCACACACACACTTTATATATATATATATATATATATATATATATATATATATATATATATATATATATATATTTGTGCTTGTGTGTGTGTATGAGGAATCCATTCTTTCGCTTCACGCTGCATACATAGACGCATATATATATATATATATATATATATATATATGAACACAATTCCCTAACCTTTATGCACAAAGTAATACATGACATACCGTTTAAAACAATCACTCACTCAATCACACAATTTAGTATGTCAAGTATTACTTTATGCTTAAAGGTTAGGAAATTGTGTTCATAGTATGCTCATAAACATTTTTATGTCCTTATTTCATAAGAGGATTTTATTTGCTCAAGGACCGATCGAATACGAATAATTTTCAAACAGTTAGACACTCGGATTGAACTCTAACACCTCTGATGAGAGTGGAACAACGAGTAACGCCAATGATGTGATACTCTACGCTCTCAAGTACTGGAGCCCTACCATCAGATTCTATTTAGCGTTACATGTAGGATACTTACTTTTTTTTGAATGGGGATTGTGTCTTACCTCTTTGTAGGGGATACAGTCAGTATATTCTATGCCCCGTCGGTAGCGCGGTAATTGCCTTCGTTGCCAACATTAAATTCAGTTTTGATTATTAGTCTCAGATCACACCTCATACAGAGAAAATTTCAGATCGAAATTCAGCGTAAAATTCCATATTATACAGTAGACTTATATACAGTTTTCTGTGTCACGTATAAATTAATCGACGCAACGTAGGCAACCCTAACACGACGGCTTTTGTCTAGTCATCGTACTATTTCTGTATTTCATTAGCTGCGAGAAAAAATGGATGCGTGCCTTGTGGTCAAAGGAGTGATGAATAACCGCCCTGGACTCTTATAATGGGTGAGGGTTTTTCAGAGACTGGCTCCTGTCTTTTCTGTGAATCCTCGCCAGTCCTTTGATTTTCCGTGAAACAAAGAGGTTCCTGAATTCTTTCTTCTTGAATGCTTGCTACTCTTTTTATTACGATAGCAATGCCAAGTATTTCAGTTCTTCTTTTATTATTTGTCCGTTAGAAATGAATCAAAATACGATTGATTTTAGCAGTAAGAAGGAGAGATCAAGAGAAGTGGGGTTAGGGAGTTGCTTACAATCAGGTGTTTCTTGCGGGTCACTTCTGATACCAACAATTAGTCTCTTCAATTTGGGAGATCAAAACTTTGACTGTTCCAGTTGGATACACTCTCTTTCGCTCAAAAACACAATATGCCGGGCGTCCACCCTCTCTGACCTTCGAATACTCTCTGACCTCCAATTACTTTCTGACCTTTCAAAAGGTATCCCCTTACTACTAAAAAACAAAACAAAAAAAAAAACAAAACTTTTGTCTAAATTTTCAGATCATCCAACAAAACTTTAAAGGATGTCCGCTACGCTCTCTAAGATTTGTTATTTATTTTAGTTGTGTGTGTGGGATGACCGGTGATTTAGTTTACTTATATAATCCAAGTGTCACCATCCACACATTGATATGATGTAACCCTTATAGACTGACCAATGTTTGAGCCTGTTAATATTTGCGATTTTTTATGTGCCTCTAATCTCCAAAATATTGACCAAATAATCAAACTACAATTCACATTTTCCCATATGTCTTCAGTTAACCCCATACATGAATACATAGATTGCGAGATAAGGTCATAGTACTGCAGGTGGCTAGATCAGTTTGGTTGGTTGTTTTGTTTTATGGTGTATCAACCCTTTTCGGGTCATTTAACGCCGAATTATATTTCAAACAATTCAGTTTAGCATAAGTACAAAGTTTACTTCTATTTGACCATAGATAGGGCCCGATCAGGTGCTACCATTCTGAGCCAGAGTGGACCTGGGATGGCAATGAAGGGGTACTCCGCATTCCCCAAAGCTCCAGCAATACTGGAACCTCACCATCAGATTGTTTAGTGTCATATACAGGACACTTGTTGGGGGTGGTTTGACCCCTATGCAGAGATGCAATGTATTCTACAACCCCAGCCGACTGGGCAAGGCTAGATCATAAGAACGTCACTTTGCCGGCAATTGAAGACATAACATTCAGGACAAAAATAGATGACAGATTTCGTGCACATCTTTAGCGCAATTGCGAAAATCAATAGTTTTCACTTTGTTCATAAAAAGATATCCGAGATTGACAGCCTGGGGATTTGCTGTAGAATAAGGAAATCATGAAGATAAAAGAAAATACAAGCTAAGATTGAAAGCGATTGACTATGCTTAACGCAGGGCTTAGAGTAATGATCTTTCAGGTTTAGAAAGTATATAAAAAAGGCAGCATAGATCCTGTTCAAAATCTAATTTTGAATAATAAACAATGTTCGCTATTTCCTTTTGTTATTTTCATTCTTTCTTTGTGCTTTTATTATTTCTTCCAAATGTTTATAGTTACGAATTAAAGATTCAGGGGGAGTCCCGTGAAGGATTGGTTAATGTGTTGGATTGCGACATTAGAGCAAGCGAGTTCGAACTCCAGGCGCACAATTACGTTCTCTTTCGGACTAATAACTTTGCGAAGGGTATGAACCCTATTATCCCTCCAGCAATGGGTTAAATTTTACCACTACTGTTCTATGTATATATATATATATATATATATATATATATATGAACATATATATATATATATGGTGCATGTCGTTCATGGCATGACTACGACTGGGTTCCACAAGTATGTCCACACGATCAGAGAAACGGCTAAGAACATAGGAATCTCGAAACACGAAAAACACGACTTCTTAGTTCAGGTACGAAACTTTTTATTACCTTTGAGTTTAAAGGTTCTTCGACATAAGGAGAGAGATACGCATTCTTTCTATTCTGGCTTTTCCATCTGCCCCCCACCATCTCGTGCGACACCTGCCCAAGTCCTCCGCGAGCAAGCGAAAGTCAGCCGTCTTCTCCCGAGGCAGGTCTCAACTCAACTAACTGACTTTTTTAAAATTCCCAAAATCCTCCGCGCACTTCCGGTGGGTGACGTCATTCGCACTTACTAGCCCCGTTTCCCATCTGGGTTATTGTGACATCTCTGACTGACACGTCCGCTCCGCCTGCGCGCGCGTGAACACCTGCGTTAATGTTGCACCTAAGTAACCCATGCACCTAAGTAACCCATGCTTCTCAGCCCAACTAAACCCAAAAGCATAAAACGAAATCCCTCGGCCATTATATTACACTATTCTTCCACAAGGATAGCTTCGGCTTTAAATAACCAACAAAGGTTGATATACGATTAAACAAAGAAACTAAACCTAACCTATTCACTCTTATTGTGAAGAATGGTAGTTATGCAGTTATCTAACATATTATTAAATATCACAACACACATGTTAAAATTAGTTGTAATTTCATCCATCACATATCCACCTCATGTCATAGTTATCAGTTGCATAGCTGTTAGATCTTCACTTGGTATATCTTTGATTCACATTTAACTTATGAATAAGGGACTTGGTAATAATAGCCACTAATAAGCTATTTAACAACGAGAACTATTCAGTGGGATGTCCTCGTGGTGTAATGGTTAAAGCGATGGACTGCAGGATCGTAATAAGCGAGTTCGAACTCCAGTCGCGCTATTACGTTCACTTTCCAACAAATACCCTTGGGAAAGGTATGAACCCCTTATTCTCCCAGCTATGGATTAAATAGTACCACCACTGTTCTTCTTGAAGGATGGCTTTGGCATTAAATAACCTATGAAGGTTGATATGCCCTTAAACAAAGAAACAAAACCTATAACTATTCATAATTAATCCAGGTATGCCGAGGGCATGGGTTCCTTTCAAACACACGCGTGCACAAACCCTGCCTGTCAGTCATCGCTCTTGATAAGTCCTATAGGCAGCACCTGTGTCAATACAAAGCTGATAAATGAAGGTTTTTGCTGTTCGGCTAACATTGGTGTGTCAATGAAAGGTAAACGGCTGTATAACTGTTTTGTAGGTTGCTGCTTTCAGGATTTGTTCAGAAGAACATGCAGCGTCCTTGTGTAGTTCCTATCTAGCTTTTTTCCCTAAACATTTACGACAGCTCTGTCAGTTGGCGCTGGAGAATACACCGCTAAATCTCTGCAGAGAGGTAAAACCCCACCTCACGAACGAGTGTCCTATATATGACTCTAAACAATCTAATGGTGAGAATCCAGTGATGCTGGAGTTTGGGGAATGTAGAGTACTCCTTCATTGTCATTGTTCACATGTTCACTCTGAACCAGAGTGGTAGCACCTAATTGGCTCCTATCTATGGGTCATATAGAACTGTTTGGCAGTGTTCAAGCGAATGACATACTAAATTGAATTGTTAGAAATACAGCTGTTTGATCATTTAACTGTGTAAACAAATGACTGATATTTAATTGAATTGCTAATGATACGTAGCAATACTTGGAACCATTTAACTGTACGGAAGAGAATGGGGAGGACTGAATAGAATAATTAGCGTTAAACAGCAATACTTGGAACCATTTAACTGTACGGAAAAGAATGAGGAGGGCTAAATAGAATAATTAGCGTTAAACAACAATACTTGGAACCATTTTACTGTGTACAAACAATGACTGATGTTACATTGTTACTGTTACATAGCAATACTTAAAACCATTTAACTGTGTGCAAACAAATAATTGATAGTAAATCTAATTATTTGCGTTAGAATTGTACCGTGTTAAGGAAGACATACTATGAAATAGAGTTAACTATTAATTAACTGAAGTAATACAGTCCAACAAATATTATAATTCTCGTGCTGTTCGGGTTACATCCGTAGTTGACCGAGATCTTGTAGAACGGTACTTGTCGGCCGTCCCATCAAACGGACGAGTATGGCACAAGGCCTTTTTAAATCAACATTAAATCAACAATGGTTGATATGCCATGAAAACCCAACCCAACCGTCACAAATTAACTGCTATTATATTATAGAAAGCAGAAAAAACGACAACCGTAAATTAATCAGAATGTGCTTTCAAATTTTATATATATATATATATATATATATATATATATATATATATATATATATGAATAATAAAAAAAAATTACTCATCAATAAAGCTTTAAAATTTTTTTTAAATAATGAGACTGGTGGGGGAAACGATAATTTTGTTTACATTCGAAAATTATATTTCTTATTTTTTTTATCTTATTCATATTGATGTCTTTCATAACTTTCACACACATTTACGAAGCTTCCTTTGAATTTCTGCAGTGCACGCCTAATCATTACCTCTGGTATTGCAGTGATTTTATGAGGTATGAAATATTTCCGTTATCTACGGCCTACGTTTAAAGACTTAAACTTTCAAGTATCCCCTGGAGAAATAACCAGCAGGGGATAGATCTAGTGAGTAAGCAAGCCACGGAATTTCACCACTTACAGAGAAGAGGCACCATAGAAAAAAAAATCAAAAACACACGATAGTGATCATGCTACGTCAAGGTGGCAATCAAAACTATATAGCTGCTGCTGCTTCGCAAAGACGTACTTCCTACTAGTTCACTGCTAATAGCTACGAATTTGAAACTTGCGAGGTCATTCTATCGACCTCTGCATGAAAAAAAAAAATATCCAAAAACAAACTACTAAAAAGAAAACGAAACAAAAAGCAAACAAGCAAGGTGATACTAATGATATTCATATGTAAATTACGCCAACAAATCCACAGAGATTTAAATCTTGTAATTAAAAGACAAAGAAGCTGATTCGTTTAACTAGACTTACTCAACAAATGTTTGAATTAGACCGTTTTCATTCTTTTTTGTTATTTAATAAGCTTTGCTTACAGTATCTGTTCTCAGAACTGAACAGGCTCATTGCTGTTTAACTTCGGTGATCTGACGAGAAACTGGTTTCAGAATGACCTGGCTGTAGGTTTGTTGTTACTTAAATAGCATTGCTTAGTTTTGCTCAACGAACATTAGTTGCTTACAGTACAATGCTCTTCTGAAGTGGTCATCTTAGAACTAAATTTGCTCGTTGATGATTTGCCAGGAACTGGTACATAGCGTGTGATTTGAAATTGGTTGACAATCTTTCTTTTCCCCTGTTACGGCTACTGGTTTAGAAGAAGTTCAAACTAAACGTGCTTTTTTTTTTTTTTTTATTTTTTTTTTTAAAAGAAACTGACCTTGTGTCGCATCCTGCCTATAGCAGCTGTTTAGTAAGAACAGATTAACATTACTTGTGTAAAAAATAACAATAAGGACTGTACCGACAAAGAGAGAGAAAAAAAAAAAAAGAGAAAGCGTAAATTTAGATGAATTTGTTTGGGCTTCTGCGAACCATTGACTCCTCGTAATTCATTGTTCGTAGGTTCGATTCTCACTGTATGCTCCAAACTTTTGGTTTCGTTCTAAACTAAGCTAAATTTAATGAATGACAACTTATAGATTTTCCTGTTGTGAGTTCGTAAATGGCGGCAAAATGAGTTAAGAAAGATTAAGATGAAAGAAAATAAAAGTGAAAGTTATTAAAAAATGGTATGGAAACTACAGCCTTCAAAATCAACCAATTACAAAGTCGGTTACAAGCTGAAATTAATAATTAAAAAAATAATAAGCAAACCAGAATCTGAAAAAAAAAAAAAATCTAAAAGTCAGTTACAAATTTCGAATCTAGCGCCCGACTGTCCAGTTTGGGCGAATAAAACAAAAGCGCCGACATTTAAATGATTACATGTCTACTGATAAATATGTGCGCACGTTGTCTGGTTAAAGTTTCGTTGCAACTGAATTGATTAAAGAACCAATCTCAATTCCCTAATTGTGTCTTCGTTCTAGAAAAGAATCAAGACGACCGATAGAGAAGGTGAATTTTCATACTGATTGAACAGTTCTTGAGCAAGAATAAGCCTGGCGGAGCCCATACATCTTTATTTCTACAACTTGTTAGGAATAAGAGTTTTTCTTCTCCTCAGCTCTTTGCCACACAAGCTAAAAAGAGCTTAGTCTGCCCCACTATTTATCCATTGCCGGGGTGAAAATAGTTTCTTTCATATCTTTTCGAAGGGTGTTAACGCTATGTGAAAATGCAAACAATCCCATTTAGAATTTGAACTCGATTCGCCGAATCTACCACTTACGACGATGGTATTTGTTCTCCGTCCCACCAACCGGACGAGTATGGCACAAGGCCTTATTTAAGGTGGATCCAGGCGCAGGGCCGTAGCCCACACGCGCCCGGCATTTCCCAAAATGCCTCAGACGCCGGGCGATAATACCACTTACGACGATACGCATTATGCCACGTAACAGATAACATATCAATCATTTGCTGGTATTTCTTACAAAAGCAACAAATTTTGAAGGGTTTAAAATAAACTCTTTAAAATGCATATTCCGTGTTTCATGTTACTAAACAATTTCTATTTGACGACCTATTTTCACTAAATATTATTACTCACAGTTACATATCTTATAGATTTAATATTCCTCGTAGGAAATTTTCGTAGAGCTTTGTTGAGAAACAGGTTTTAATTTCAACGAGTGGATCTGAAAAGATTTATTGATTAAAAATTGCTTTTTGTTCGTATTTTTGATTTTAAATAAATAATTATTTTACATTTCTAGCTAGAAGAACGACATATAATCCAAGTAAGTATTGATTAATTAAATGTGAATCATGTTGCATAGTCAACGACGACAACTATGTCACTAATGACTTATATTCAGATGTCGGAGGAAAGGGTGCACGAAACCATAACTCGTCTTATTGTTGGGACATCGTTGCTTTATTCTCTTCGTTTAATTTCTAGAACCATGGAAATAGGACGAAATGGATAAATGACACCACGTGGATGGTGTTGTTTTTTTTTTTTTTTCATTCTTTTAGCAACCGTCGCTTTTCGTATCTTTGATTTGTTCCTCGTTCTCCGCTACCGCGAAAGTTTGTCCCCTCGAACACTAGCCATCAAAAGAAAAAATGAGGCTTAATTACGACATCCGTCATATATAATTATACATATACTGGGATTAACCGGATACCCCCTGCCCACTTCTGCCTCAGGTTGGTGACTCTTAGATGGTAATCTCGGCAAGTCCAATCCAAGTGTTGTATCAATCATATCTTGTTTCTCCTAAACACCGAAAGACATTGAATTTTGGCAGCCGTTTTGGTAACTAATATATTCGTACCACAGTAACATTTACTTATAATACTATAACTACTTTTGTAAATCTGTAGTTTAGGAATTTTTTTCTTTGGAAACTTGGAATTTCAGATTTTGTACGATTAATTATGTCTTGCGGCAAAATGGCTTATTTCTCAGTTGTTGTTTAAAGGTCTCATATCGATGAAAGCTTTACTTTTTATCTTGTGGAACTTATTTTTTCTTACTTTGAAATCTTCTGCTGGGTTCAATAAATATGTATGCCAAAATTAGTAAATGTACATGAAAACGTTTAGCCGCCGATAGGGGACAGACGAACAAATCATTTTCATTTATTAATATTGATTTTTTTTTTTTTTTTTTTTTTTTTTAATGAAAAAAAAAAAACTCGGTCTTCAGCTACCTATCATTTAAGAAGATTGAAGATTAAATTGATTATACTTTTCCACTAATATTTTTCTGTCTCTTGTGGGCGGCTCAGTCTTGTCTAATGTAGATACAACATAATAAGACACACGTATAACAAGATTGGATCAGAAAAGAATAAAGGAAGAAAAGAATAGACAAAATTAATTTGTAATTATGTGCTGAGCGTGGTTTAGTTTAGAACAAAACCAATATTAGGAAAAGGAGTGATCATTAAACTATCTTGGCCTTTTTGAGACATACATATGACAAATCTTATGACCTTGTTTAATCGTGGGGGTGCTTCTTATGTAGGGTGTAATATGGAATAATATGGCGGAGTTCATGCAGCTTTGGGTTTATGACTGGTTTGAATTCAGAGTTTTTCTTTTCCTTGACCGGTTGTCTCAAACGAGTTCGTCCTTACTGCTTGCAAAGTAAGGACAAACGCATAAGAGACGTTTTCCTATGGACTACCACACATAGACATACCAGTGTTCACCGAAGAGCAAAAATGTGTATACATCTGCTCTGAATGTCATTTAGAAGATCTACCAAGTGCAATGGCTGATTATATATATATATATATATATATATATATATATATATATATATATATATATATATATATATAATCTCGAGAGAGAGGACAACTTTGCAACACAATTACCCATAGCTGAAGAAATATTTATTGGATTCATACTTTTTCCAGAGCGTGTTAACGCTATGCTAAATACAAACAGCTTCGTTTAGGCTTTGAACTTGTTAACCAAGTCCATTTCCGACGACTATAACCGTAACGTTATAGCGCCTCCATGTACACCTGCTAGAACGTTTTTAAATCATCATGTTATTACCGGTATCCATTGTTATTGTCCTGAAAGGATGATATAAAGTATTGTGAATTGAATTACCATGACTAGAAAATCTGGCGAACACTTACTCACGACATACGGAAACAGTGGACAGCTGTCTCGACTTTATTAGGTCTCGTCAGCAGTGTATATCGTGATATTCACCATTGGAGATCGAACCAGCGACCAGAGATTGCAGACCCGAAACTCTACGACTGAGCCATATCACACACAAGTGATGCCAAAGATAATACAATTCCTCAATTTAAAAAAGAAAATGTACATCCATATCCTTGCCCTTGAGGTCATAATAATTACGTGGATACGTATTTCTAATCCTCTTAGGAAAACGTGGCCCTGGAGGTGACCATATCCCTTGTTAAGAGTACGGATGTAACTTGCACGACACATTTAGGTTAATTTGCCGTGCAATTACCATAAGGACTTAATTTGGCGTCACTTATGAACGGTATGGGTTGATGGCTCAGTTGTAGAGCTTCGGGTCTGCCATCTGTTGTCGCTGGTTCGATCTCCAGTGGTGGAGATCACGATATACACAGCTGACGAGACCTAATAAAGTCGTAAAAGCTGTTCACTCTTTCCGTATGTCATGCGTAAGTGTTCGCCAGATTTTCTGCTCATGGTAATTTAATTCACAATATAATTCCTTTACTTAAAAAAGAAAATGTTGATCTATATAAATTATTGTTCAAAAGTATGAACACGTCTGACAATATTTCTTTTATAAAAAATAGTTTTCTTACAAATCTTACAAGTATCTTGATTTTATCATTTCTAGAAGAACATAATTGTGAAAATTAATAAGATATTGTACGGAAATTACGCAAGGATATTGCTATTTTGGTTAAATCATGGAAGCAGTACTATACAAAACAACCGTTGGTCGGCCACTTGCCTCCCATCTCACAAGTAATTTAAGTAAGACGAATAAGACATACTGGGCACTGCTAACAAAATAAAGACGAACTTCTTAGCGACATTCTCTTATGGATTACCGCACATAGACATACGAGTGTTCACCGACCAGCAAAAACGTATATATATATATCAATTCAGTGAGATTTAGAAGACTACCAAGTTCAATGGCTGATATATATATATATATAGAGAGAGAGAGAGGAAGAAATAGGGAGACAAAAGAATCCGAGAATTAGGTATGCCTTGATGATGATAGTAAGGATGAGCAAGAGGATTAAGTATTATCAAAATCTATTGCATTACAGTTCAGTAAATGAAAATAAAAATGCAACATTTTTGTAAGCAACAATAAAATTGCATAAATATAAATGAGGTGTACTTATTTTTGGACAGCAATATAGTCTTACGTTTGGTTTCAGTTTTAATGCTGTAGATAAATAATGCCTGCTGATAAACCGTTTTTATTGTACGATGTTTCACACGAAACTAATAAAATACTGGTATCTTCAGGATTCGCACATGGCGTAATAGTTATCATCATAGGAAGTGAACCTGACTATCTATGTCCACTTCCCACAAGCAATTTTTTTATCAAAAAAATCTTCAAACCTATGACCACAGGTTTTTATCATTCACAGTGGAACCGTATACAATAAAAACGAATATTATTAGGCAATATATATTATCAAACTCTTTAGCATTCCAACTCAGTAACCAAAATCAGCGGGAAAATACACCCCTATGCAAAAGTTTATATAGTAAGTATAATCTTCATTCAGTCTCAAAACTATTGTAGAATTTTCCATCCTAGCTCCATAATTTTTTCAAGGTGAAATCTTGTTGAGGAAAAGGTGCTCATTCTTTTTATACTAATATCTTCGGCTTCATTTTGACGAAATATTTCATTCGTATGAATTCATAGTATTTTTTTTCAGTATTAAAAGCATTTTATTTGGATTTCCAAAACCTTTCGCCATGTTTCAGTTAAGAACTGATTCCATTATAGAATAACGATTCTGGTTTTAATTCGAAGTATTCGTCGAGATTTTTTTAAATAATGATCTTTTAAATTGTTGACCAGATAAAGAGCGTTTTATGGAGTAAAACAAGTAATAGTCTGAAATGGAAAGGTTTGAAGAATAAAGTCTCACCCATGAATTAGTACACCTCTATTTATTTGTCGTTGCCTCCCACCAGACACGACTTGACACATGGTCAAAAGCCCAAAGGCCGATTAAAGTGGGGATAAAGGGGAGGGAAAGGTCGGGAACAAGCCGAGACTCGAACCCTGCTGGTCTATGCTGCTCATCGGCTCACTTGGTGCAATGAGGGCCTGATGAGGCAAGCAGTTTCACGAACCCAAAAGTGGGTCCGGGCACGTATGCCGGGTTATGGCTTGAACTAGACACGAAGGTCTAGTGCCATACATAGGTTTCGAGAAAGTCCGCGGGGACCTCTGATGAATTAGTACACCTCTAACAATCTTTTAAATAAAATAAAAACTTCTAATCAACGATAACAGGGTTTTATTATTTATAGTGGAACTTTATACAACTAAAACGGATATTATTAAATTTTATTTATTATCAAACTTTACAGCATTTAAATTTAACCAACGTTAGGAATGCATAAATGAAGTGCACTTACTGTAATGGCGATTCGAGTTCAACTTCTGGTCGAAGCTGTCAGTTTTTTTTTTTACTTTGTGAAAGGCAAGAATCCATCTGTTCTTTTTCCAGCTATAGGTAAATAGTAGTCCAGATGGCCGCGCAAAAGCAGGACGACCAGCTCGAACGTACATTCAGCAGCTATGTGAGGATACAGGATGTTGCCCTGAAGACCTACCTAGGGCGATGAACTATAGGGAAGAGTGGCGAGAGAGGGTCAGGGATATCCGTGCTAACAGCGCGATATGATGATGATGATGATGAGGCAACCAGACTAAGAGAAAGAATACTCTTATTTCAAAAAAGTTTTACTTCGTTTAAAAAAATTAACCTTGTGTCACATCCTGTTCATTGTGGAAGAGTTGGATAAATAAAAACATTATATCCGTACAAAAATTTTATGTACCCGACCAAAAAAACGTATGTACTCGTATAAAAATTATAAGTATCTGTACAAAAATATTTCCTGGTGTACAATTCTCTCAAGTGCGCAAGTTTTCTAACCAAACTTGATTTCTTGTTCACAGAGTTTAAATACTTTAGATTTTGTAAATATTTATTACCTAATTATACCCGTTTTGATTGTTCTGATCTATAGGGTATTTATTCATGCGTGTGGTATACCTTTTCATCTTAGTTCCCTGATTCCTAGCTACATAGAATTTTCAACTCAAGCATTGTCAACCACCAAAACCCCATCTATTTTCTTGACCAGGAAAAGAGTTTTCTTTTGATTCGAGTGTGAAGTCAGTGAATAATCCTGTTCATCCCTTCAACGAATCTCCTATTATTCCGTAAAATAACTAATCTGTCTCATTTTATATCGTCAATACCATCAATCTGGCAGTTGCACTGTCGAAACTTAGTTCTCGAAAACGCTCTATCGGTGGGACAAACGGACTGTATCCCTTGCAAAGTGTTAGGCACTCCCAAAGAGGCGTCATGGGTATAATACTAGACTGCATCTAATGTTGAAGTTCTAGTTCTGGAGATCTGGAGATTATAGACTCATCTCTTTATTGCCATTACTCCCAGGTCCACTCTGACCTGGAGAAGTAGTACTTGTTAGGGAGCCCTTTATTGATCAAATTCATATGTTTACCAATCATTCGTATTCGATCAGACCGAATAAAAAAATCTCTAAAGAAACAGCAATACAAAAATGTATAATGAACGTGATTCCATAACTTTTGACGACTTGACATGCCATTATAATCAATCAATCAACAATGTATATTAGAATGACAGATATTCGATTTCGGACCGAGTAAACTTTCTCTTAAATTCGACCAGTAATCGAAATATTTCGTTGCATTTTGTGCATTCCAATTCCAATATTTACAACTCTCACACTGTCAAATCATTTTTCTGATTTATTTGCCAGATCACTTTTGTTGAGTAACGGCCAGTTTTGTTTTACTTCAGTTGGATCTTTTTTTTTTTTTAAAGAATATTGAGAAATGTGCGAGAAAGAATATAGTAATTTAAATTTGGAAGTGAAAAATAATGATTTTTTTGTTTTGCTTTTCAGGTAAGACGGCCTTCTGATTTTTTAAAAAATGTGAATTGACTATGAATAGATCGGAAGGTGAGTGTTTTTTCGTTTTTATGATTTGATGGTGATGTTAGAATTTGTAATAAATTTCCATCCTATTCGAACTCACAGTTTCACGTCATATCCTATACTTATCAGTATCATTGGGAAACGCGGGTGAGGTAACGGTTATCGTCGTAAGAAAATGAACCCGACGAAGCTGTTTGCGTTTCTGTTCGTGTTAATGCCCTTGGAAAAAGCATGAATCAACCCCTTTCTTCCCAACTATGGGTAAATAGATGGTGTGGGTTCTTTAGCTTTGGTAAGGCAACCGGTCTAGGAGAAAGGTAACTACTGAATTAAAAACCTATGTCCCACAGTTTTTGTCAAACGAGTCGTTCGGCATAATCTGTGGGACACTGGTGCACCACTCTTCTGCTCTCATATCAACCAAAGAGTGTGACAGGTCCTTCAGAAGCCTTCACCATTATGAATAGATCACCTGTGTTGGTAAGGGTTAAATAGTACCATGACTGTTTTTCTATGACGATGGCTTTGGCAGTAAATAACCCACAAAGGATCATATACCAGGAAATAAAGAACTGATATCGAAACTCGTGAATCTACTCTAACGGTTCCTATCTTTAAACATCAGACTACTACTACTACTACTACTAGTACTACAAGTACTCATTGTAGAAACTAGAAAATCTTTACATAAGTATTTTACAAATGTTAGCATGAATTAAATCGTCTGAAAATATAGACGTGTTGCGGCCCTAAAAATAAGCATAGCTTAGATTAGGCACAAATCTGCAGGTATGAGGCAGCCGTGAAGGATTCAATTCACTATCCAGCTATTGTATCTCGGAAGCTTAGTTTAGCTTGGCACAAGACCAGAAATATGTGGCGATACATATAGCATGTCGTAAGACTCGAACTCCTTGGCAAATATCTACTTGTTTTATTCGATAATTGTTACACGACAGGAAGCGCTAAATACTAAGCCCCACATAAATTCGATACAAGGTCATAAGTTAGAAGGCTCATAGTAAGGATCGAACTGGCTCCTCAATGGTAATAGATTTGCAAGACAAACTTGTTAATCACTGCACCACGATCAAGTATTTAGTTATTTATTTTGTGTAGATTGCTGTGAGTCTTAGTGGCGTTAATGGCTGACATGATAGACTGTAGCCTTGAAGTAAGCGATTGGTTGGTTTGTTTCTTTGTTTAATGGCATATCAACTCTTTTTAGGTTATTTAATACCAAAGCCATTCTCCTAGAAGAACAGTAGTGGTGCTATTTAACCCATAGCTGGGAGGATAAGGGGGTTCATACCTTTTCAAAGGGTATTTGCCCGAAAGTGAACGTAATAGCGTGAGTGGAGTACGAACTCGCGTACTACGATTCCGCAGTTCATCGCTTTAACCATTACACCACGAGGACACCCCTTGAAGTAAGCGAGTTCGAATTCCAGTAACGCTATTTCGTTCACTTTCGGACGATTACACTTGGATGAAAGTTTGAACCCTCTTATCCTCCCCCAACTATCGGTTAAATGATATTAATACTATTCTATAAGGATGGCTTTGATATTAAATGAACTTACGAAGATTGATATGTTATTCAACAAAAAAAACAAAAAACAAAAAAAAAAAGACAGAGTAGATTTGATTTGATACGAGGCTACGAGTATGTGATACTCAGTAAATATAAAACTCACTATCCCATGAGTAATTACTCAATCCACCTCAAGCAGAAATCGATAAAGCTCATTTTTCAAACTCAGTTCAGCTATTTTGAATTCAAAGTTTTCCTTCGTCTAGACCGTTCACCGTACAAAGCTGAAAGACCCTCGTCTACCCAACTGTTTGCTTTGCCCAATCAGCTGGAGCTGTAGAATACATCGATTGCTTCTCTGCAGAGGGGTAAGACCCTCACAACGAGTTTTCTGGATATGACACTAAACTCTGATGGTGAGGTTCCAGTAATGCTGGATCTTTGGGGAATGCAGAGTACCTTTTCATTTCCATCACTTCCAGGTCCACTCAGGCCCAGAATGGTAGCACCTGATAGGGTTCTATCTATGAGTTAAATAGAACTAAACTGAGTGCTTATGCTAAACTGAATTACTTGAAAAAGGACTGTTTATATGTATAAAAATGGATTTGGCATTAAATAACCTACAATAGTTGATGTACCATAAAACCAAATCAAACCAAACCTACTATTTCCCCATAGCTGGTGGTGGTGTGAGAAGACATGGATTCATGCCTTTTCTAAAAGCATTACTACGGAGTGAAATGCAAATAGCTTCGTCTGGGACCTGATCCTTGGCAAGCTGAATCTATTTCTTACGATAATAATCGTTACACCAGACACGCTCCAGTTGTATTTTATCTACGAGGCTAACTTAGTGACTATTAAATGACGACGAGGATGACGACGAGGTGAGCTTTGATTCTTTTAATAAATTCATTTTTATTGCTTTAAAAAAAGAATCGCGAGAGGGGATGAACAAGTGTTTAAATGCATATTGCTATTTTTTCACTTTGTTTGTCTGAGTCTTCCAAAAACCTTGGAGCAACGTACAATAACAGACATCTTAACAAAGCAATAAAGATCAACATCACATTCATAGCTTTTAATTTCTGAAAAAAAAATTAGGGATAGAAATTTTGCTAATTGATATCTCTAGCGTCTTTTTTTTTTTTTTTTTTTTTTTAACTATATTTATTGAATAATACAAGAACATACAAATCTACATTCACCTAATTTTCTATGTTTTCTTATGAGATTCCCTCGTGACTTTTCAGCATATTAATTTTTGTATACATTTATACCTCTCCCTATGTCATTAATTGATTCTAAAAGCCATTACATATATCGGATTTTGACGTAAACTGGACATAATGCATTTAAAATGCTTTGAAATCAAGACAAGCACAGCAAAACTAGCATAAATAACCCGCGAAAAATATAGCTATCACTAAATCTTAAAGAATATTAATAACAAATTTTAGTCCTGTTTTTCAAAGAATAATAAAATATTTATAATGTACGTAATGGTGTAGATTTGTTTTCAATTTTTCGATCTAAATATTTCATTGTACTGCATATATATTTTTAATGTGTTTTAATTGCATTTTAAATTCTTTCTTGCTTACTTATTCGTAATATTTTTTATTTTATTTATTTTAAGCATATTTCTGAGGAAAAAAATATTTCAAGTCCTTTTAACATAATGAGGATGAGCTTCTTGAATGACTTAATGACGTTTGCTGAACTGAAATTTCGTCAAGAGTAATGGCGTAAAAGCCAGTTTGACATAGGTCGAAATAATCTAAAGCTGTATATTTCTGTAGACTGAAAATATTCGCTTTTTATCGACTTGTTCAATTTGCTTAGGAGTGGTAGTATCTATTTGGGTCTCATCTACTTAAATCATAAAAATGGATGCAAATTATTTTCATTTAGAATAATTGTTTCCAAAGGTTTTCTTTATTATTAGTTTGTTGAAACTCTTCATCTACTTGAAATACTGATAGCATAACTTGCAAATTATTAATATCAAACTGGGATACTTGAAACAATATGAATGTACACAGTGTATAAGTATTCAACTGTGGGTATATTATTTGTATTAGGAATTCTTGAAATCATGCAGTTATGTGCGAAAAAGTATTATCATGAGATGGGAGTAATTGTAACATTTAGGTCCAAAAATATACGACCAAGATACGAACACGTGAAATGTACATAGGGAATCCCGAAAAACACGAAATATGCTGACTTTTTCCATCTGACCCCCACCACGTGCGGCACCCCCGCCGCAAACTACTGGTCTGGCCTCGGCGAGCTCCGAAAATCAACTTTTTTTCCTCTAGACTCGAATCTCAACTAACTGCTTTTTTTCAAATCCACCAAACTCCTCAGCGCTTCCGGGCATGACGTCATTCACGTCCCCGGTATCCTTTTTCTATCTGGGGTTTTTATTGTGACATCTCTGATTGTTTCATCCACCTCACGCGCGCGTGCACACCTGCACTCAATGTGTGCACCTAACTAACCCATGCACTAAGCGAAAGGTTATCAGCCTAACTAAACCGAAAGGCAAGATATATAAAACGAAATCCCTCCGCAATTATGTTACATAATTGCTTGTGAACCATATAACTATGTATAGATTATTTGTATTGGATAGGAATACTTGAAACAATATAACTATGCATAAACTATTTGTATTGGATTGGAATACTTGAAACTATATAACTGGGAATAAAATAGAATTGTTGATTTAAAGTTTTAATTGTTTTCAAATAATTATTAGTTACTTGCAACCATGTAACTGCTCGAAAAAAATGATTTCAGTAATAACCCAGGAATATTTGACATACCAACCAACCAACCAACCAACCAACCAAACAGTTCCAAAATAAAATGGCTACGACAATAAAACATTTTACCATTCAGTACCTTTTATTTTTACCTTTGAAATGAAAGTAAAAGCTATTTAATTATGTCACAGTAGAAAATCCTACTTTTCTACGTCATCAGGAGTGTTCAATAAAGAGATATTAGTGAATTATTTATGAATCAAACTTCATGTAACAATAAATTCTATTTCGACTGCGTAGGATTTAATTTCTGCATAAAAATATAATCATCATCATCATCATCATGTCGTGCCACCAGCACGGATATCCCTGAACCTCTCTCGCCACTTCTCCCTATTATTCATCACCTCTGGCAGGTCTTCAGGGTTACATCCTGTGTCCTCACATAGCTGCTGTATGTAAGTTCGAGCTGGTCGTCCTGGTTTGGCCAAATGTGGGGGTCCATATATTACGTACAATTTTATTTCTACCGCGTAAAAAAGACTATTTCACTTGAATAATTTCTTTAATAGAGATGGACAATTCGATTATATGTAGCAGATTGTTTACATAGAAAAATGTTACACACACACACACACACACATACACGCACTCGCACACACGTATATGCGCGAGTGAGCGTGCACGCACGAGTATATATATATATATATATATATGTGTGTGTATGAACAAATATATTTTTACTCTACTATCCTTTCCGTTTATGTAATAAATAGTTTCGTGTGTGCGTGTGTGTGTGTGTGTGTGTGTGTGTGTTAATAAAATTCACATTATGTTTTTGTACAATTGTAACATCACAAAACGGCAGATCGGTGTGAGATTTTATTTGAGCATTACACTCGAAATGCTCTTTGAAAATAAAGCAATTTTTCAGTCCAATACTAATACTGAAACCGAAACGTTTAACGTTGACTTTACATCCCAATAAATTCACCTATTAGGATTATTCTGTTTTTCTGCTTTCTTCATACTCTTTGGAATTAGATCCATATTCACTTTCATACTGTCCTTTCGGAAAAACAAATACTAAATATATTCTTTCACGACATCTAACATGGGTGACTTCAAAACGTTCTGTATATACGAAAACTTACCTATCTTTGCGTATTTCTTGAAAAGGTAGGAGGATTTTTCTTGTCTCTTAAAAAAGAAATCCAACATTTTCAAAAATCTTTCCACGTGCCAAACACGTACTTAATATTTTTAAGTTAAAAACGCTACGGGCACGTTTGTATCTTTTTGTTGTATGCATTTGCTCCTGTTATTTCGGCAAGCATCCATCGCTGTGTGAACAATTTTCCTGATATCAAAGCCCTGATGATGGTTATTGAAACCGAAACGTTTAACGTTGACTTTATATCACAATAAATTCACCAATTTGGATTTTTCTGTTTTTCTGCTTTCTTCATATATATATATATATATATATATATATATATATGTATATATATATATATATTGAGAGAGAGTGGGGGGAAAAAGAGAGAGATATTAAAGATTAATGTATGTATGTATATATGTATGTATGGTGCCCGTGGTCTAATGGTTATCGTCTTAGGAAATGGACACGGCGCCACGAGTTCAAATCCTGGACGAGACAGATTGTATTTCACATAGCACTAATACCCTTGGGAAAGGTATGAATCCAACTATTCTCCCTCCATCTATGGGTAAATAGTCGGGCAGACTAGGTTCTTCAGCCTTGGAGAAGGAAAACTCTGAATTCAAACCTGTTAAACACCGTTTAAAAATTGACCTTGTGTCAAGTCCTGTCCGAGCGGAGGGGTTGGTAAATATGTATGTATATATGTATGTATGTACGCTTTATTAAAAAAAACTAGGATATTTTTTCCCTTTCTGCTTTTACCAAAAGACCCTCTATTCTAATTAGAAATTCCACTCTGGCTATAAATCATCAAATGTTTTTTCTTCGTTTGTCAGAAATCATATTACTCTCGGGCGTATTAATCTATGACCACTACATTTTCTAAAATTTCTTCTGAGAGCCAATAACATTTTTTGTGTTTGATTATTTCAACTCCCCGAAGGCCTTTAAGAAAAACTGAAAATAAACACCAAATGTCTTGTTTAAAAGAAGTCACATCTATTCACCACGAAATATCTTTGTGTTTCTTGTGACAGTGGTAGTGGTTTGCTTCTTCTGTCCCCCACACAATCATACCATCACTCTGTAATTAATCATTACCTGTATAACATAAATAAAGGTTTGATCTACGAGACAGGCGTTGAAACTATTTAACTACGACAGAGTGCCTTTGGATTTTTGCAATAAATTCATTTGATTTAAATCCGTAATTATTGGGTGTCTAGTTAGGAATGAATTCACCGCTTTGTAGTAATTTACTAAGCTTGGATTAGTTTGTTCAAGGCCAGAAATATATCAGACACAGTGAGAACCATACTCCTTAACAATGGTCTGCCAGCCTAATTCAAATGCTTACGACATCTTACTATAAAATTCACCAAATATATATTGTTTTATCCATTTGTCTGTAATCACAAGGGTCAAAGACGGATATATCTGTCACCATTAATTGAATAAATATATGGTGTGTTCACTAAGAGACATAAACGTTAATCACTGGATAATGTTTATCAAGACATATTTTGTCATAAAAAATAGTTCAGTATTTATCAATCAACAATATTTGTTACCTCATATATTTTCATTTTGTCCGATTTATAATCAACATATAATGCTTAACCTGACACTCACACTGTGTACATCAGATAAGCTAAACCGAAACTTTCACTTTTATCACTAACCGTATAAAGTAGACGTTGAAATGGAAAAATAATGACTTTCCCATTACTATTTTCTTTTCTCTTTTTCCGTTAGTATCTTTATAATTGTATTATTTTTTGCTTTATAATTGTATTACACCACATTTCAATTTAAACTGATGTGCCCCTGTGTTATTGAAACATAACATTCAGAAGTTTGTGCTAATTAGAAGTCAGGGAGTAAAATCTATCAGAAAGTAAAATACAGAGTGGCAGAAGTCTGGACGTATCTTATATATATATATATATATATATATATATATATATATATATATATATATATGAAGAAAAGAAATTTAAATGTACATATATATATATATATATATATATATATCGTTTGTCTATGGACATAGTAGGCCGTCTAGAAAGTAATTAGAATTATTTTGCTTTATTTTCAACTTGACAACCAGACTGAAAATCAGTTGATGAATTTTAACCTTAAACCCGTGTGAAAACATTCAATTCATGTTTGTTTGTCAGAATTTATGTTCAGCTGAGTAATCTTAAATTATTACAATCATTTTGATTAAATTTCTCACAAATGCAGCACAAGATAAAAAAAAATATATGAGTTAAACTTCCGGACAAAGTTGCAGAGACGTTTAACAAGTCAACGCAGGCTCATGGAAATTAAATTATATCCCAGGCAGACGTGTTTAGGTTATACAAAGCATTTGTAGATAGCCGATTGACTGTAAAAAATGAAGTACGTCCTCATCGACAAAAATGAAGATTCTCATCTGACCAGTCAACGTTTAAGGGTCATAAATTAAAACGGATGATTTCTAGTTAGGCTTGTCAGTCTTAAAACAGCTGTTCTATTTCACATTTCAATTTTTTAATAAAGAAGTAAATTTCCTTCTTAACCAAAGATACTAGACTTTATATTTTTCCTAAGATATTATACATTCTGAAGGAACTTTTTAGGTACAATTAATATCGAACTTGAAATTTTTAGTTAAAGGAATAAATCGTTAGTCTTATTTTAGTATATATATATATATATATATATATATATATATATATATATATATATAAAGAATTAAGTATTCCAGGTAGCCGATAACGTATATGTAAAAAGAAATATGTATAAAAAATTCCTTTACTTTCGCTGAGAATGACGATGGCTTTTGGGTAAGATATCCGACTTAAAGGATTTCGCGGTTTAGCCACACTGAAGAGTTGTGATACAACAAAACAGTCTGCCTGTACCGGGCCATTGGCATAAGGGTTAGAGTGTTCACTATTGGCCCGGGAGATCGGGGGGTCAATCCCAATTTGAGTTATACCAAAGACTCGAAAAATGGTACTTGATACCTCCTTGCTCAACACTCAGCATTATAAGGTATATATATATCAAGGGTAAAGTGGAACAATCCTGAGAAAGGAATAGCGACCCTATATCTCGGTGTAGTAGCAATTAAAAAAGAAGCCTTTGTGTCACCCTCAACTACAATCGTCAACTTATATATATATATATATATATATATATATATATAGATCTGTGTGTGTGTGTGTGTGGATCAGTTTTTCTCACATTCAAGTTTAGTTTAATTTATTTATTTTTCGTTGAATTTCCTTGGGTTTGTATAACTAAACGTATTTCTGTGTTTTTTTGTTTTTTTTTACTTTTTTTCTTATTGAAGATTTTTAATCATACAAATTTGAAAACCTGTAACAAAAAATATTAAATGTATCACTTAAAAATAGGTACACATCTTGCCAAAAAGTGTTAGTTTTCTATATTTGGTTCTATTTCAATACTGTAGTCTCTTGTGATAAATGATATTTGATATCTGCTTTGATTGTATCACATTTGTCAAGTTCTTATAAAATCCTGTTATTTCTTGTTTAAAATAAAATCAAGTTTAACAAAAAAAGTTAGGAGTGTACTTATTTATGGCCTATGAAGAACAATTCTTTATAGTGGCCAAATTTTCAAAAATACACACACACACACACACACACACATACATATATATATATATACACATATATATATATATATATATATATATATATACTTAAGAAGAACTGGCAAACGGCTTCCATTTCGACATTAACAGTTTTGATCATTGTGGTGGTAAATTTAGTTTTTTTTCTCTGTTAGACTTCATATATAAGGTGTGACAAAAACCGTGAGTCTAGAAAGAAACGTTGTTTTTTTTTTAATCTAAACATTTAAAAGGCAAATGAAAACAAGTATACAGTTGACCAAGATATATAAGATAAAGGGATGGTGGCAGCAGTCTAATCGTCTTGAGAAAGAATAAACGACTCAGTGCTAACCCTAAAAGAAGAATTACAAAGCAAGTCTTAATATTTTTGGAGCGAAATGTTTTTGGTGAAATATAGTATCATTTGAGGACGTAGATGGCAGTAAATGAAATACGACTGTGCTGACTCACACCACACCAAAAAGATAAATTTCAAAGGTACTTCGACCAAAAGAAAATTTACTGCTGTAACTGAATTCTCAATGGGTTATTTTGAAAAAAAATAGTTTCATTAATTACTGATTTTACTCTTGGTAAACGCGGCTTTAACTTCAAAATTTTTAAAACATGTCTTATAGATACCTCCTCCAAGAGATATTTAGTTTGGTCCGAAGTATATCTCAGTTATTAAATACATTTAGAGCTCACGTTCGAAGACTAAAATATATTTATTTTATCAACGTTTTCTTTGTTGAATGTATTCAAAGATTCTTATCAGATCATATTGAATAATATACTTGTGTTACTTGTTACTGTGTGCTGATTGGAAGGTCATAGCCTCTTGAGAGGTTGGAGTATATAAGTGCTTAAGGCACTTTAGTCAGACGAGTAGTTAGTGAATATGAGTGGGTAGTATTAGTATGACCAAAGCACGAATTAGATTTTTTTCATGAGACTGCCTTCTAGACATTGTAGATAATTTTGGTGTTGTTTGATAGCTTTTTTAAAGGTTTGTATTATTAGTGACAATACCATTACACATTGTTAAGTGTTGATTTTGATAAATATCCATGATTGATTATCTACTATCTGATAATAAAAAAAACAACACAAATTCGTTCAGTTGCACAAAAACAAGACAATTTAACAAAAATGAATACATTCATCCAAAATTGCCAATAAAAAACTAATTCATATATATATATATATATATATATATATATATATGACTAAATTTAAATTAGTTTTTTATATATATTTAATAGCATGGAAGCTTGTCTGTGACCTCAGGTTTCATGTCGTTTTGTAAACGACAATCATCAGACAGAGAACGAAAGATAATGAGGAAATCTAAAAATACCGCCTAAAGAACGTTAGAGTTGTATACAACTCTTTATGTGTGCGTATGTGTGTGTGTTTGTGTAGGTTATGTTTGCGTATTATTGTATGTGGACGTATAAATGATATTTAAAATGTGTGTGCATAAGGATACATGCGCTGCGCAGCAAATTTGAAGTTGTCTCCTGTAAGTATAAGGCGTAAACTATAGCTTAAGTTGTAACAGATTGACCGAGTAAAAACATGTTTTTTTTTTTTTTTAATATATTCGTGTGCGTGTGTATGTGTGTGGTGATTTTGACTAAGGAACAATACATCGCAATAAATGTCGTGGTGATGAGACATTGTATATTATAATATAACATATCTCATCACCATGACTTTTTTGCGATTATGACCCACCATACTCCTTCACCTATGATGCTTACAAATCAGAACTTTATTTGCTTTATAATACGATGATGATGATATTTTGTTCCTTAGTAAAAATCATCATCGCACACGCACGCACGCACGGACGCACACACGCGTATATATAAAAAAACAAACCAAAAAATATTTTTACTCGGTCAATCCGTCGGGAATTTGGTTACACATTGCACCTGAAACATCCCGGAGACAATAACAAATTTGCCGTTCGGCTCATGTATCTTCATACACACAGATACTAAATATCCTTTATACGTTCACACACAATAATACTCAAATAGAACCGACACAAACACACACACATACAACACACATACAACACACACACGCATATATAAAGAGTTGTATACAATTCTAACGTTCTCTCGACTGTATTTTTCGATTTCTTCAATATCTTTCGTTCTCGGCCTGATGATCGTCTTTTATAAAACGTCATGAAACCTGTGATCTCAGAAAAGCATCCATGCTATTAAATACATATAGAAAATAATATATATTTACTTGTCATTATTTTCTCCTTTAGAGTTTTTCACGGCAGTGTTAACTGATGATTTTTCACTGGAGTTTGAGTGTCAGCAAGTCTCCTCAAGTCTCAAGGACTCGTCTCAGGGTTCTGGCTGTTCTTAGCAATGCTGTCATTTGGATAGTCTCTACCCGTCCACCGACTTACAAGTCCTCCAGGCCTTTTAATAATCCTTTAGTTATTGTGCCAAAAGCACCAATCACAATTGGCACAATCGTCACATTCATGTTCCATAGCTTTTTCAATTCTCTTGCAAAGTCGAGGTACTTATCCTTCTTTTCACATTCCTTATGATTTATTCTGTGGACAGCAAAGTCGACAATTTTGCAAATTCTTTTTTTTTGTTGTTGATTATTATAAGGTCTGGTCTTCTGGCCGGGATTTGGTAATCCGTTTGTATGTTAAAGTCCCATGGGAGTTTACGTGTGTCATTTTCTAGGACAGGTGCTGGGTTGCACAATGTACATATACCACTTGTTAGTAAGGTCAAATTTAAATTTCTTGCAGATTCTCCAGTCGTGTCTAGCCTTATATTCCTTCTGTGCTAATTTGCTTCATTCGCTTATTATGTGATTGATTGTTTCATCTCTGTCACCGCATAGCCTACATTTACTGTTTTGTTGCGTCTTATCTATTCTCGCTTTGATATGATTGGTCCTTATAGCGTTGTCTTTTGCTGCTATTAGCAGATATTCCGTTTCTCTCTTAAGGTTTCCTGTTCTTAGCCAGGTGCATGTTTTCTGGTGTGAGATGTTGTTTATTAGTCGTTTAAAGCGGCCATAGAGTTGTTTTTTCTCCCATTTTTGTTTCTTAGTTGTTGTCATTCTATCGTCTATCGTGTTGTCCGTCTCGTTTCTGATGGTTGTAATCAGTCCTCGTTCATGTTTTTGTATATAGTCTTCGAGTCGTTGTATCGATGCGTCAACGCTGTCTTCAATGCTGGCAAGTCCTCTTCCTCCCTCTTTTCTTGAAACACATAGTCTGTCAACGTCGTCTCTGGGATGTAAAGCCTTATGCATTGTCATTAGTTTTCTTGTTCTTTGGTCCATTTGTTTAAGTTCGTCTCTGGTCCACTTGAGAAAGGGTCCGCAATATCTAACGAGGGGTACAGCCCTTTGATAAGGTTTCTGCAATTGAGTTTTGTCACGAGTAGTTTCATAGTTCTCCTGAGATATTATTTTTGAATCTTTTCTTTCATTTCCACTGGTTTGATGGTGTCAGCCTCCAAGATGCCTAAGTATTTGTAGGTTTCGTTTTTTGCGGGTGTTTATTATTATAATTATTATTATCATTAGGATTATTATCATTATATAATAGCTCTATCACAGATATTGAGCACTCTCCAAATTATATCGAATTTGGTCTGCCACAAACCCACCAAGTCAGATAGTGACAACCAACACTGTTATATATATATATATATATATATATATATATATATATGTCCTATGCAGTCTCATTACAGTCAGTTTACTGTCAGTACTTAAAAATACAATCATCAGACACGGCTTGTCCATCTCGTAAGTTTCATCTGATGAAAGCATTTCTTAAAAGTGCCTATCATGATGTAACTGCCACTGATAGGTGAGTAAACATCTTTAGGTTTACCCTTCTCAAATAGCCAGTATTTAGCACGTTTTTACTTTATGAATAAACGTTTTTAGAATTATTTGTTTTTTCCATATATATATATATATATATATATACACGCATATATACACACATATATATGCACACACACACACACATATATATACACTCATACACACACACACACACTCATATATATATATATATATATATATATAAACTAAAAAGATAACTAAAAGTGTCAAGTGTCGTTTGGTACAATAGTCAGTTCCCGTATATATAAATAGGCATGTGTATGCATGAATGTGTGTGTGTGTGTGTGTGTGTGTGTGTGGCCGTCTGCGCGTGACTCATTTGATTAAGTATCTCGATGTTTGTTGGTTTGGGTTTTATGGCGTATCAACCTTAGTAGGTTATTTAATGCCAAATCCATTTTTATACAAATAAACAGTTCTACATCAAACAACTCAATTTACAGTTTAATTGTCGAAAACATTTCTATTTCAAGCTATTCAGTTTAGTCAAACAGTTCTCATTACGACAACTCGGTGTAGTATAAGAATAGTTTCTGTTTACACACAGTTAAATGTCAAAACAGTTCTTTTTCAAAGAATTCAGTTAAGTGTAAGTACAATTTCAATAACAAAAAGAGTTTTATTTCAAACAATTCAGTTTAACATACAAAAACAGTTTTATTTCAAGCAATTCAGTTTAGCATATAAGTTTTTTTTTCGAATGAAATGTATTATATTTGAAATCACTCTGTTTCGTAAAATAAGTTTTTTACTATTATGAAACGGATTTATCTACCTATACACAACTACGTAATACGTAACACGGGCGAAATAACACACACACAGACACACAAACGCACACCACACCACACCACACACACTTCTCTCTCACACATACACACAAACACACACACACACACACACACATATATATATATATACTTGAAGAAAGATTGGTGGAAAAGCATTTTCGTTTTTTAATCAAATGAGATGTTAGTAGGAATCTGTCAAGAACTCTTATATGTTTTTAGAGTTTATGTAATACTCTAAATAGAATATCTTTTTAGAATCCTCGCTTTACTGAAAGTTTTCGAGTGCTGTCGACTAGATTCTTCTCTACCTTGCGTTTTATAGCATCATAATTGACAACTGATAGTTTTTACTTATTATTGAATCTAATTTTACTTCGTCATATTATCAATCGTAGTTATTTTTTTGTTGGTAGGTCGGTTGTTTTCCTGCATGTCAACTGCTGTTGAGTTATTCAATGTCAAATCATTTTAAAAAGTTGATCATTTCATATTTAGTTTATATTCACTCCTTTACGGGCAGGATGTGATAAAAGGTCAGTCTTTAAGCGGAGTTAATCAGATTGAATTCAGAATGGCCCTTCTCTTAGACTGGTTACCTAACAGCTATGCAAGTAATTCCCGATAATCTTCAATCTGAAATTATTTTGATAAATCCTTTCTGTTGATTGGAATCTATCTATCTATCTATCTATTACAATTCGCAGCTCTCTCTTTCTCTATCTCCCTCTCTCTCCCTGTGTCTCTGTCTCAGTGTCTCTATCGCTGTCTATCTCTCTCTCTCTATCTAACTACACATATGTGTGTGAATGCATTAGATGATTGAATTATTCCTGATTAGAATGCACATGTATGCCCGTATATAAGGGTAATTTAATCAACAAACCTTCAGTACTGTATATATGCATATGCATATGTATATATGTATATATATAGAGAGAATTATAGATAAAATAAGTCTGTTATGTTTCATATGTTTTCAAACATTTGAAACTTATGTACCAGACTTATTGTGTACATAATTCTAATGTTTTTAGGTTTATGCCTGCACAGCTATTAGAGCATCGAAAACTTACTTTAAGCAAAGTTTTTCATTTCGAGTTCTATCATATATGTAGGAAGAAATGAGTTGACTCTGACAGAATGTACGTAGAAAAGGTAAAATAGAAGAAAAATATGTTTCATGGTTTGTTTATTTGCCAACGTATTTCGACTTCAACTTTTTTTTGAGTGCAAAAGTGTTTTATCGAATTTTTTTTTGAATGAGAAATAATTATGATAGATAAATTTTGATTCAATAAGAAATCTTCATCAGGGCTTGTAGATCTTGCTATGAGAAAAAAACGGATTGATACTGGTTGATATGTTCAAATTGCGTCATGTGATGTGATGGAATATTTAAAAAAAAAAGTAAATGGTGTTTTTTGGCTTGAGAAAGGAATTTGTGACGTTTTATTGCCGTCAATATTTAGGGAAAGGGGAGATAATCTATAGTGTAAAATTTGGATTCTTTTAATATTTATTTTCCTATAGATGAAGAAATTCTGAAGAAACCTTGCGTGGTGGTATTGTGGTGTGTTATGGAACATTCTTCAATTATTCTTTTATTTTTGTCATGAATGAAGGAGAATATGGCAGAATTTGAAAGTCAGAAGTGTGGTTAGTTAAAATACGAATTTAAGAAAAATAATTACTTACCTTTCCTTGATATATTACTAATAAACAACAACAATAAATTAGAATTCAAAGTTTACCACAAGATAAACAACAAAAATAACTAAATACATTTTTATTCAAGACACAGAGATAATACAAAAAGCGGCATTTTCATAGGTTTTTTCCTGAGAGCTCTTAGAATCTGCTCCCTTAAATGTCTATAAAGAGAATTTAAACACATCCACAAGTCTTTTCCCAACCTACAATATCCCGAATTTTTTATTCACCGTGCCACATCAAAAGCCATAAAGATCCACAAACATACATTCCACAATGTGAATAAAAAAAACTTTACTCAAATACTAACCCTATAAAAAACTTAAATCACTCAGGAATAAAAAAAACACTACCCCCACAGCAAAAACAATAGAACAAATAGTAAAGAATAATTAAAAAAAAGCTGATTCCCTACCCAACGCAGGTGTTTACAAAATCCGCTGCCAAAATTGCAATAAATTTTACATAGGAAAAACGAGCAGAAATTTTAGCAAAGGAATCTACGAACATAAAAATGTCTTGGTAACTGGTAACTCAACAAACTCTTTAGTTTCTCATAACATTTTAAATGAATGAAACTGAATTAACTGAATTGAAGTCGAAACACGTTGGTAAATAAACAAACCATCAAACATATTTTTCTTCTATTTTACCTTTTCTATGTACACACACACACACACATATCTATATATATATATACATAGGGGCACCTCTGGTGGTGTAACGGTTAGCAAGCTAGGCTAGCAAACCTACACGAGTGAGTTCGAGTCTCATTGGGCGCTCCATTCATTCGGCCTTGTGCCACATCGAAGCAAAGAGCTTTGTAAATTACTATATATATATATATATATATATATATATATATACGAGGGTGGCTGAGAATGTTCTAAGCCTCACCTATAAAGAAGATCCATAGTTGAACATTTTGCTGTGGAAACATAGTACCGCCTCTTATAAAACAAGAAAACCGAATCCAGATTTCTGTCTTAATGTCTCTGCATGTGAGGCGACTTCACCAAAAAGTGCACCTTAAATCTAAGATCTGTGTGTGACTTAGAAATTTTTGAACGACCCTCGTGTAGGTGTGTGTGTTTGCATGTATATCAATATGATTGGGCGTGGATATTTATACATTGGCTATAACATTTGAAATGCTTTAACTTAAACATCGGCACAATTACCAGGGAAATTTCCTGGTGAATTATCCTTTTGTGCTGCAGTTCACATTGAGTATAATTTTAAAATATTCTTCAAATTTTTGATTTGACAGAAAAAATGCAAATTTTTGATTTTTGACGGAGGAAATGGAAATTTCTGATTTGACAGAGAAAATGGAATTCTTTTTGTTTTTAATGGAGGAAAATGCAAACTTCTGATTAGATAGAGAAAATGAAATTCTAATTAGAACCCTTCACTCCTCTCCAAAAAGTAGTATTAATAAAATCATCGATGGAAGTTGATGTAATGGTTAGCTAGGTAGACTAACAAACCTTCATGAGTAAATTCTAGTCTCATTGGGTGTTCCCGTTCATATGTCCCTGTGCCACATCTAAGCAAAAAAGCTTAGTAAATGACTAATCACCAGTCCAAGTTACAACAGGAAAGAAATCTGTTCAGGTAGGACTAAGTTGGGTTATTTGATTTAATAGTATATCAACTCTGGATGGTTATTGATTGGTTTGGTTCATTTGGGTTTTATGGCATATCAACCATTGGAGGTTATTTGATGTAGAATCCATTTTTATACAAATAAACAGTTCTATTTCAAACAATTCAGTTTAGCATAAGTACACTGTTTAATTGTCAAAAACATTTCTATTTCAAGCTATTCAGTTTATTTCGAACAGTTCTATTTCAAACAATTCAATTTAGTATAAGTATAGTTTATTTTTTACACACAGTCAAATGTCATTATAGTTCTTTTTCAAACAATTCAGTTTAGCATACAAAAACAATTCTTTTTCAAATAATTCCGTTTAGCATAAATATTCAGTTTAAATGCGAAAAAAGTTCTATTTCAAACAATTCTGTTTAGCATAAGTACGCAGTTTAGTTCTGTTTGACTCATAGATAGGACCTTATCAGGTGCTACCTCTCCGAGACAGAGTAGACCCCGGATTAATGACAATGAAGGGGTACTTTGCATTCCCTAAAGCTCCAACATTACAGGAACTTCATCTTTTAGTGTTGATATGGATTTTTCTAGATTAATAAATGGGAGCTTCTAGCTTTTTGGGCAATAAGTTTTTTTGCCAGTTTTGGATGATTTTTTGTGGACAGACTGGAGATCTATATGACCTTTATTTTGCAGGAGATTTTTTATTTTTTGGAGGAGTGATTTGGGTTTAATTGGTAGATTTTGTGTATGTTTTTTCTTCGATTATTTCATTGCATTTTTTTTCTTTGTTTGTTGTAAGTTCTTTAAGTTTATTTTGTGCTTATGGTTGATGAATTTCAGTCGAGTGTAGGTTTTTCAAATGTTCCTGAAATTTTGATTAATCATTCAGTTCTCGTTTGATTAGTTTCTCGTGTGGAACATATTTATTTTCATAATATTTTCAGCTTGTTTCTGATTGTCCACCTCCACGAGCAAATTTCCGTTTCTCGTCTTTTTCACAGTCTGAAGGGTTGCTCTGCTTGAAATAACCTTTTCTATTAAGAATGGAGATAATTTGGCAAGGCAGGAAATCTGCATCATCATTATGTGAATCAGATCTCGTTTTGTTTTTTTGTTTGAAGAAGACATAAGTTGCGTTTGGTTTTCGCTGGTGCAGTGCTCCACCACGAAGTTCAACTTGAACTGAGAATTTACCAAAGAGGGAACTGATGCACCAGGGTTGAGACGGGGATACCCTATCTGTATACTTGAGCTGGGAGTAGGATTTCGAGCTCCAGCCACTTTCAAGCTTTAAGTTGATAATAGTTATTGAGTACAGTTTAACTGTGGTCAGAGTTTTATTCTCTAACTGACCCTCAGGCAACGCCTTCCAGCACCTGTAAGATAAAAAGGGTTGAGAGTTTGCAGCGAATGCAGATTAAAGAATGCAGTCGGGACTAAACATATATGTGCTAGGGCCTGACGCGATTAGTCGATTGATCGGATCCGGCCCGTTCAACTGTCTATCTAGACCAGTAAAAATCGTAGTGGTGGATTGCAAGTCGCTTGATCGCTTGGTTGTTTGATCAAAGACTGCTTAACTACTTGAATCCTGTCCTTAAGCATAACAAATTAGCACCCATGGCCAACAGGTGGCCTCATTGAGTGGGGTCTTACTCCTCTGCAGTGGTGCAGTCGGCGTATTCTACATCCCTAGCCGACAGGGTGACCTGTTCTGGGGTTGTCTACTATATATATATATATATATATATATATATATATATATATATATATATATATATGTGTGTATGTGTATGTGTGTGATGTAAAACAAGATATTCAGAGGATGCAGTTATTTTTATATAATATTCCAACTTTAAGGCATTACCTTTCTAAAAGCACCTTCAAGGAGATGTTTGTGTGTGATGTTATGTCTTTAAATGATTAAACAAATACCCCGTATCAAAATCTTGTTTTTTTTCATATTTCATATTTACACACTGTTGTATCTATTTTCATTCCTTTCATATCTATCTATCTATCTATATGAAGGAGACTTCAACTGTTTCACGGGTTATTGATCGTATAGAAATCTGATCTCTGATAAAAGAAAACGGGATATTTTCCAAACTATGGCTGTGTCGGTACAAATGCAGTACTTGGTCTCAAAGGAAAACGCATGAAGAAAATTCTAGATGAGAACTACATAAGAATGCTACCAGCGGTTTTTAAAAACAATCCAGGTAGCAGCACCCCACAAAACTGCAGGTGTACAGCCACTTACTTGCCGCTCATAAACCATCCAAGAAAATGAAGACAAATTTACAAGCGATGTTTTCGTATGGACTCTTTCAAAAGTATACGCTTGTGCTGTCCGATAAGCAAATCTTTACATACATAAACTCTGGCTACACTTTAAAGGACCTGCTAGGAGCAATGAACGATAGGGACGGATAGCGCGCGAGAATCAGGAAAATCCTTGGTGTTTGCATGACTTGATGATGATTATAATATTCATACGTGTAAGTGTGTATGATTGTGTAACTATTTTTGTCACATTAAACTTAAATTCCAAGTGAATATATATATATATATATATATATAATTTAGTAGATTATTTCTATATTTGATATTACCTATTGCTAATTTATGAACTTCAAAAGTATTTAATGAATAAATACTTAACTAGAATTTCCTTTTCAAGACATGATTCTTCACTTCTGTCATTATTTTATTCCATTTATGCGATGGCTGCTAAGATTTATAATTTTCTGCTTCTCAACTGTGTCAAACCTGAAATAGAGAAAAGTTTTTAGAAAAAAATCAGAACAGTTTTTGGAGAAACCACTCCACAGCGTCACAGATTCTGGCTATCCGTCGAATCAGCGAAGGAGTTCGTGCAAAAAATCTTGAGGCAACACAACTCTTCGTAGATTTTTCCAAGGTATTTGATTCCAGAGAGAACATGGAGCTAATACTACTTGCTAGCATATGGTCCTCCGAAAGAATCTGTTACAGCTACAAAGATACTTTATAAAAACACGAAATCAATGATTCGTCCACCTGATGGAGACACAGACTTCGTCGACATTGTTGCTGGAGTTTTGCAAGTAGATACATTAGCTTCATTATTGTTTATAATCAGCCAAGACTAACAACTTTGAACGTTGATAGATCTAATTAAAGAAAATGGCTTTACGCCAAGAAAAAAAAAGCAAGAACTACACAATATCCAGCAGAAACTATAACAAATCCAGACTAAGCAAATAACTAGAACTTCTGACCAAGCTGAATCCCTACTGCACTGCTTAGAGCAAGCAGCAAGGGTTATTAGACTTTACATGAATACAAATAACATAGAGTACATGTCTTTTGAACGAGAAGGAGCCATCTCCACTTTAAGCCCACATACCTCGGCTGCAATATCTCATCTACTGAACATGATGCCAAAATATTCCTATCGAATGCGTAGATTGCTATCGATAGGTCATCGATCATATGGAAGTCTGATCTCTCCGATAAAACAAAACGAGATTTTTCCAAGCAGTGGCAATATCAATACTACTGGATGGATGCAACACATCGACGCCATGAATGGAGAAAAAGCTAGACGAACACTAAAAAAATGCTACGTCTTGTTTGAACAAATCCTGGTTGCAACACCCCCAAAATAGGAACTTTACAGTCCCTTATCCTCCGATTTAACAAATCATCCCAGACGAACAAGACAAGAGAGAGTCATGGAAATTCGCGATGTCAGTGTGACTTAATGATGATGATGATGATATTTATTCACATATATATGTATAAATATGATGATGATCATCATCATCAAGTTGCGCTGAAAAATTTTACCCATAAAAAGAGGGAGGTAGAGAAAAGACTGTAAGTGAGAAAGAGAGAAAAGCAAAAACAAAGAAAAATAAAGAAAAAAAGAGAGATAAAGGTTGGTTGGTTGGTTGGATTTTATGGCATATCAACCTTTGCAGGTTATTTAACGTCAAATCCATTTTTAAGCAAATAGTTCTATTTCAAACAATTCAGTTTAGTATGGGGTCACAGTTTAATTTTCAAAAACATTCCTATTTCAAGCTATTCAGTTTATTCAAATAATTCTAATTCAACTAATTCAGTTTAGTATTAGTACAGATTTTGTTTACACACAGTTAAATGTCAAAACAGTTCTATATTAAGCAATTCAGTTTAGTGTAAGTACAGTTTCAATTTCAAAAACAGTTCCATTTCAAACAATTCAATTAAGCATAAGCACGCAGTTTAAATGTTAGTACAGTTTATTTTTCAAAAACATTTCTATTTCAAGCTATTCAGTTTAGTCAAACAGTTCTAATTCAAACAATTCAGTTTATGCAATTAGTTCTATTTAACCCATGGATAGGGCCCTATCAGGTGCTACCACTCCGAGACAGAGTGGACCTGGGAGCAATGGCAATGAAGGGGTGCTCCACATTCCCCAAAGCTCCAGCATCACTGGAACCTCACCATCAGATTGTTTAGTGTCATATCCAAGACACTCATTGGGGGGGTGGGGGGTCTTACTCCTCTGCAGAGGTACAGTCGGTGTATTCTACTGCCCCAGCCGATTGGGCAAAGAGAGATAAAGATTGACATAGAGAGGAGACAGAGAAGTGTTTATGAGTGAGGGTGGGTGTGCATGAGAGACAGAGACAGAGACTGACACATACATACATACATACAGACATGAGAGGTGAAATAAGTCAAATATTTCTTTAAATTAACCACCGAATCATGACAATCTCATGATCTACAATAAAATTTCTGAGTATTTTAAAAGTAACTAATAGATCTATATTTCTGTCAGTCAATAGATCACTAATTCTTGCTAGCATTTCTTATTGTTTACTCTGACAACTTACTACATAGCATAATTTTAGTATGAACAAATAAATTTTGACAATGGAAATAAGCTATGTGTCTGTTTTCCCTTGTTTTCTCTCGTTTTCATATTATTCATTGTCCATCTTATCTATTATATTTGTCTATACGGTACGAATACGCGAGTAACTGCCTCTACTCTATTAACGTACTAACCTGTAATATTAAGTGTTTATTAGTAGATTCCCTTTTAATACAATATCTATCTATCTATCTATCTATCTATCTATCTATCTATCTATCTATCTATCTATCTATCTATCTATTTCAGTATGTTCCTAGGTAACAGGGAATGGTCACAATCATTCATTAGTATCGTAAAGGGGCTGTGGTTGTACGGGATTCGTCTTTGTGACTGAAAACTCATTTTAAAAAGTATATCTAGAAAAAAATAAAACTCATTTTTTTTTAATCTAGGAAAACGAGAAATTTTATTTTTATTTTTCAGGCTGGTTACTCTGATTAAAAATCTGCTGATTAATTTTAATTAATTACCAATCATTCTCATACCCAAACGTTTATTAGATCTTATGAGAGTTCTCATTTGGTCACATTTTCCTTAGTTTGGGAAATGACCGAGCGACCGAATCGAGATTCATCTTTCACAGTCTTTTGACGATTTCAAAATGCCTTATGACACCTAAAAACCTGTGTTCGAGATAGAACTTGACCTCTATTTAAATGTTAAGTGTTTCTGTCGACTTATCCTGAAAGTTGGCATGAAATTTGTCCCCTAGTTCCATTTCTGGGACGCATTTAAACAAACCGTCCTGTAAAGATTATTCAGGTGAACGTTAATTCTTTGAAGTAAACAGGAACCGTATACCGGTTCAAGGTCAATGTTTTAGGAGCCGATTTTCAATTAAGGTCGTCAATCTGAAAAAAGTAAGTTTCATTCCTTTCTAGACCAATCGGTTGCAACAACAACAAAAAAAATGTAATAACAACTACAACAGCAATGCCAAAAAGACTTAACTAAATCGACACTATTTGCAAATAATAATCTACAATTCTGTTAGATGAAATTATGTCGCTGCTTAGTGGACTTGGACTTTAAACTAAGCACCAGTTCCAAAATGATTATATAATGCCGATAAATTAGCGCGTTATTTGAACATGAACATATATATATATATATATGAATATATAAAGGATATAGATAAATATATATAGGACAAAATAAAAATATATTTTCTGTGACTATTCTCTCGTCTCTCTCTCTCTCTCTCTCTCTCTAAAAGAAGGAAAAATCACCAAAGGAAAAAGCTTTTGCATTTTTGCTGTTGACTTCATTAGTTAATTGTCGGGGCTTTCTTTAATTGATTATGGCCATTTTAGAGGTTTCAGAAAAAAATATCTCCGTCTATCAGGTTCATGCATTTCAAATAAACCCAGAGACAAAAAAATATTAAAGCAAAGTCACTTAATTGACTCCCAAACACTTTAACCAACAAAATACATTAGTGCATATAATTACTACTAACACAGTAATGCAAATTGTTATTAAAAGTTTCACGCCATGAGACGATTATTGGGGAAATAAACCATTTTTAATTTCCTGGCTTGGTTTGGCTTCTTTGTTTGATGGCATATCAACCTTCGAGGGTTAGTTAATGCCAAAGCTATCTTTGTAGAAGAACAGCAGTGATACTTTTGAACCTGCAGCTATAGGGATAAGGGGATTCCTGCTTTTACCGAGGGTATTTGCCAGAAAGTGAATAACATAGATTTACTGGAGTTCGAATTAGTTTCTAGCTGACTTTACAGCAGCAGTCTAGCATTTCAATCATAACGCCTAACTTTCCTCGGTATGTTTTTAGTTTATGTTAGCAGAGATTATATTAGTCTATCGCTTGATACTGAGTATATCGAGTTTAAAGTTAGCAGTCTCTATTTATGTTGTATAGTCAGACTGTAGGGCTGACTGGGTTCTTTAGCCTTGGTTTGACAACCAGTCCAGGAGAAGGAAAACTCTGAATTCAAATCAGTTAAACTCCGCTTAAAATTGTCCTTGTGTCACATCCTGTCCAAACGGAAGGGTTGGTAAATACATAGATATATGTTGAATAATATTGCATTTCTAGGTTTAATTCATGACATTCTGTTTTATGTCACAACAATTTTCAAGTAAATATCAATTACTTACTTCTTGTTTTGAGCCTTTAGAATGTTCTCTTCTCGTCTCTATCCATTCATTTGTGTTCATTTTCTTTGGAGTTGGGACTTTTTCTCGTGCCTGCATTTTGAAGCGAGTTCATTTTTTGGTTACGATATTCGATTCGATTATGCAAAATTTCTCTTCTGTGTTTGATGTTTTTTTTATTTAACTCCAATCTATAATCGGGTTTTTATTTCATTTTTTTCATTGGCCAAAAATATTTTGAAAGCATGGTATTTTTTACATATTTGCAATTTTGATTTTTCAGGGGTATGAAGAATAATATATATATATATATATATATATATATAGAGAGAGAGAGAGAGAGAGAGAGGGGGAGGGAGAAAGAGAGAGAGTGAGAGAGAGAGAAAGTTGGAGAGAGAGTGAGTAGAAAGAAAGAGGGAGATTTTGTGATCTGGTCAGTTTACTCAGTAAACAAGGTTAAGTCATTTCTTTTGAGGAAAATATTGACTAGGTATAAAATTGCTTTTTATAAACAATTGGTTATTATATACATATACGTGTGTGCGTGTGTGTATGTGTGTGTGTGTGTATATGCTTTTGTTTGGATCCGGTTTCGTGCTTCTTCAGAAGTTTGACCTCTTTGATCTGAATAATCAGATATATGACCGTAATTTCTTCGGAAATTAAATTTTTAATTTCGGAAATTAAATTTTTGTTTTTACTTTTATTTATTATTTGTTTTTGTGGAGCCTGACCTACAATATAAGTAAAAAAAAAATGCTTTTTTACGTTTTTCTATTTTAAATCACGAAACTTTTCTTTTCACTTAGTATATAACGTTCATAATTTTTAAGTACGGAAGCTTGAAAAGAACAAAAAAAAAAAAGTTAATGTTTCTTTTTTCTTCAGGAAATCACTTAAGACTCATTGAAAAATATTTTTCATGAAAACTCTCAAGAAAAAATTTTCACGGAACAATCTCGCATTCATCAGATTATATAAAGACGCCATCAAGCCTTTATGAACAATTAGGTTTTTAGAAAATATTTAGGATGTTAGATGACTCTATCTATCTATCTATCTATCTATCTGCACAATAGTTATATCTATTCACCATCAGTATTTAAGGATGGTTTTATTGTTTTTATAACCAGCCACGACCTAAATCCTAACTTCTTAATTGATGTAAACGGAGTCTTTAGTTAGTACGCATTTACCTTACCCCTCGGTTACAAGATGGGTGTGACACAAGATCAGTTATTAAGAGGAATCAATCTCGTTTGTATTAAGACTTTTCATTTTTCCAGGCTGGTTGCCTTAGCAAGGCTAAAAAAACCTATCTGCCCTACTATTTACTCCTAGGAATCTGGGGTGGTAAGGAACGATGACTTCATGCCTTTTCCAATAGCGTTTGTATAAAGTGGAAGGCAAACAATATCAAGCAGTGCACTTAAGGAATATACAAATGCATATTAACTTTGCCCAGTCGATTAGGGCTGTAGAACACACGACTTCATCTCTGAAGAGGGTAAGACCCCCACCCCCACCGCCAACGAGTGTCCTGTGGCCCAGTCGGCTGGAGCTGTAGAAAACAATGACTACTTCTCTGCAGAGGGGTGAGACCCACCCACCAACGAGTGTCCTGGATATGACACTAAACAATCTCAAGGTGAGGTTCCAGTGATGAATGAGCTTTCGGGAATGCGGAGTACCCCTTCATTGCCATCACTCCCAGGTCCACTCTGTCTCGGAGTGGGAGCACCTGATTAGGTCCTATCTATGAGTCAAATAAAACTAAACTCTATACTAATACTAAAGGGAATTGTTTGAAATAGAACTTTTTTGTATGTTAAACTGAATTGTTTGAAATAGAACTGTTTTGACATTGAAAGTGTACATACACAAAACTGAATTGTTTGAAATAGAACTGTTTATTTGTATAAAAATGGATTTGGCATTAAATAACTTACAAAGTTTGATATACCACACAAACAAACAAAAACACAAACAACAAACAAGCAAGCACCAAATAAGAATAGAACTAAACTGTGTACTTATGCTAAACTGACTTGCTTGAAATAGGTCTGTTTTGACATTTGAATTGCGTTCTTATGCTAAACTGAATTGTTTGAAATAGAACTGGTATGATATTCAAACTGCGTACTTTAACTCTTTCAACTGCCATATTCAATTCATCACACCATGTTGTGGGCAAATATAATCATTTTTTCGTATGTTCCGTTTGTTGCTCCGAATTTCCCACCTGTAAGGGAAACTCTAAATGTAGAGGGGGTGTCCTAGTGGTGTAATGGTTAAAGCGATGGACTTCGGAATCGTAGTAAGCGAGTTCGTACTCCAGTCGCGCTATTACGTTCACTTTCAGGCAAATACCCTAGGGAAAGGTATGAACCCCCTTATCCTCCCAGCTATGGGTTAAACAGTACCACTACCGTTCTTCTAGGAGAATGGCTTTGGCATTAAATAACCTAACGAAGGTTGATATGCCATTAAACAAAGAAACCAAACCATGTAGATGTATTTTTAAGAAAGCTTTCACTAAAAAAACTGCATTGTCGTGAGTGTGGTTACTAAAAACTGGAAAAATAGTACAACGAAAGGATAAAAGCACTGGCGTACAATCTTGGATTAGAAAGAAGTATTTTGGTGAATGGAATTAACATACCACTTCGTTGGCTGCTGGTTATTTTCATGCAATTGTTCTAGCTATAGAAAGGCGAGAAGAATTTTTATAGAAAGATTAACTGAATTGCATAAAATATTTTTTTTATTATAGCAGTAAGACTTCTTCCTTTGAAAGTTTTTTTTAATAAAACAAAAATATTGAAGCAGCTACACGGATAAAAATTCTGATGTATTAATTGAATATGAGTAGATGCTTATAATTGATAAAAAAAAACTAACAAAAGCTGACGGAACCGAAGAAGGAGGAGGAAAGTTTTTAAGAGAATCGAAGAGAAATTCGTGTGATTAAATTATCAAATAGTGTAAATTAAGAGAAAGACATATACATATAAACTGCTCGAGAGATAAATAGATAGATATATAAATCTTCATATATATATATATATATATATATATATATATATATATATATATATATATGTGTGTGTGTGTGTGTGTGTATGTATATATATTATAGCAGTATATGGCTGTCACTATCTCACTTGGTGGGTTAATGGTAAATCAAATGCGGTATAATTCAGAGAATGCTTAATATGTTATAGAACTATTATATATGATTAAATAAATATATATTTGTTTTTGTATATATTTAAAAGCATGGAAGCTTATCTGCGACCATTGGTTTCATGCTGTCTTTACACGCCAATCGTTTGGCAGAAAAAGCTTTTTCTATCTGATGGCTACCGTGTGAAGTCGGCATGAAACCAGTGGTTGCAGAAAAGCATCCATGCTATTAAATATATATAAAAACTAATATATATTCATCATATGTGTGTGTGTGTGTGTGTGTGTGTGTGTGTGTGTGTGTGTGTGTGTGTGTGTGTGTGCATTTGCTCAACCTCTCCTTGAAGTTTGGGCGAAGTGTACCTTCTTTACCATTACTTCCAGGTCCATTCTTATCTGGAGCGATATTTCCTGTTAGGGTATCATCTTTAGATGAAACGGAACTGTTCAATCATTTGATAAGGTCTATTACTATCAGTTGTTTGAAGCTATACAGCTGTGTGCAAATTGTTCGTATTTGATTGGTTGGTTGGTTGTTTGGTTTGTTGTGTTTTATGGCATATCAACCTTTGTAGGTTATTTAACGCCAAATCCATTTTATGTAAATAATCTGTTCTATTTAAAACAATTCAGTTTAGCATAAGTACACAGTTTAATTGTCAAAAACATTTCCATTTCAAACTATTCAAGCAGTTATATGTAACAATTCAGTTAAGTGTAAATACAGTTTTAATGTCGAAAACAGTTCTATTTCAAATAATTCAGTTTAGCATAAGCACGAGTTTAAATGTAAGTACGGTTTAATTGTCAAAAACATTTCTATTTCAAGCTATTCAGTTTACTCAAACTATTCAGTTTAGCATAAGTATGCCGTTAGTTCTATTTGACCCATAGATAGGACCCTTATTAGGTGCTACCACTCCGGGCCAGAGTGGACCTGGGAGCGATGGCATTGAAGGTTACTCCGCATTCCCCAAAGCTCCAGCACTGCTAGAACCTCACCATCAGATTGTTTAGTGTCATATCCGGGACACTCATTGGGGGGGGGTCTTACCCCTCTGCAGAGAAGCAGTCGGTGTATTCTACAGCCCCAGCCGACTGGGCAAGTATTTGATTGGAATGCAGGATAAATTGAAAGCATTTAAAAATGAACAGACAAAGGATTAATCTTAAATAGAATTATTAGTGCTTAATAGCAATACTTTAAACCATTTAACTGTGTGCAAACAAATAAGGTCTAACTTGTTTTAAAATAAATTCATATACACATTATTCACTTACAAATTATATGTATATATATATGATCATTATCATCATGTCGTGCCGCCAGCACGGATATCCCTGACCCTCTCTCGCCACTTCTCCCTATCATTCATCGCCTCCAGCAGGTCTTCAGAGTTACATCCTGTGTCCTCACATAGTTGCTGTATATATATATATATATATATATATATATATATATATATATATATAACTCTAGACGTCATTTCATGTTGCGGTTCCAGTTCAGGAGGGTGTTGAGCACCTCTTCAATCATAATGACTCCTATATCCTCCCTGAACTGGACTGGTAGTATCAATTAAAGTTTTATCTGTGAGTCAAATACATTTGTTTGAAAATTACTCGTATAAGACGATGCACAAAAAATAAAAATAAAAACTTTTAAAAACTAAACAAAAATGCAAATATGAACGTACATTGAATGCTATTCCCTAATCACTTAGCATAAAATAACTCCAGACGGGTCGATATGCCATAAAAATCAATAAACTAATTGATCTTCCGTTAATATTACGTCATTGAATTAACGTTTTCGTACTGAACTTTGGTACACTGGTTGAAAATTTGCGAATTCATCAAAGAACTACATAAAAAGACAGCGTTTTCATTTGGCGTTTCCATATGCGACGGAAACCACGTAAATCTGGTGTTATTATCGGTATTTTTGGATTCGTGAAAATGATGCCTCTGTCTTAAAAACATACCTGAGCTGAGAAATATCGTTTGATATTGGCTTCGTTGGCGTCTCAGTAGTTTTGTTGAGCAACTGCAAAATGTGTAAGAAATAATATCTATAAATCATATCATAAATTGTATGAATCGAAAATCATAATTGCAGTACGGTATCGTACCACCATCAAACGATATTAAATAATCAAGTGTATAACTATAAAATAATCAAGTGTATAACTATAAAATAATCAAGTGTATAACTATAAAATAATCAAGTGTATACCGTAATCAGTGTATATCGTAATCTCCAGTGGTGGAGATTACGGTATACACTGCTGATGAGACCTAATAAGATCGAAACAGCTGTTCAGTGTTCCCGTATATCGTGCGTAGGAATTCGGTGGATTTTCTGGTCATGGTAATTCAATTCACAATAGATAACAAGGTTTTACTTTTAATGGAACATTATTACATCAAAATGAATATTATTATGTATTATTTAAAACCAAACTCTACAGCAGTGATAGGCTGCAACCAAGCATGAATATACAATTGTCCAAAATTAAAACTGATAAATCATTTACAATACAGGAAATCTTTTGACTCTGGCAAATAGTTTTCAAAGGTAAAATTAAACAATTTTCATTTTCATAAATGATTAAACAGTTCTGTTTGAGCTATACGTGGGACCCTAACCGGTATTTACAATCTGAATCAGAATGGATCTGAGGGTAATGGCCATGAAGAGTTTGTTCACATTCCCCCCAAAAAACTGGACTGGAGCCTCACCATCAGATACAGTTTAATGTTATATCCAGGACACGCTTTGGTGGTTGGGTTGAGCTTGGATTCTTGGCAACAGAACTGTACTCGACACTCCCTAGAGCTTACCACCAAGTGCAGTTTTGTATCATTACTTGGACATCTTTTTTGTGAGAGTTTTCTTGCCTTTCTTTACACTTATTTATAATCGATGATAAACACACACACACACACACACACACACACACACACACACACACACACACACACACACACACACACACACACACATATATATATAAACACACACTCACACACACACACATATATATATATATATATATATATATATATATATATATAAACACGCACACACACACACATATATATATGCAAGCACACACACATACATATATATACATGCACACACCTACACACACATATATATATATACACGCACACACATACACACACATATATATACACACACACACATACAAACACACACACACAGTTTTCACACACACGTACACAAACACACACATATATACACACACACACACACATATATATATATATATATATATATATATACACACACACATACATACATACATATGTATATATATATATATATATACAAGCACGCACACACACACACATATATATATATATATACATGCACACACCTACACACACACATATATATACACACACACATACAAACACACGCACATAGTTTTTACACACACATACACAAAAACACACACATATATATATATATATATATACACACACGCACACACACACACACATACATATATATATATATATATATATATATATATATATATATATATATATATATATATATGCGATTATGCATATTTGCACATTTATGTATTCAACCTAAAAATGTTGGAATTGACTAAACTTATCATAGTGGCACACAGTCAAAAAAGACGTTTGTTTATGGATTTATTGATATACAGACTATGAAGCAAAATTAGGAATATTGTTGTATAATAATCAACGACCCTTTGATAAAACAATATTAATTTTAATTTGAAAAAATGAACAAAAAAAAATTAGAAGATAGACACAAAACAGTACATTTATACAATACAGCCGTTATTTTCTTCAAATATTGCATCAACACGCCTTTGAAACGATTTGCAAAGCTTTAAAATGAATTCTTCAGACAATTTATTCCAATGCCTCCTCAATTGGAGTCTTAATTGAACCAATATTTGGATGGGAAGTTGCATTTTTTTCTTTTCTAAATACCCCATTTAGTATAATCAAGAGGGTTAAGGTCGGGCTTTATGAAAGCCATGAAGAAACTCCAATTATTTGGGAAATTTCTTTGACTTCGGCTTTAAACAAATCATAGATTTTTTCTCGTTTCTTTTCTTATTCACTCATATCGGGCTGAATTTTAACGAAAAAATGCTTAGATAAAGAACTAACCATGAAAATTTAGATCCATCGAATTTTTTTTCAAAAATTGGACAAATCAGAGTAAAAAACCGTCCTATAAATTATTCCATATTTTGCTTCCGCACCCTTTATACATACACGTGTAAAATGCGCATAGAGATGCGTCTATCAATATATGAGATTAATCCCTATGCGTAGACCCATAAATGTGTTTTTTGAATGATACTTCTTCAAACGCTAACACATGGCTATCTATCTTTCTATCTATCTATTCGTATGTATGTTATATATATATATATATATATATATATATATATATATATATATATATATATATATACGTGTGTGTGTGTGTGTGTGTGTGTGTGTGTGTGTGTGTGTGTGTGTGTGTGTGTGTGTGTGTGTGTGTTATTGTTGATTATTATTAGTGTAGATTGGGTCTATTTTTTGGTGAAATTATTCATGCACTTTTCTGGGTGCGTTCCAGTACACTTAGATGTCTCTTCAATTTTCTGCTCTAGTTGGGTTTCGATGTTTATCTTATGCTTTGCTGAAATAATCTCACTTTCAAGATTACAAACACTTCAGGCGACCTAACAGCAAAGCGCCATCATCTACCCGCCTTCTAGTTCGAACAATGATTTTGTAAGTGCTTAAGTCTTGCCAATTGTTGAAGAAGACGAAGAAGAAGAAGAAGAATATAAGGAAGTTATAAGTGGATGAAGAAGAACAATTTTGAAAGGTAAGGAAAAGAAGAATGTTAAGAGAAGAAGAAAAAGATGAAAAAGTGCAGGACGTTTGTCCACTTTTAAATGTATTTGCAATCGTCATACAGTGGGAAAAGAAAGAAAATCTATGGAATATCGATTTTGGTATTTGATCTCCGTTGCAAATTTACCCTATATTTATTCAAGTTCTACTGATTGTAAGATCAATATTGTTTTTGCGTTTATTAATTCTATTTATGTTCAGCATATCTTTGGCATAACTACAAAAATAACTTGTAGTATGCTACTGAGAATCTTAAGAATGCTTTTCTGATCCGAAAAAAGACGACAAAAATGGTAAAAAGCAAAAACAAAACAAAACAAAAAAGAGCCAAAAAAACCCCAACAAAACAAAACAAAACAAAAACAAAACGACAAAATTCCACCACCCAAAATAAAAAAAAGTCGAACAGATTAAATTTATAGCTGTACTTTTTTTTTTGTTCTAAACTTGATTTTCTAATATATCGATTTCATATGGAATCACCAAAGTACAAAGAAATTTATATTCGAGTTAGGGTGAATTATCTTGAAGAATATTGCATTCACATGGATATAAAATCTACCGAGTACCAATGCATGAGTTTAGTTAGAGACAGGACATTTATTGAACTGAAATTAGTAAAGCCAATAAAGAGTGATGCATCATCGCACTTTGATATTAAACGCAGACGTTACGAATAGAACCGCTTTATATAATTTAAAATATAAATATCTAGATCTAAATTCATCAGAACTTCTATACGCTCCCCCATGGGGGTTGAGCACTCGGGCGAAGCAATTTTCGGCCGCCGCTCGCATAATGCAAAGCTCTTCGAAAGAATTGAGCACTCTGGTAGCCGATTGGGTATAAAAATGTAAACAAACAGACGCTGCTGCTGCTGGTGTTGCTACATAAATACCTTAAAAATACCTTTAGCCAACGTGGTACGCTTGTTGGGCAGGCGGTCTGAGACTTAGTCTAACGTAAAGTTGGACGGGTTTCGATCCCGGCTTCGAGCGTCCTACGTGTTTAGCCACAGTGAAGAGTTCTGATAGAACGAAACAGTCTTCTGTGGATGACAATATATATATATATATATATATATATATATATATATATATATGTGTGTGTGTGTTTCTGGGTTTCTTTCTTTAATGGCTGTTTAATGCCAAAGCCATCCTTGTCGCAATATGTCATGCTATTTAATCCATAAAAAAAAAAGGTTCATATCTTTCCCCACAAATTAGTCCGAAAGTGAACGTAAAGAAAGTAAGTAAAGTTGGTGACCGTAATCAAAAGCTACCACACTGAAGTGAAAGGGAGGGTGAAACTCCTTTCCCTAGATATCTAAAATATGTAAATAAGTAAAGTTGGCGACCTTAGTCGAGGGTGACCTGAAGTTACTGAAGTATAGGGGAGGGTGCTACTCCTTTCTCTAGTTTGGTCCACTTTACTCTTGATACGTACCTTATATTGCTGATTGTTAAGCAAGGAGGTATCAAGTACCATTTTAAAAGTCTTTAGTATGACTCGACCTAGGATTGGACCCAGGTCTCCTGGACTATTAACGAACACTCTACCCACTAGACAATGAGCGAGAGTTCTTTGCAGACATGCAGTTAAAATTTAAGATCATTTGGATTAGAAAGGATCGAGTTTTTAGATCATTAAATGAAATCAACACTTTTTGAAAACCCTATATATATATATATATATATATATATATATATATATATATATATATATGATTCTAAAAGCCATATCATATATTAGAAAGATTGATAATCTAAGTACTTTGAGAACAAAAAGCGTCCTCTGTATGTCTAATGTAATTATAGGGTTTCAGAATGAATTAAATTTGGAACAAAGATCAATATCAATACAAGTAATACAAAAATAAAAGAAAATGATTCAAGACGAACCAGTGAAAGTTAAAGTAAGTAATATCTGCTAAAATAAAAAAAGTATTGATTCAATACTTGGTCAGATAGACATTACAAGATATAACAGTTTTCAATCTCTTAGATAACGATGGTCGATTAGTTGTGTTTAATGGCATAACTATTGTCGATTATTTAATGGTAAATCCTGTTTATATATATGTATATATTTACAACTCGTAAATGAGTTGTTTGTTGGTAATACTATCCTTAAACAAGCAAGAGTTTATTTATTTGCTCACAGTTTAATAGTTTCGCTATCTAACACGAATAGTTCTTATAAATGGAATTAACATGATCAGAAAACCCGGAAACCACAGTACGTGACATACAAAACAACCGGACAGCTGTTTCGACCTTATTAGGTCTCATCAGCAATGTATTCCGTGATCTCCCCCACTGGATATCGAACCAGCGACCATAGATTACAGAGCTGAAACACTACCTATAAGCTATTGGTCCACGTAACCGATCCCAAATTAAGTTGTTATGTTAAATACGTGGTCAATTAACCTAAGTGGTTCCGTATGTCAGGCACTGCTCTCGCCGGATTTTCTGGTCATGGTAATTCAATTTAGGAAAAAAAGTACAAATAATTCTCTTTAACCTCTGTTAAATGGTTTCATGTATTTCTATCGAACACTAATAGTTTTATTTGCACACAGTTAAATTGTTTCAAGTATTTCTATCTAACACTAATCATTCTATTCGCATACAAATGGTTTCGAGTATTTGTGTCTAATTCAATTGATTCACTTTAATTTTAATCATTTTTTGCTCACAGTTATATTGTTTCAAGCATATCAAATGATTAAATAGTTCTAATGACCCATTGATGGAACACTAACAGGAACTTCCTTACCTTGTCATAGTGGACCTGGAAGTAATGGCAGTGGAAGGATACTCTACATTGCCCAACTCTCCTTGACTGGAATCTCGTAGTCAGTGGTTTCGTGTCATATCCATGACTCTCATAGGATAATGGCTCTTAACATTCTGAAAAGATGCAGTCAACGTATACTATTTTCCTGCCCGACTAGACTATCTTAAGATTGTATGCCTTTATATATATATATATATATATATGTGTGTGTGTGTGTAACTGAATTATTGGAAAAAATGGACATTTTAGTATGAGCTTATCTTTATATCGAGCATTTATTTGGCCAGCGATGAAAGTGAAATTGGTTTCGAGTTGATTCGATTATTGCCATCTCCAAACTCTGAAAACATTCAGATCTTATACACATAACAACAATAATCTTTCTTGTCTTTCACTCTTTTGAATTCAAAAAAGCAGTACATTAATGTTACTCTGCGTAAGAGAACTTGGAAGAATTAAATGGTATTGCTATTCAAAAAAAAAAAAAAAAAAAAAAAAAAAAAGATACGAAATAAAATTCTATTTCGATATAGATGAGATCCATTTCTACGTAAAATTATACAAATACAATAAAATAAATAATTTAGACGAAATGCACTGTAGAACACGTTTCTTTATTCTGCTATATTTGACGTTATTTCCTTCACCCGATCGATCAATCCGGGTCACCCTTCATATATATGTATAAACAAAATATTTAGAAGATGTATCTGTTGATATATGATAACATGCCATCGTTTAATATTCGGGGTTTTTGTTAAACCCTCTTCAAGGTGATATTAGAATACGATGTTAAAATTATTCATGAAGTTATTTTTAAATGAAAAAGAATTAAAAATGATCTTAGTGTTCTATCATCGGTAATAGCAAAATATAGTGATTTAACTAGTTTTTGAATTTTCTTTCAAAAAGGATAACGTTTTGCTGTGGATTTTAAATAGAGATGAAAACTTTAATAGGAATTACGAATTTAAAAAAAAAATCAGGAATAACACCTGCATATCATATTTACCCAACCCCTCCGCTCGGGCAGGATATGACACAAGGTCAATTTTTAAAGCAGAGTTTAACAGGTTTGAATTCAGAGTTTTCCTTCTCCTAGACTAGTTGCCTCACCAAGGCTGAAGAACCTAGTCTATTTACCCATAGCTGGAGGGAGAATTTATACCTTTCCCAAGAGTATTAGTGCTATGTGAAATGCAATCAGTCTCGTCCAGGATTTGAACTCGTGTCGCCGTATCCATTTCCTGCGACGATAACCATTACACCACGGGCACCTCCATAATAGTTTGAATTTTTTAAAAATTTCCATTTATTAAATTGATCATCATTATCATTTTTATTTTATATTAAATAAAATAACGTCTTTGTTTTTGTGTATTATGAAAATCTAATGAACAAAGTATTTTGATTAGAAGTTATAACGGAAGTGTTGAAAGTAAATATAATTGCTTAATAATAAATAAAAATACTTCTAAGAAGATATAGTAATTATTTAGAACTATTTTAACTAAATGAAAAAGTAAGTTCTTTGATTGTATTATAACTAGAAATAAAGGTAGATTCAACAATATTTTTGAGTGATTTATAATGCATAATAAGTAACATTTTAGAATTTTTAGAATTAAAACTATGTTTGGTTTCTAAATTGTTTTACTAACGTATATCTGACGTTACCGATTTTGAACTCTCAGATGAGTTAAATATGTTTTTTGATCGATCGTGAAGATTCACCAATATAGTTTTTATCACAATCCTCATATACGATTGTATATACGCCAGCTTTGGATTTCATATAATTCTTGTTCTTATTAATTACGTTGCTAATTATTTTCGAAATTCTTGTAAGTGGTTGTTATTTTTAAAGATATGTGAAGTTGATTCTTTGTTTGTTTGGGTTTATGGCATACAGACTTAGTAGGTTATTTAATGCCTAGTCTATTAATCGAGGGCGACCCGGAGTCTTCCTTTTGAATAGCTACCACACCGAAGTGTAGGAGAGGGCGCTACACCTTTCCCGAGATATCTAAAATTTGTAAGTAAGTAAAGTTGGCGACCTTAGTCGAGGGTGACCCGAAGTTTCCCTTTTCAAAAGCTACCACACCGAAGTGTAGAAGAGCGGGCTACTCCTTTCCTAAGATATCTAAAGTTTGTAAGTAAGTAAAGTCGGTGACCTTAGTCGTGAGTGACCCGAAGTCTCCCTTTTTAATGGCTACCGCACTGAAGTGTAGGAGAAGGCGCTACACCTTTCCCGAGATATCTAAAATTTGTAAGTAAGTAAAGTTGGCGAACTTAGTCGAGAGTGACCCGAAGTCTCCTTTTTAATAGCTACCACACTGAAATGTAGGGGAGGGAGCTACTCTTTTCCCTAGATATCTAAAATTTGTAAGTAAGTAAAGTTGGTGATCTTAGTCGAGAGTGACCATAAGTCTCCCTTTTTAATGGCTACCACACTGAAGTGTAGGAGCGGGCGCTATACCTTTCCCGAGATATCTAAAATATGTAAAAGTTGGCGAGCGTAGGGGAGGGGAGGGCGCTACTCCTTTCCCTGGATTGCTCCACTTTACCATTGATACATACCTTATATTGCTGAGTGTTAGGAAAGGAGGTATCAAGTACCATATTTAAAGTCTTTGGTATGACGCGATCTGGGATTGAACCCAGGTCACCTGGGCCATCGGCAAACACTCTACCGTCAAGGCGAATGAGCCCGTTATTAAAGTATGTAAGGTGTTGTTAATTTTTAGTTTAGAGGTAAAATCTTTAGTAGGTTCTATTTTGTTTAATTCATCTGTATTTTTGCTAAATCATTATTTTGTTAATATATAAATAAGATATCCATGTCATGAAGATATCTAGAATCTTTGGTTATTATAAATTTAAAGGGACCTGAATCAAGAAATTCAAGGGCCTCACTAAGAAGTGAACCCACGAGGCAAATGTTTGTTCATTAAAATACCGTTATATCAAGAGAATCAATATTTAAATGTTCAAATTTTAATTTTTTGTTAAATAGTAGTGGTAATGTAACGTCAGTTTTCTAGTAATGATTTTCTACACGTTTAACGCATTTGCTAAGGATTATTAGTAAATAATGATTTCTGGACTGGCTAATATTTCATACTGATTTTATTTATTTTGTTTTGTAAATCACCTGGATTTTTACCAGTGAACTGTTAATGACACCTAAAAATAAAGGATAATATTTTAGCCAAAGATTTGGTGATTTTATGAGGGTCACGATCTACATCAAAAATGGTTTATCTAAAAGGACTTTTCGGTTTATGAGTTTTTGAAAGTTCACTGATTTTAGGAATTATTCGGTGATAATTAATTAATAAAAGCCAGAATTTGTGTTTTTTATAATTGATTATTGAAAATATCTTTATTTTGAATTATTGTTCGTTGAGAAATTTGTTCATATACGTTTTTGTCTTTTAAAAATTCTGTTTGTTATTTTTAATATTATATCAGGTCCAAATGACAACACTTTCAAATTCATCTGAAGGTGGGATAATAAAATTGTTATTTTTCGACAAACCTCTTCATGCAGAAACATGCATTCTCGGTAAATTAATTCTAAACTAGATTTTGATTGCAAACAAAGACGTTATTTTATTTAATTAAAAAACACACACAAAAAAAACCAACAAAAAACAATGAAAAAAAAAAGAAATTAAAAAGCAAATTTAAATACACACATAGAGGTTATTTCTGGAAGAAAAAAAATTCTTAATTCTTATAAAAATGTTAAAGCCCAGTCAGCTGGGGCTATAGAATACGCCGACTGCATCTTTTCAAAGGGGAAAGATCCTTCACCCCATCCAGTGAGTGTCTTAGCTATGATACAAACCATCTATCTGTGGGGTTCCAAGTCGGAAGTTTTGGGTACTATGGATTAGCCCTCCATCACTCTTTCTCCCTGGTCCACTCTGATCCTGAGTCGTAGAACCAATGAGAGTCACATCTATGGGTCAAGTAGAATGTTTAATCTTTTACTATATCTAAAACTAATTAACAATGAGCAAAGAAATGATTAATATTAAACAGAATTATTAATATTAGATAACAATGCTTGAAATCATTTAAATATAGGCAAATAAAACTATTAGTGTAAGATAGCAATAATTAAAATCATTTAACTGTGTGCAAACAAATGTTCGGTTAAAAACCATTACCTACAAACTATTCAATTATTAATCAACTATATATATATATATATATATATAGTATTCTTGGTCCAGTTAAACCGGAGTTGGGAAACCGAAATTTAAATTTAAAACGGAAGTGGGCTTAATGAAGAGGTAACTCTTCACCCCTCTTCTATCCCCTCCCACTCTTATATGTCTATTCTAGTTTTTTTATCAAAAAGATCTGAAGAAGTCCTGTTAATTTTTTCGTGTTTTTGGAAATTTCAAAAATGCGTAACAGGATTGAAATAAATTTATAATCCTATGTGACCGGTTTCGTTGTTCTTTCTTAAAGAAAGTATATGTATATATAAACAAGATTTGGTATTAAATAAACTAAATGAGTTTATATGCCGTAAAATACAACCAGTCAACCAACATTTTAAAGATATTCTAACTCTATAGAAAAGAAGTTGCCCTTTAAAGAATGAAACATTAGTTATGTCCCTATATTTTGAAATAGATTGTTATTAACGATAACAGAACGCAAGAATATTTCTTTTCATTTTTTCTTTTGAAAACAATGTTCGAAAGAAGAATTTTGATATCGAATTCTAACATCACCCTGAAGATGGTTTAATAAAAAACTGAACTGTTACATAAATACATCCTCTGAATATATTTCATATATTCTTAGTTTAAGATTTATTTTCATTTTCCCTTATATATATATATATATATATATATAGAGAGAGAGAGAGAGAGAGAGAGAGGAAATGTTTTGTTTAATCTTTTCATGGCCAGTTGTCACAGGCGGCAACTGAAAACTGTTAGCAATAACTATATATATATATATATATATATATATATATATATATATATATATATATATATATATATATATATATATATATATATATATATATATATTATGAGAGTGTTGGTCGTCAGTAAATCACTATGAGGTTATGTGTCGAACCATTTGTCCAACTGTCAACGAAACAAATGTATACACATTCGTTACCCATTTTCGCTATAACCAACGCTTTAAGTTCTTGGCCTGATTTAACTTAAAAATACGCATCCATACGCACACACATACACCCACACCCATATATACACACATACTTACAACCAGATATAAACGAAATCTTAACGGCTTTTTGTCTGCATTTTGTCGAATTTTCGATTTTCAATTTCATTCCATCTTCTTAACTGCTCGATGAATGTTGTTATAAACTTCAAGAAACCTTAAGTTGCAGAACAATATTTTCCATGGATTAAATATATATATAATCTATATTTATTTATTATCATTATTATATATATATATATATATATGGGTAATCATGGACCTGAAATAAATTTATAATGACACCGAATAATTGAATTTTATCTTTTTATTTACTTATATATAATTTTTTGGGGTTCTGCACGTTGAGTCTTGATTCATTCTTAATCCCAAATTAATTATGCGTCCATAGCCGTTGACAGTGAGCTCTCAAATTGGATACTCCTATCCACGGGATTTTTCCTCGGATTATATATATATATATATATATATATATATACGGGAGTAAATAATGGAAAAGAATCCGATATTAGGAAGAAAATAGAAAAGCAAAATAATCCAAAAGTGATGAATTTTAAAGTAAAGTCAACGTTAAAACGTTTCGGTTTTAGTAAACCTTCGTCAGGACTTTAAGCTTGTGAAACAAGTGTTGATAGAACAAAAATAACTGGGAAAAGAAAAATAGACACACAAAAAGACTATATAACCGGTTAGATCATTCAATCAATGTTCTTTTTCGAAAAAAATCACGTGATTGGCAAAGGCAATGATTTCGAAATGTATGGAACTTCCTGGAGATACAACTGATTGAAAGATGACAATAACAAAAAAAAAAAAAATCTAATTTCTTCGTTGGCCTGCTTCTTTTATTATCTATCGACTCCAAGACTATGGACCAATATTAATCAAACTTGT
>OY757934.1:38015257-38122757 GCA_963585895.1 Sepioteuthis lessoniana | reverse complement strand
GTCGCCAACTTTACACACACCACACACACACACACACACACACACACACACACACACATATATATATATATATATATATATATATATATATATTCCCCAAAAGAATAGTCTATCTTGTAATAAATTTATCTCATAAACCCACGTTTTCAAACTGACAAGTTAACTTCATAAAACTATTAAGCATGAAAAAATCGTTTTCAGGTCAAATCGACGGGATCATTATCTGCAATATGTTTTTTTTTTTCGGTCAGCCTTAAAGTAGAATCATTTATTACGAATAAATGGGACGACACAGTTGAAGGTAACAAATTTAGAGAGGGAAAGCCTGTACGATTGAATCAAGGAGATCAAGGTTTGATGAATGCATTTTCGCCCGCCCAGTCAATCACAGATTATGTGAGATTCGCGTAATTGATCATAAGTGCTGGGCAACCAGTGTCCACTTGCAGCAGCAACCTGTGATGAAGCCATTTATCATAATAGGCGCTTAACTTTTCCCAAATGCCAATACCTAAATTGTCACTTCTCACTTTGCCTGATAATCTATGGTCAAATTTATTCACTATGTGCTTTCTTATATCCCTAATTATATATCGTTGTACAAATATCTATCTATCTATCTATCTATCTATCTATCTATCTATCAGTAATGTTGTTCATATCTTATTTCATAATTATGCCTTTATGTAAATCTAATTTACGCATATGCTATTCAAATTTAATTTTCCGATATTCTCTTGCTTTATATATATATATATAATTATATATATATATATATATATATATATATATATCCTCGAAGCAATGAGCAAAAAAAACAAAAAAAAAAACACCTACTATGAATTCAATAGCATGTATTGATATATTAAACATATTCAGTAACAAACCCTTACACTCCTAACAAAATGAGCCAACTATATATAATTAAAAATCCCACTCAAAATAAATATAAAAACTCACAACAACAAACAATCAAACACAACTATTGAGGACGACCAGCGAAATGGTCGAAAGCGCTTTGGTTAATATGGGAAACTTTCTACACCACCTCGACCCAGACATAAGGAAAATTATAAGACTTGAACGTCTTCACTTAAAGATCCTATAAAGAAAATATTCTGTGGTCTTCAACAGAACTTAAATAATACACACACACACACACACACACACACACATATATATATATATAATCCGAGGAGGAAATCCAAGGGGTACGAGTATCCAATTTGAGTGCTCAATGTCAACGGCTATCGACGTATAATTAATTTGGGATTAAACATACATCAACACTCAACGTGCAGAGCTAAAAGATATTTTATATAAAAATCAAATGAAAAATTTTACTTCTTTGGTGTCATTATAAATCTATTTCTGGTCGTAGTGACCATCATCAGATGTTGCACGAAATAATTCTATTTCGGTATTCTTATATTGCTTCCGGCGAGAACTGCATTTAAAAAAAATATTTTTTCTAATTAATTAAGTGTTTTAATTAAAATAATTTCTTGATATATTTTTCATCTTATTTTTTAATCAAGAAAATTTTTTTTACGGCGGAGATATTATATCTATTAATGTCTTTTATTTATACAATGTTTAAACAATTCTATGAAAAAAAACCCCAAAACCCGTTACTCCTAATGTAGATTACTTCTGAAAATTAGGAAAAACAACTTAATCCCGGAAAATTAAATAGGGCATGTGACTTATTTAAAATTTAGATAGTGACTTATTTAAAATTTAAATAGTGACTTATTTAAAAATTAAATAGTGACTTATTTAATATTTAAATAGTGACTTATTAAAAATTAAATAGTGACTTATTAAAAATTAAATAGTGGCATGTGACTTATTTAAAATAGATAATATATGCATTCATTACTTCCATTGAAACTATTATGTTTTTATGAATATTAAATAATATAATTCGTGTTGGCAGGAAATAATAATTCACTGCTGATATTAATTCACAAAACTTAATTCTAATTATTAAAATTATCGTAAAAATGCATGTTATTTATATTAAGGACTAAATTTAACATATCGAATAAGTATATTAATCGTAATAAGCAAAGAATTAATATGTATTCACTTACCGAATGTTAAGTTAGTCGTAATAAGTAAAGAATTGATATGTAATAGATATTTCATCAATGTATCTAATAATTTATAATATAAATGAATTAAATATTTGTTCCCTAAATTTTTGTTTACATATAGAAAAAACAGGTGTTATAATAAGTTGTAGTACTTGGATAATCCATACTTGTTATAGGGAGGGCTATATTAATCTTAATTTTTTTTATGATTATTTATTTTATTTTGATTATCATATTACAAAAACGCATATTTATACTTTGTCCATTAAATTCAATTGTATTCTTCTATTAGAAAGATTTATTCTAAATTATTTATTATTATTTTCTAAAAAACATGGATTAATATTCAATATTAAAAATACATAAATCACTTAATTAATGGTAGTTAAATATATTTAATATTATTAATATATCAAGTTAAATTAAATACTAAGAATTTAATTCCTATGTCTACATGCCAAAATCATTTGTTTCTGGCATTAAGCAAATTTCCATTCAAATATTTTAATATACATATTTTCTTTTCGAAGCGTAAATTACACTTACCATGTAAACTGCTTGTCGAGGAGGATCTTTTAATTGTTTTCCAATTATATTAATCTTAATTATATATATATATATATATATAATATATATATATATATATATATATATATAATATAAGTAACATTGATCGACTCACTATTACATAAAATATACATTGGTAATAAAACTAGTTAACAAAGCTAGTGCTTCACACTGAAATCATATAAAGTTAATTCATATGAAATCAGATAAAATCATATAAAGGAATCAAAGTGAAAATTTTACAATATCAAAATAAAGCAACTCCTGACTCCGGGTTTCAGGTTCTTGATCGTCAGTCGAACTACATTTAACTACAAATGTATACGTATGCACGTACACATGCATACACGTATCTATCTATCTATCTATTCTTTTTCAACACACACACACACACACACACACACACACACACACACACACACACACACACACACACATAATTATAAGAAACAATGTTTGATTGAAAGATTAATTCTCTAGCCCACCACCAATAAATTTTAGACCAGTAAGAATTATGAAACTGGTATAAAAAAATTTTCATCAAAATTTAAAAGAATATTTTCTAACATAGCCTGAATTTAGTGTTACACATTTGTCGAAATTTTCCATCCAAGAAGAAATTTACTTTTGATTCCACTGTGCACATAAACTTTAACTTCAGCATCGGATTGTAAAATTTGACCCTTCAATGCCTTTTTAGATTTTGTCCATAACCAGAAATCTGATTGTGCGAAATGGTGGGTGTATGTTGTGTATACAGCTTGTATAAATTTTCAGGCTTCTCGCTGTTTACTCCTTGAATTCACATTTGTCGTACACAATCTTTGCAGATGCAATTTTGCTCTCTCAGACTCCTAGGTTGTTCCCGGAATTTTAAGAGGTGTTAAAAGATTTTTTTATTCAGCGACGTTATTGGGAACAGGTTTGCCATCTTGAAGAGAAATAATTTTACATTAGGTTGGTTGGTTAATTGATGTAAAATAGCATCTTAACTCTTGTGAGTTATTTCATATCAAATTCTGTTTTCATGGTGGAGTCCTGTCTATGGCTAAAGTGCTGGACTGTAGAACCAACCGAACCTGTAAGGGAAGTGCTGGACTGTAGTTTCGAAGTAAACGAGTTCGAAATCCAGTCATTCTGTTACAATTCACTTTCGGACTACTATCTTTCGGAAAGGCATGAACTCGTTTATTCCCCAGCTATGAGTTTAGCAGTATCACTAATATTCTTTTCCTGGAATTTCTTTGGCATTAAATAAGCCACGTAGATTGATATATATAAACAGGCTGATTTGAATTCTTTGTTAAACGCAAAGGAACCAATCGAACCTCTTTATATATATATATATATATATATATATATATATATATATATATATATATATATATATATATATATGGGTTGTAAGGGAATAGTTTGCTGGTAACTTCATTTTTGAACAAGTTTGAAGAGCTCATCTATTTCCATACAGTCAAATGGTTTCAAGTATTTCTATCTAACACCAATGATTCTATTTACTATCAAACATTTGTTTGTACACAGTAAAATGGGTTCAAGTATTGCTGTTTAACAATAATAATTCTTTTTATCAAGTATCCAGATGTAGTATAATAATTTGCACACAGATGTTTGGTTTCAAAAAAGTAATAATGATAATAATCCTCAGTAAATGAGCGAACAGTTCCATTTGATCCATGGCTGGGGCCCTCAAAGGTTTACCCTATCCGGCTCAAGGTAGTTCTGAAGGTAATGGCAATGAAAGAGTACACCAGATTCCTCAAAGCACTGGGACTGGGCACCTCGGGTGGTGTAATGATTAGCAAGGTAGACTAGCAAACCTACACGAGTGAGTTCGTTTCTCATTGGGTGCCCCATTCATGCTGCCTTGTGCTATATCTAAGCAAAATGCTTAGTAAATTACCACTGAGACTGGAGCATCACTCCCAAGTGCAGTTTAGTGTCATATCTAAGACATTCGTTGGATGGGGAGGTCTAACCCCACTGCAGAGGCGCAACCCGTATATTCTATAGACTCAGCCAACAGGGCGGTATTTAATTTTGATCTCAGATTCAGTATTCTATATCGTCTAAAAACTGTTTTTTATCGGATTGGACTCTTGATTCAACAATCATAATATTATCTTTTTTCCCGGTTATAAATTAAAAAAAATGTTTTATAAAATGAGAAGTCGTTTTTATCAATCAATCTTCGTAATTTATATTCTATGTATAATATTAATTCATTCATATATCAAAAGTCAGTGGATTCAGCATACGATAATCTTTAATAACCCAGTCGGCTGGGGCTGCAGAATACACCGACTGCTTCTCTGTAGAGGGGTAAAACTCTCCCCACACGAGTGTTCTGGATATGACACAAAACAATCTGATGGTGAGGTTCCAGTAATGCTGGAGCTTTGGGGAATGCAGAGTAACACTTTATTGCCATCGCTTCCTGGTGCACTCTAGCCCGGAGTGGTGGCACCTGATAGGGTCCTATCACCGGGTTAAATAGAACTAAGCTGTAATGACACTAAACTGAATTGTTTGAAATTAAATGTTTTATGTTTAACTGGGTAAACTAAAAAAAACGGTGAACTTCTGCTAAACTGAATTGTTTGAAATAGAACTGTTTTTCCATTTAAAAATAACTGGGGCTGCATCTCTGCAGAGGGGTAAGACTCCCCTAACGAGTATCCTGGATATAACACTAAACAATCTGATGGTGAGGCTCCAATAATGCGGGATCTCCGGGAAATGCAGAGTACTCCTTCATTGCCATCGTTCCCCGGTCCATTCTGACTTGAAGTGGTAGCACCGGATAGGATCCTATCTATAAATCAAATAGAATTAAATTGTGTAATTATGCTAAACTGAATTGTTTGAAATTAACTGTTTTTACATTTAACTGTGTGTTTAAAATGTGTACTTATGCTAAACTGAATTGTTTGAAATAGCTCTGTTTTGACATTTAAACTGCGTACTTATGCTTAACTTAAATGTTTGGAATAGAACTGTTTTGACATTTAAACTGTATACTTATGTTTAACTGAATTGTTTGAAATAGAACTGTTTTGACTGAGTGTAAATAAAAACTGTATTTATACTGAACTGAATTGTTTGAAACTTTTATAAAAATCACTTAATTCGGCGTTAAAGGACCCGAAAAGGATTGATACGCTGTAAAACAAAACATCATACCAACCATAATCTTTAAATAGTACTTGTTACATGGATTTTCTGCCCTCATTCTGGTTTTGGTCCACAGTTAAGTTATAGAATCAATGAATGTTGGTAAACATTTTCTTCGTGTTTATTTTGAATTAAAGAACTGGTGAAGAGTCAGAACTATGCTATGGCAACAGTAAAAAAAAGAGACTGTGGAAATATGCGTTTATGCAGAAACCAGCCTCGTCCCAGATTAGCACTAACAAGTAGGTAAATAGGAGTCACCCCAACAAATATATATATATATAGAAAGAGAGAGAGAGAAAGAAAGAAATTATGTTAGGTAATTGCAAATACTAATAATTCAAAAAAGTGCTCAATACCCTAAATGGGGGCTGTCCTCGTGGTGTAATGGTTAAAGCGATGGACGGCGGAATCGTAGAAAAAGAGTTCGAATTCGAGCCGCACTATTACGTTCACTTTCGGCCAAATACCCTTGGGAAAGGTATGAACCCCCTTATCCTCCCAGATATGGGTTAAATAGTACCACTACTGTTCGTCTCAAAGCTGGATTTGGCATTAATAACCAACAAAGGTTCATATGCCATTAAACAAAGAAGCCACTAACTAATCAATACTCTAATGACAGAGCTGTCTGATAATAATTATTATTAAAAACGAATTTAAAACCGCTTATTAAAAAAAACTACTGGCAATTAATTTAGACTTTATTAAACTGACAAATAATTGTTACAATAGTGCATGTAGCAGCAAATGGTTTTTAAAGTGAATATTTTAATTCGTTTTTGATTTAATTTTTAAAGATAATAATGATTGACCTAGCTATAATCATATTTACCAACCCATACGCTCGGGCAGGATATGACACAAGATCATTTTTTAAGTGAAGTTTAACAGGTTTGAATTCAGAGTTTTCCTTCTCCTATACTAGTTACCTCACCAAGGCTAAAGAACCTAGTTGCCTCTACTATTTACCCATAGCTGGAGGGAGAATAATTGGACTCATACCTTTCCCAAGGGTATTAGTGCTATGTGAAATGTAATTAGTCTCATCCAGGATTTGAACTCGTGTCGTCGTGTCCAAGTAATAAAGCAGAAGAAACGAATGGATCTGCCATTGGATTTAATCGTTCGAGCAGATTTTACATAAAGGAAAGCGAAAAAGTGAAGAAATATCAGGACATTGCCTGAGAGTCGAAAAAAAATTGTGAAATAAAAAGTGACTGTAATACCATTCAAAATCGGACTACTCGGAATAATCCTCAAGAACCTAGAAAAGAGAATGAGGGAAATAGACACATGGTGAATAATTAAGAATGTCCAGACCACAGCACTTCTGAGATCGGCAAGAATATTCAGAAACCTCCTAAAGGATTTAGGAGACTCGCTGTCATTCAGACACCAGTGAAAACTTCCAGTTACTAATGGTGGGAAAAATCCCGAAGAGCAAAATAATATGCATGCAGCTAAATGGATAATACTTCCCTCACTCACTAGCCCTGATAATTCATAAACGTAAAATGGAAGTAATATTGAAAATCTTGCTTTCACTTCTTGATTAAAGATATGTATAAACTTGGATTACTTAATTCAGCGCCCTGAGAGAGAGAGAGAGAGAGAGAGAGGGAGAGGGAGAGAGAGAGAGAGGGAGAGGGAGAGAGAGAGAGAGGGAGAGGGGGGATTTTGTGCTTTAATAACTTATAGCCTTGTGGAAACTTATTTTGCAGTAAGTGCTCCTAATTTAAATTTCCATTAAAGCCTTTTCCAAATTAGCTCATGTTTTTTTTTTCGATAACGATAAAACACAACGTTCCATAGCAAAGTAACAAAATCTGATTGAGTGGTTTTAAAGCTGCGCTCCATATTTCCCTAAGGGAATGTCGATCGGAAATGTATTATATCCACGCGATAATAACTTGGTTTGTTTCAGTATTCGCATCCGTGTGTGATACGGAGGTGAACACAGAAATAAATACCCATTCATGTTCATACACAAACTCATATAGATAAATAACTTAGGGTCATTTTGGATTAAAGCATCGATTTTAAGCAACGATGAGAGTGATTGATACTATAATGGGTGACTACACAGCAATATCTGTAAGCAATAGGATGCCAGAATACAGACTAAGTTAAATACTAGAAAATTCTATAAATACTAAGTTAAGTATTAACTACAATCAAACAATAAACACTTTTTGACCAAAAGGCCTTGTCAACGGGGATTTGATACGCTTACAATATTATCTGTTATAGGAGTAAGACCCTCTCCAAAAGGGATGCCTTGAGTATGACATTGAACTGCATCTGAAGGTGAGGTTTCTGTTCCGTAGCTCTGAGGGTGCAGAGTATCCCTTTATTGCAATAACTCCCACGTCTACTTAATTCGGAGTGGTAGTACCTCTTTGGGTCACATCTACGATTGATATCGATCTAACAAAAAAAAAAAAAAAGGATTCGTATTCGATAGGATATCACAAAACAAAACAAATCAAAAACACTTTAAAAAAATAGCTAAAAATCTAAATATGAACATTCATTGAACGCTTTTCTCTACACCATAAGGCTTAAAACAATCCAAGAGGAGTTGAAATGCCGTAAAAATCAGTCACTCAGTTACTCACTTTTACTGTAATACAAAACGTCACAGACACACAGACTCACTCTCTCTCTCTTTCTCTCTCTCTCTCTCTCTCTCTCTCTTACACACTCACAAACATACATTTTATTTTATGTCTGTGTAAATATATGTATGAATATGTGTGTGTGTGTGCATGTATGTGAAATACTTTCTTTTTTATTCCCTCTCTGTAAATGAACTGACATCTAATGCTTGAAAAAATTTCCTTAAATGCTCCATTGGAGTTTATTTCTGAACATTTGAAAAAATGGTTTTGAAAGTAATAGTTTTAACGAGTCGTAAATAAGAATGGCCTTTCGTTGGAAGACGATAGTGTTGATACTGTTACACCTGAAGCGTATAATGACCACAGTATATATTGGTATCGAATGACCTTTTCTGTTGACATATAAATGTTGAACACGTAATCAAGAAGTGGTTGTTAATTAACCTGATATTGTCTGTCTGATATTACAACTGTTGTGCTAATTTATAGACTCAGACAGCGCTCTTTAATTACCAATAAAGAAATCACAGAAATATTTCTTATATATTAATCATTGCTAGTGAAGTGATTTATATATCTTAATAGATTTTTGATATTTTTTCTTAGGAACCAAATACAAAGTGATAATATTTTTTAAGTAAAAGAGAATGAAACGATGAAGAATTGTAAAAAAGTCACATTTTAACTCATGAAACTTGGGAGAGAGAGAGAGAGAGAGAGAGAGAGAGAGAGAGAGAGAGAGAGATGTTCGTATTTTAAAGAAATTTTGAAACCCAAGATATTAATATCTCGAGATAGATATCCTCATGTTGTGGGTAAACCATACAAAAAGCATTGTTTGGAAGAAAAATCTACGCTCGATATATATATATATATATATATATATATATATATATATATGTATATATATAAGTAAAGTTGGTGATTATAGTCGAGGGCGACCAGAAGGCTCCTTTTTCAATAGCTACTTCACCGAAGTGTAGGGGAAGCCGCTAATCCTTTCCCTCGATTGCTCCACTTTACCCTTGATACGTACCTTATATTGCTGAGGGTTAAGCAAAAAGGTATCAAGTACCATTTTAAAAGTCTTTGGTATGATACGACCGGGGATTGAACCCAGTCCACCTAGTATATATATATATATATATATATATATATATATATATATATATATATAACACCAAATAAATGGCCACCTCGTCGGCTGGGGTTTTAGAATACGCTGACTGCATCACTGCAAAGGGGTTTGACCACTTCAAATGAGTGTCCTGAACAAAACACTAAACTGCGTCTGATGGTGTGGCTTCAGTCCTGGAGATTTCAGGGATGTAGAATACCCCTTCATTGCTATTACTTTGATCTGAAGTAGTAGCGATCAAATAGAACTGTTTAATCATTTTCCTCAGTGAAAACAAGTCACTAATGTTGAACTGAATTATTAGTGTTAGCAACCCTTGAATCCGTTAAACTGTGTGCAAACAAATGATTAATACTGAATAGAATTATTCGTGTTAGATAGGAATACTTAAAGGCATTAACTGAGTGCAAACAAACGAGCTCTGACTTGTTTAAAATGTTACCCACAAACTATTCGTTTACAAATCGTATATATTTGATATGTACTTGTATAAACAGGATTTGACATGAATTAACATGCGAAGGTTGATGTGCCATATAATCAACCAACCAAAATAAATCGATGTTTACTCTGCCTTTTGTGGAAGTCTCATTACTGTCAGTTACAAGTACTTAAAAAATATAATCCTCAGATGTCATTAAGTTATTGGCATCTAAATGAATAAACTGATAGTAAAAAGGCTAACACAAAGGGGTAAGAAAACATCTTTCCATTTTAGATTTTAGCCGACTCTACTCCATTTTGTTGATTTTTAAAAAGCGTTTTTAATTGATTTGTTTATTCAAGTATCTATCTATCTACTTAAATAAACAAATCAATAATATATATTGAAAACAAGAGAAACTCTGCAAACCTGCAGATAAGAACGGACCAAGAAAATATCTTGTAGGAGCCGGTAGGAGTGAAGCTCTAGTTTGAAGACAAGAGGAAAGCCGAAGAAGGCTAGAAAGACGATGAAAAACGAATAACAAACGAACGGCTCAATACTAGCCTTCAGTTCGACTTAATTATATGTCAATGCTTTTCTTCTTTAATACAGCTTGAGGATCAGAATCGCGAGATAATATTTCCTGACTCAAGTAACGACGAAGATCGCCTCGGAGGTAATATCTCCTATTTATTTCAACGGTAATTACAACAGATACAGTGAGCAGAGTAAGATCCTCGAATGGATGGAGAAAGTTTTCAGCTTTAAAAAAATTACTTTTCTGTATAATCACCATTATTAGCCAAAAAGAGGAGCCTGCATGCAGCTCTTATGAAACAAAAAAGATAAAAAACAAAAAAACAATACAAAAAAACCCAACAAAAAACAAAAAATAAACAAAACTACACCAGTGGAGGCTAAAAAAGAGAGACTTACCCCGTTACCTGATTTGGTCGTGGAAGCGCTATTCATGTATCATGTCAAAAGCAGGAATAGCAAAGTGGAGCCCATTTCTAAAAGGTTTAGTTTGAATTCAGTATTTTCTCCAAGACCGGTTGCAATACCGAGGTTAAAGAGTTCAGCTTACCCTACTATTTACCCATAAGTGGAAAGAGAATATTAGTTGTCTGACTTCTATGACGAAGCTTGATTTTTTTCATTCAGGGTTTTCGGACTATTGTCTTCAACTTTACTGTTATATTCACAAAGTTTCGGCCGATATGTCCTCCAGCCGTCTTCAGGTGTTTCTTGTCGAACTTGGGAGCCTACAGGGAATTTCCAACCACATCCTTATTTAATCCACGGAGGTCGCTTGCTCAAATTCCGTTAACCATAACTGGGTACAAGTGTTGAGTATTCCTGTATTGTTACTCGCCTGCAATCAGGATTGAACCTGAAACCTCCAGATGATTGTCACTTAAAAGCGTAAGGAACCAACGCCTATAACCATTATGCTGTGTCCTGCTGGAAGGAAAAATAGTTGAATTTCTACCTTTTAGTATTAGTATTATATGAAATACAAACAGCCTTGTTCAGGATGTGAATCGAGTTCTCTTCCTACAACGATAACAGTCACGCTATAAGTGAAGGCTACCGAGTTTTTAACAGCGCTGTGAACGGCTTCGTTGTCCGGAAAAAAAAAACATGTCTGCGTAATCCATCTTTCAACGGCACGATTCATCCGAAGGAGCTGATGTAGAAATCATAGACTGTTTCATATGCGACGAAAAGCTTTCTAGCTGAACTGTTGTCTAAGATGAGCGAATTTCTGGGTGATAAGTTTTCTTATTGATAGTCATGTAAACGAGAATTTCGGCTGTTGGCCAATATAGCTGTTTTTAGGTATTTTGATCCGGTAATGTTGTAATATTTGTCATTAGACCTGCGGTGCCCGTGGTGTAATGGTTATCGTCGTAGGAAATGGACACGACGACTCGAGTTCAAATCCTGGACGAGACAGATTGCATTTCACATAGCACAAACGCCCTTGGGAAAGGTATGAATCCAATTATTCTCCCTCTAGCTATGGGTAAATAGTAGGGAAGACTAGTTTCTTCAGCCTTGGTGAGGCAACTAGTATAGGAGAAGAAAAACTCTGAATTCAAACCTGTTAAACTCCGCTTAAAAATTGACCTTGTGTCATATCCTGCCCGAGCAGAGGGGTTGGTAAATAGGATTAGACCTGACCGATAAAATGAAGCGCAGTTTCTGCCAAGCAGAGATAATATCGATACTGCTCTATGGATGCACCAGGTGGACGCTAACAAAACGTATGGAGAAAAAACTTGACGGCATTTACACAAGAATGCTGCGAGCAATACTGAACAAGTCCTGGAGACAGCACCCCACAAAACAGCAACTGTACGGCCACCTACCACCCGTCACGAAAACTATCAAAATTAGACGAACCAGACATGCGGTACACTATTAGAGAAATTGGGACGAACTCGTCACAGGGACGAGCAAAGGCAGGATGTCCAGCTCGAACATATATACAGCAACTCTGTGCAGATACTGGATGTAGCCCGGAAGACCTACCAAAAGCAATGGACGATAGGGAGGAGTGGCGAGAGAGGGTCAGAAATATCCGTGCTGATAGCGCGACATGATGATGAATAATGGTTTGGCACGTCTAGCTTATGTCGTGATATAGGTGAAAGTGTTACTCATACGATCAACGAATATAACAAATTGGCGCAAAAAGAATACAAGACTAGACACGACAGGGTGGGAAAGATGATCCATTGGAAAGTGTGCAAGAGATTTTAATGTCACCACGCTGACCAATAATATATGCACAAACTAGAATCTTTCCTAGAAAATGTGACGCATGAAATTCCCTTGGACTTTGAGATACAAATGGAGTAATGAATCCCGGCAAGAAGACCAGACCTAGTATTAATTAATAAGAAAAAAGAACTTGACAACTTGCGGATTTTGCTGTTTCAGAAATCTATAGATTAAAAATAAAAGAAAGAAAAAAGATAAAACAAATACGAGGATCTTGATAGAGAAGTGAAAAAGCTCTAGGACACGAAAGTGACAGAGATACCAATTATATTTATGTATTTACCTAATATCTCCGCACGGACAGGGTATGATACAATATCGATTTTGTGAACAGATTTAACAAATTTGAATTTAGAGTTTTCCTTCTCCTAGACTTGTAACCATAGGATGGTTAAAGAGACCAGTCTGTCCTAATATTTACCCATAGCTGAAGGGAGAATAGTTCAATTCATATCTTTCTCAAGGGTATAAGCACTATGTGAAATGCAAATAGTCTTGTCCAGAATGGTGATATCAGTTGTAATTGGTGCGCTTAGAACAATTTCAAAAGACTTGGAAAAGAGTGTGGATGAATTTGATATCAGAGGAGGAAACTAGATCATCCAGATCGCTTGATTGTTTAGATCAACAAGAATTCTTAAAAGAGTCCTGGAGACCCGAGGAGACTTGCTGTCACTAACTCTAGTAAAGTTTCAGTTTTTAAGGGTATATTGACCTTCGTGGTTTATTTAATACGTAAACTTTCCTCACTAGTAGTACTATTTAACCCATAGCAGGCGATAGGGTAAGAGGTTCATACCTTAACTAAAAGCATTCGTCCAAAAGTGAATCTAATAGCGCGATTGGGGTTCAAATTCACAGCAATGTCATAGTTTATCACGGTAAATATTAAACCACGTATGATTTTTAATTAGACCAGTTAAAACGACCAGTTAAAATTGGTGCGAAAAACTTGCATAGAGTAAAATAATAACAATAACTATGAACCCTTCAATTATGTAATTTCAAGTATTACTATCTAATAGTGAATTTTCAAACACATCTATTTGACCGTGATGGGTTATTTTATACCGAAGTCAAATTAGCCATTATAGTCTCCAAAATATATACGGTAGAAAAATATGGTTTAAAAATCAAATAGAAACTCTTTATTATCTGAAATAGGTCGGACCCTAAGAGGTACTACTGCTCTGGGTCAGGGTAATGGTAATGAAGGGGTCTAGTAAACACACTCTTCAAAGCTCCAGAACGAGAATCTCACGACCAAATGCAAGTTAATGCAATTCTCAGGACTCCTTATTAGGACTTATTGACAAAGCGGTCGCCAGAATGCCTGCCTCGTAGGTTTAAAAGAAAACACGTTCAGGTTAGTGAATCTTTACATAATTTTGAATTTTTATTCTCGAAGACTAAACTTAGAATCTAGTTTACAAAATAATCTGATTGATTGAATTTAATGACATGTCAACTCTTCCAGGTTTATTTTGTGCCTATGGGTTAGGTTTTGGTTTTATGGCATATCAACCTTTCTAGGTAATTTAATGCTAAAGCCATATTTCTAGAAGAACATTAGTGTTACTATTTAACTCATTGCTGAGAGAATGAGGGGTTCAAACCTTTCTCAAGGGCATTTGTCTGAAAGTGAACGTAATAGGGCGACTGGAGTTCGAACTCCGCAGTACATCGCTTAAACCATTACATCACGAAGACTATAGGTTAGGGAATTACGTTTATTTTACGTTCATGTTTACGTTTTTTATGTAGTACTTTTAAAGATTTTTTTTTAATTCGAAAGGACCTATCGAATACGAATAATCTTTTAACAGACCTATCGATTTGAACTCTAATAAGTACTGCCACTCCAGTTCAGAAATGGCTTAGAAGTAGTGGCAATAAAGTAGTACACCACACTTCCCAGATGTCCTGAACTTGAGCCTTGCAATCAGACTTAGTTTAGTGTCATATTAAAGATGACACCTTTTTTCAAGTATATATTAACTCTCTGCAGTCATCGTATTCTAAATATCACCGACAGGATATAAAATCAACCTGATTCCAGTTCCACCCAAAATCTTAGCAACACCATAAAGGCGTGTATTCAAAATGTCTTCTTGTTCAAAGACTAACAACTGACTTGACAGCATTTGACTCCGGTGGACGAGAAAGTTTTGGGAGACTTAAAAGGCAAATAACAAATATTCAGAAACTTTTTCGTTCGTTTCATCCTTTCACTGCCGACTTCGACTATAGTCGATCTCCAAGCCCCATGTAAAAATAGTTGAATTTCACATGACGTTCTCTTTTATGATTCGTATTTTCTACGCAATGAATTTTGTTGAGAAATTTCTCGTTATTCTTACTCCAAATTCAACAAATTTGCGATATATTTTTTTTTATTTGGATTGTTGCTATAGAAACTCATAGTATGGGATAAATGGTATCAGTCATTTTGAATAGAACAAGTTACAAAATCCTGTCGATTTTGATCCTAATAATTTGCTAACAGACGATACATAGGCTTTTGGACATAATTCAGATAACATAGAACAATTCGAAAAATTACTGATTTTATCTTAAAATATTTTTCGGGTTTTAACAACAGTTCATATAGTTTATAATAAGTATTTATCGGTACAAATTAATAGTAAAGCACAAAAAAGTGAATTCATTTTTAATTTGTTTAAAAGATTCATCAACTGAGTGCACATAAGAAAATGTTGCCGATCAGAATTCAAATAAAAGGATAAATGACAAGAAATTACCATAACACCAAACAAAAAAAGAAAAACGAAAACTTGTGTCGTTAAAAACGATTAAAAATTCCCAAAGAAAAAGAAAGGATAAAGGTGAAAAAGGTTTATATAATAGAACTGATTTTTCATTTCTTTGAAAGGAAAAATTAACTATATATATATATATATATATATAATCTTTTATTAATAATGAATTTTAGTTTTCTTTAACATCGTACTTTTTCGTCTTTCTTTTTTTCTGCTAGTTGAAACGACGTTTTTTGTTTTTTCCATTTAATTGGTTTCTGATCGCCGACTTTTTCTGGCGTACACTTTCCTTATGAAGGTCACACAAAAGAATAAATGATATATATATATATATATATATATATATATATATCAATCTGTTTTTGGGGTCACTTTTATTGTACTCTATATTTACATTTTTTGTGTGCATTTGTTTTCTAATAGGTTTTTTTGTCCCCGGTTCTATTGATTACGAATAATTTTTAAACAGATCTATTTGATCCATAGAATTGACTCTAACAGGTAATACCAGTCCGAGTCAGGGTGGAGCTGGGTGGAAGAGTAATGTATCGAAGTAGATGTAATCCCATAGCGGTGGCTTTTCGTCTCTTCGTTTGAGAATTTTCGTGTCTTTCTGTGCGGCATTTTGGATGAAATTGTTCATGCTACGGTGGCAAGTGAGTGGATGTAGCCAGAACTCGTTGACCTTAGCTACATACCAACATCTGTAACACTTACGTAGGAGAAGGCCCGGGTGTACAGTGTCTCAGTTTCGTATAACCTCACCACGAAAAAAAATTGCTCACCCTGAGATTGGTTCTTAGAATACGCTGACTGTATTCCTTGAAGAGGGGTATTGTGTCCCACTAAAAAGAGATGTTATGGGCAAGACATTAAAATGAATTTGATGGCGAGGCTGGGGAGTGTGGAATATCTATTTTTTGCGATAACTTCTGTGGTTCATTCTGACTCGGAGGTAGAGTGCTTGAGTTAAATAGATCTGTTGAAAGATTATTTGTACTTGATTGGATAGTGTACCACCCTCACCCCCACAAAAAAAACACGCAAATTATATTAATTACACTAAACGTGAACATACAATTAACGCTATTATCTCACCTGAATGCTAAAAATAATTCAAGACGGGTTGATACAGAGTTAAAATCAGTAAAGCATAATTATAATCAACTAACATAATCAATAAATAAAAGAATATATACCGACTTTTGTTTTTGTCAAGAACACGTGACCTTTATTCAAGTCTTTATGATGTACTTTATTTTTGGAGGATAGAAAAGAGGTGGTTGTTTTTGTTAATGATGCATATTTCTTATGATGACCTTCTTTGTTTTGTTACCAAGATGAAGATGTCGACGATGATTCTGATGCTGGCCGGTATGTTGATCGTATCCATGGTGATGCTATTCGTTGTTATGCTGGGAATAATTACAAGACTGAAGCAGATGGTTAGAATCTAATGGAAAAGCAAAGGTATCAAGAACCACACACTATCTTACACACATGAGCACATTTATGACAGTAGAGACACGCAGTAGCACAATTTCTCACATACACTATCATCAAAATCACCAATCTGATACATCGATGAGATTTTAGTGTAGTAAAAGAATCTCTATGCTTCTAGACCCCCCCAAAAAAAAAACATTGGCATAAAGCCTGTATGGTTGAGCGCCCATTTAATGACTGACTAACTAGTTAACAGTGTATATAAAACTAAGACGTTAATTATCATTTTAAACCATGTGCCAATAATAAAAGAGACGAAATGTCAGAGACTACTGCAGTATAAAAATTAACTAAAATTAAAAATTATCAATAAAACTGTTTGCATTCACTAGTCGGCTGGAGCTGTAGAATACACTGACTGCTTCTCTGCTGAGGGGTAAGACACTCCACACGAGTGTCCTGATTATCACGCTAAACAGTTTGATGGTGAGGCTCCAGTAATGCTGTAGCTTTGGGGAATGCGGAGTACCCCTTCAGTGCCATCGTTCCCAGGTCCACTCTGGCTCGGAGTGGTAGCACCTGATAGGGTCCTATCTATGGGTTAATTAGAACTAATCTGCGTACTTGTGCTAAACTTAATTACTTGAAATAGAACTGTTTTGATATTTAAACAGCGTATTTATGATAGACTGAATTGTTTGAAATAGAACTGTTTTCGACATTGAAACAGCACTTACGCTAAACCTAATTGTTCAAACAGAACTGTTTTGTGATTTAACTGTGTGTAAACAAAAGCTATACTCATACTAAACTGAATTATTTGAATTAGAACCGTCTGATTAAACTGAATAGCTTGATATAGAAATGTTTTTGACAATTAAACTATTTATTCATGCTAAACTGAATTGTTTGAAATAGAACTAATTATTTGTGTAAAAAGGGATTTGGCAATAAATAATCTACAAAGTTGATATTCCAAAGAACTCAACTAACCAACCAATTGACAGAGTGTAACGAAGTAAATTTCTAAAATTTGGTTTAGTTTTATGGCATATCAACCATTGTAGGTTATTTAGTACCAAATCCTGTTTATGCATATATAAGTAGAGTTGGCGACGTTTGTCGAGGGTGAATCGAAGGCTCCATTTGCGATAGCTACTACACCAAGGTGTAGGGGAGGGCGCTACTTCTTTCCCTGAATTGCTCCACTTTACCCTTGATCCTTGCCTTATAATACTGTGTGTTAAGCAAGGTAGCATCAAGTATCATTTTTTTGAGTCTTTGGTATGACTCGACCTAGCACTGAACCCAGGTCTCCCGGGCCATTGGCGAACACTCTAACCATTATGCCAATATATATGATTTGTAAATACATTTTGTTGTTAACATTCTTAAAACGACCCTGTTGAATGGTTTCAAGAATTGCTATATAACAGTCATGATTTAACATCAATAATTTGTTTGCACACAGTTTGTTCTATTTGACCCATAGATAGAACCCAATCAATCCGGGTGAAAGTGGACCTTGGGAGCGATGGCAATGAAGGGGTACTCCACATTCCCCAAATTCCCAAGGCTGGAACTTCACTATCATATGGTTTAATGTTATATACAGAACAATCGTTGTAGGGGAGACTTACCCCTCTGAAGAGATGCAGTCAGTATTCTACAGCCCGAGTCGACTGGGTTACATTTTTAAGCGGAGTAAAGTTTGTTTAAATTCAGAAGTTTCCTACTCCTACATGCTTATAATTTGTAAATGCAAACGAAAGGGAAAAATTGAAATGCAGGAAAAAAGGAATTCGTGTGATTAAATTGTAGGCAGGTAATGGCTATAAACTGATCGATAGATAGATCAGTATATATATATATATATATATATATATATATATATATATATATATATATAGGTATTATTCGGTCCAGTTAAACCAGAGTTGGGAGTAATTCGTTCAGGACAAGAAAATCATTCAAGAGGTGAACATTTATATTTTCCTGGTATGTATCTCGTCATCCACAGGCAGATTGTTTAGTATAACAACTTTTCAGTGTGGATAGATATGCGAGATGTTTCAACCTGGGATCGAAACCTGGCTGACTTTACAATCGGAATTCTTGGCGTAAGCGAAGGAATTTTTGGTATCTATTCACGTATACGCTTTCGGCTACCGGAGTGCTCAATTGATGAGAAGAGTTTTGTATTCTATGCGTATGTGGTAGCTGGTAATCCCTCATTCGAGGGCTCAACCCTCTGGAGGGAGCATAATATATATATATATTCTCCTCCTCACCGTAAAGGACAGAATTTGAAACAATATTAAATGTGTAGAAAAGCTGGATTAAATTCAGAGTTTTCCTTCTCTTAGACTAGTTGTCTAAGCAAGGCCAAAGAACCTAGACTGCTAAACTATTTCTTCATAAATGAATTTATACCTTTCCCAAAGGCATTAACATGGAGCGAAAGGCAAAAAACCTCGTCCAGGATTTGAACTCGGGTCACCGATTGAATTTTCAGTGACAATAAACGTTACACTAAGTGCGCCTCTTTATCAATGTAATTGTATCACACTAACCTCTATGACGGGCTAAAGTATAGAGTTACACTGGGTAAATAGACAATAGTCATATTGTAGTTGATTAATTTATAATATTTACACCAAACGGTCATAAACCATGAGAGTTTTAATTTGTTTATATTCACTAAGTTCGTCTGGCAAACTGATCACTTACTGTCTCTATTTACCAGTCACTTCACCACAAGCAGGATGCGACACAAGGCCAGTTTTTTTTTAAAGCAGAGAACAACTGTTTTGAATTTAGAGTTTTCCTTTTCGTAGGTTACTTGCTTAACACTGAGCATTATAAGATAAGGATCAAGGGTAAAGTGGAGCAATCCAGGGGATGGAATAGCGCACTCCCTGACCCCTCGGTGTGGTAGCTATTGAAAAGGGAGCCTTCGGATCACTCTCGAGTACGGTAGTTACCAAACCAAAGTTAAAGAAGCCTAGTAAAGCGGGAAGGAGAATAGCTTGATTTATCTGCAGTTATAAAGTGGTCATCCATTTGTATATAATAAATGGGTTCATTGCTGTTCAACTCCGGTGGTCTAGCATGGTACAGCTTTTATCATGACTTGAACGTTGACCTAAACGCAATTGTTACAACACGTAAAGTAAAAAAAAAAATTACAAATTATTCTTTATCCATGATCGTATGAAGTTAATAATGTTCTGTTTTTTTTGTTTTTTTTTTAATCCTTGAAATTTTGTTGAGAAATATAAATCTAATTTGAGTGATTGACACTCAGGAGATTTATTGATTTACACATTTTTGTTTGGATATTTAGTTCTAATTAAATACTAATGCTATACAATTATAAATCAGTGTTTAAAACACCCATAAATCTTGGTATATAAAAACAGGGATGAGTATATGGTTTTATCCATCCATCTATCCATCGATGGATGGATGGATAAAACCACTGGCGGCAACACTCCACAAGACACCAACTGTACGGCCACCTGCCCCCTATCACGAAAACTATTCAAGTTAGACGAACCAGACATGCAGGACACTGCTGGAGAAGCAGGGACGAACTCATAAGAGATGTACTCTTATGGACCCCCATACATGGCCGTGCAAAACCAGGACGACCAGCACCAACATACATTCAGCAGCTATGTGAGGATACGGGATGTTGTCCTGAAGACCTACCTAGGGCGATGAACGATAGGGAGGAGTGGCGGAGAGGGTCAGGGACACCCGTGCTACCAGCGCGAGATGATGATGATGATGATACGGTTTTAAGACATTTGGAGATCACACTGCTCATTGTTTTGATGTAAATTAATTAACAAGGATTTCTTTAAAAAGTGTCGGTCAAAAGGCGCCTCAGATTTATTCTTGTCGATCTTATTTCATTACTTATTAAAACTATGTCATCATCTCTTTTTAGACTCTCTTTCTCCCCCCTCATATATATATATATATATATATATATATAAGTTGTCGACCGAAGTCGAGGGTGACTAGAAGGCTCTTTTTTAATAGCTACCACACCGAGGTGTAGGGGAAGGCGCTACTCCTTTCCCTGGATTGCTTCACTCTACCCTTGATACGCATCTTATATTGCTGAGTGTTAAGCAAGGAGGTATCAAGTACCATTTTAACAGTTTTTGGTGTGACACGACCTGGGATTGAACCAAGGCCTCCCGGACCATTGGCGAACACTCTACCAGCGGAGTCCATTGACTTGGAACAACAAATTTGATAGCGTTAAATAAAACTATATGGTCAACTATGAGAGACAGGCACCATTTTCCTCATTATTTATGTAAATAAAGACATGTATTTTATATACCAAATATATAAAGATATATTGTGCATACACATATCTGGTTTGGTGTACATTCATATGAGTAGATATAGCCATGTATATCCCCGCACACACAAATATGCACACACACGCCCCCATACACACATATAAAATTGGCGACCGTAGTCGAGGGTGACCAGAAGGCTCCCTTTTCAATAGCTACTACACTGGATTGCTCCACTTTACCCTTGATACGTACCTTATATTTCTGAGTGTTAAGCAAGGAGGTACCTAGTACCATTTTTCGAGTCTTTGGTATGACGCAACCCGGGATTGAACCAAGGTCTCCCAGACCATTGGTGTACACTCCACTCACTAGGCCAATGAGCCGGTAGAATATATATATATATATATATATATATATATATATGAGGTGATGTGGTAGAAGGCAGTTTAAAAACTGTTCCTTGTCTCTATTAACGTTGTCCGAATCCGGCTACTTTTCTACCATCTTTGGTCATTTTCAAGGATGTGAGTATTTCTGTGCTTAAAGAATTTATTTGAGAGGGCGTGTTCGTCACATTCAAATCAGCCCCAATAGTATACGCATTCACACATGACGTCACCAGCACGCGATGTAATGGTTAAAGCGATTGACTGCGGAATCGTAGTAAGCGAGTTGGAATTCTAGTCGCACTATTACAATCACTTTCGAGCAAATACCCTTGGGAAAGGTATGAATCCCCTTATCTTCTCAGCTATGAGTTGAATAATACCACTACTGTTCTTCTAGAAGGATGGCTTTGGCATTAAAAAAACCTACAAAGGTTGATATGCCATTAAACAAAGAAACCAAACCAAACCAAAGCTAACTGTTGTGTGTTATATAATGACTGTTGACATGGATTTTGGGTTCGTTCCTGGTGACCCCGTGTGCTCTGACAAGCTGTCACGTTGTGATTAGTAAACAGAGGGAAGGCAGTGCTTCGGGGTAGGCCGGTCGAGCAGGTGTGTAACCAGAAGAAGACCACGTGATAAAAGAACCACGCGGTCAGATGGAGACAGTCCAATCAGAATCGTGAGTCGAGCTAGGGATACGCAGCCGATCAGAGGCGTCAGTGTCGTCTATGACGATATGGCTTGCAAGGGGGTGCAAGCGTTGGCACCCCCTGGCCCCAGGAAAAAGATAAAAGGCAAGAAAAAGTCCCCTCTCTGAGTATGTCTCTCCATCTATCTCTCAAACTTACAACAAACTGTGTGCCTCTTTCGAGAATAAAATGAGAGAGATATATTCTTATAAAGAAGCGTGCTTCGTTTCGTTAATTGAATTTCGTAAATCATATTTGATTATCTCGTTGATGAATCCATAAAAGACAATACAATATTGTGGACTCATAGGTAGTGTTCGACAGAGAATCGATTCACCCTACACACACACCCGCCCGTCCACGCATATATATATATATATATATATATATATTTAGCTAGATATGAGATTATTCAAATGATATGACAATACATTTACGATATAATTTCAAACAGTTGTAACATGATCACTATCATCGTTAGCACATTCTTAGAATCTTCTTCTGGTGAACGAAAAAATGTTAATATTTCTATGGGAGAATCTTTATTAGCAAAGCAGAACTGATATTTCAGAGACTACTTAAGGGAAATTAAAATAATGCATTTACAGGGATAATAAAGAGGTGCAGAGTTCACAAATAATATCAAAAGGATCTCTTATAGAAATGTTAAGAATTTTTAAATACCCTATATATGTGTGTTTGTGTGTTGCGTTAAAGATGGCTGACACAGACTAACTTGTAAGTTTTTATTTAGTTGTTTTTACAAAAGAAAGTACAAGTGCTGTAAGAAATTATCATATATTGAATTGTAACTTATCCACACATCAGCATAAATTTCAATGCAATATACACGTTGATATAACATTTTCTAACAACACTCCTTGAAAATGCCTTATAGATTAAATGAAAGCGCTTGGAAGGAATATTATAATTGCTGCTTACTTTAACCAGCTACTTTAGTTGTTACTTTCAATCGTTAAACATGAACATCTTTTGAAATTTACACCACTATAGGCAAGGTTAACAATGAGTCTGTCGTGTATTGGTTAAAAAACATACATTTTGTACGAAAAAAAGTTTCATTTTAATAATCTACGTCATTGTCAATGCACTTAATTGTGTGGTGAATGTTTTCCTCATAAATTAATGTTATACGGTGACAATTTTAAAATGGTAATTTAATTATAACTATGATTTCAGCCGCGTTCTTATTGATGCACCTTCCTATGTAAGTGAAAACTATCGTCTGTAATGTATTCGGGTGAGTCAAAAGTTTTGCAATATTTTGTTAGCTTGAGGCACAATTCAGCCACTCCGGATGCTTTTGCTACCAAAGTCGGGAAGGTGATGAACCACACTAGACTGGTAGATGCCGAGCTCGCCTGATACTCTTCGTGAGCTACTCGCTGGATTCACTTTTATGGTTTGGAGCACGGCCTTAGAATCTGCTGTTTTAGGCCTGCATGACTTTTCCTGATCGTAGAGATTCTTGCAATCTGATCGAAATTTCTTGAACCACGTTGTCAATTGTACCTTCACCTTCTCACACAACAAATGATTTTGGTTACTTCTTGGGCGCTATGACCCCGTTTGAACTCGTAAAGCATACGTTACCAAATTAGACTAAATTGTACAGTCACCTGTTTTGCTTTCAAATCCCACTTGAAGTGAAGTAATACAGAGCGTGTCAGTGTATCAACTACCATAATATTACGTACCAAAATATTTAAAAACTTTTGATATTTCCCTGTATTCTTCTCAATGCGCATCAATTAAACCTTTTTTTTTTTTATGTATAAATGTTTTTCACAAATCTCAAATATTCTAAGACAATCGACTTTTTATTGGATACTTTTATAAAAAAAAAAATGAATGAAATCAGAATTATTAATTACTGTATAAGAAAAAGTGGATTGACTTTGCTGAAAAGAAATATTATTTGTGTATGTTTTAAAACTTAGAAGTCTTTAAGTCTTTTCTTTTATTTTAGTATTTAAATGTTTGTGTGTATTTTGGTTAACCCGTCTTGTTTTTATTGCAGAATTAAATCATTTTTTGTTTTTCCTTTTCTAAATCAACTGTCAAGTTTAAAAGCCAAATAGAAAAACACTTTGTATCTTTGGTTTGTTTCATATGATTATTCGTAACTTGGCATGGAATACCTCAGGATGAATAGTAATGATACTTTAAACTCGAGATCGTAGCCAAAGTTACCATCTAATGAAACGTGTGTTGGAGGCACATCAGTTATTTTCTGTTGCAGCATATATATATATATATATATATATATATATATATATATATATATATATATATTATTCTTGTTATTTAATAATGAAGTAAAAAAAATAGAAAAAAATCTAAAATATTCTATTCCTCTTGATAAATATTAGTTTGGTTTCTTTGTTTAATGGCATATCAACCTTTGTAGGTTATTTAATGCCAAAGCTATTCTCCTAGAGGAACAGTAGTGGTACTATTTAACCCATAGCTGGGAGGACAAGGGGGTTAATACCTTTCCCAAGGGTATTTGCCCGAAAGTGAACGTAATAGGGTGACTGGAGTACGAACTCGCTTTCTACGATTCCGCAGTCCATCGCTTTAACCATTACACCACGAGGACACCCCTTGATAAATATTGTATTTCCGTTGATTTCGTTCTGTTAAAAATTGGTTCGATGTCATAGGCATCTCAGTTCAATCAAAATATACGTTTATGCAATTTTTGCAATATTATAAAAAGACGTTTAAAAATCTTTACACTTATGAACAACCCCTGATGATAGCCTATAAAAGGTCCAAAAGAGCTCAGGACAATTTCATCTGCCAACTCCAACCTAAAACCAAAACACTCGTCAGGAAACTTGAAAGGATCCTAATAAACTCCGAAACAAAATGTGTCTTTATTATTCAATCAAACATGCTTAAATGAAAGACTACTTCCTATCTACATTCACATCCATACATACTCACACACACACACACACACACACACATATATATATATGTGCGTGTGTGGGGGGGTGCGTGTGTGTGTGAACAGATGAGGACAATCATTTAAAAAGTGATCATTGATTAAAAGTGCTCAAATGCTGGTCAGCCAATCTCTATAATAACTGAAAACAATATATATTTTTCCTTCTTAGGTTTGTTTCATTGCAAAGACTTTCATAAATTTTTTAAAAAATTGACAGGATATGAAACTATTTGTGATGAAACAACAATACGAAGATCAAATTTAATCTGTGTTTTCATATATATATATATATATATATATATATATATATATATATATATATATATATATATATATATATATAAGGATGATTTAAAAAGATCTAAATCTACCCAGATTTTAGATTTGTTTCGTATATCTCACCTTTGTCTAGGCCTTACATTTATAGAAATTAAAATTAATCTGAATTAATTTTTCTAGTGTTTTAAGAAGTGGAAGTGTCTTGCCACAGCAAAAATGTTTAGCTATAACTGTCTTTCTGGGTGAGGCTAAGAACATTTTGAACGACCCTGATATATATATATATATATATATATATATATATATATATATATATATATATATATATATATATAAACTATGGAAATTTGTGATTTCTTGTCTATTTAGGGTAAGTAGCCTAGAAAGAGGAACAATTCTGAATTTAAAAAACAACTTTATTTGTATTGTTCAGCACATCTGTGCCACAACCGTCCACCATTCTTGGATTATCAGCACATTTAAAAGTACAATCTTCATCACAACAAATAAATCACCTGTGTTGGTAGTATAATTTTTTTTACTTCTACAGCTTCAGAATAATTCTTATAATTTGACGTAAAACAACCATTTCTAGTGTTATATGGCCAAATAAGATTAAATTCTGTGGTTAGTTAACATTTTCTAAATTTATATGATGTTAAAATTTGCTATCCACAGATCAGGTTTTTAAAGATATTAAAAAAGTTTTTTCCTGATTAGACACTCATGTACACATACACACATACATCACACTCATTCACACATGCATGCATATGTACACATGCACATACATGCAGGTATGACACTAATTGTATCTGGTGATGTGGCTCCGGTCATGGATTTATGGGCAATGTTGAGTAACCCTTCATTGTCATTACTCCCAGGTCCACCCTGGACTGGAGTGAAGTACCTGTTAGGATTTCATTTATGAGTCAAATAGAATGTATTCGCAAATTATTTGTATTAGATTGGAATACTTGATATCATATAACTGTAAGCAAAAACTACACAAAAATAAAAATATAAACGTATAATGTGCACTATTTCCTAACCACTCAGTATGAAATAACCCCAGACGGGGTGACCTGCCAGTCAAGAATATATGCATATACACACACGCGTATATTCGTGAGCGTGTGCACGCAAACGCACGCACACATACACACACGCATATATACAAGTTCCATAGCACAGCATTTAAAAAAGCATTCATGCCCAACAACAGAATTACAGAAAATTCTCACCGAAAACACAACAATGAAAATAACAAGCAAAAACTACAGATTCTTGAGACACTACATATTAGAAATATACAACCCAAATTTAACAGAATTAATTTTCAAAACAGTGCTAATGTACTTAAATGTCTTTAGCTACAGACACTATTCATAGAAACAAATTTAAAAGTAAACGCTACACAATGCAAAAGTACAGACGCTCTTCTTCTTACAAAGTAGGAATGTACATACAAAAGTTACATCACTTTTGTAATAGATCTTCTCCTGATGATGGCCAAAAGTCGGACAGAAAGTACTTGGGGAAATAAACAATTATGTAAGATACATCAACTAATTTCCGCCGAATATTATAGAATCAATACGGCAATATGAAAGGATCAATAAAAAATATGTAAACAAAAAATGTCTATTATGTTCAACGAAATATATATATATATATATATATATATATATACCCAACAACACAGCAACGGAAAGTTCTCACCGACAACACAACAATATTGGAGCATCAAAATAATAAACAAAAACTTCAATTTCTCGAGGCACTACATATTAGAAACATGCAACCAACACTTAATATAATGAATTTTCAAACCAGTGCTAATGTACTTAAGTGTCTTTAGCTGCTGGCACTAATTATGGAATTCCATTTAAAAGCAAACGGCATAATCTTCAACGGCAAAGACGCCCTTACACAGTAGTAATATGCTAAAACAAAAGTTACATCACTTTTGTAATAGATCCTCCCCTGATGATGGCCCAAAGTCGGGCAGAAAGTACTAGGGATACATACAACTATGGACAATACATAAATCAATTCCCCCCGAATAAGATAAAAGTAATACGGGAATTCGAACGGATCTAGAAGAAAATATGTAGACATAAAATATCTATTATGTTTAATGAAATGTGCATACATATATATATATAGTCACAGAGGCCAGGGGACACCCGGGAATTAACTGGGGACCTCTCGATCTGCAATCGAATGCTCTACCATTGAGCTATATCTAAAAGATCTGAAGAAGTCCTGTTAATTTTTTTCGGTTTTTTGAAAATTTCAAAAATGCGTAACAGGATGGAAATAAATTTATAATCCTATGTGACCGGTTGTGTTGTTTTTCTTAAAGAATATATATATATATATATATATATATATATATATATATTTATATATATATATATATATTGCCCCCTTTTACACCATATATATGTATATATATATTTATAGGGTAGACAGAGGCTCCTGTCTCATGATAAAGACGTGCTGAAAGCAACCCTTCTAGAAGAAGTTAATTCAAAATCAAAATTGGTGAAGGAATCTCCGGCATCAAACTTTTGCTTCATTGCAGGTAACCTTCAATTGGAAAAATTTAAGAGAAATAAAACCTGCAGTTTGCATAGTCACCAGTTTTCTTGCTTTGGTTGTCATTACGCTGAGACTCTGAAGATGCATACTATAGCATGAGTAAGATATAAGCGTATGAATAATAAAGAGGTAAATAGATATAGGTGTATGAATAAATAATGACGTATATTGTCATACTACATTATCATCTTACGACTCTTGCATATCTTTCACAAATTGAATTATCTCTTTATTAGGATATTTGAGTTGTAACTTTTACGGTTAATACGGTTGGTTGGTTGAGTTTTTGGGTTTTATGGCATATCAACAATTGAAGGTTATTTAATGCCGAATCCATTTTTGTCCAATAATCAGTTCTATTTCAAACCATTCAGTTTAGCATGAGTACAAAGTTTAATTGGCAAAAACATTTCTGTTTCAAGCAATTCTGTTTAGTCAAACAGTTTTAATTCAACTAATTCAGTTTAGTATAAGTATAGATTTTGTTTAAACGCAGTTAAATGTCAAAACAGTTCTATTTAAAAAAATCAGTTTAACAAAAGTTCCGTTTCAATGTAAGTACACAGTTTAATTCTCAAATACATTTCTATTTCAAGCTATTCAGTTTAGTCAAACAATTTTAATTCAGACCATTCAGTTTAGCATGAATACAGTTACTATGTCAAAACAGTTCTATTTCAAACATTTCAGTTTAGCATGAGTACGCAGTTTAAATATCAAAACAGTTCTATTTCCAATAATTTAGTTTAGCATAAGTCCGTAGATTAGTTCTATTAAACCCATAGATAAAGCCCTATTAGGTGCTATATTCTGGGCCAGAGTGGACTTGGGAGCGATGGCAATGAAGAGGAGTTTCTTATTCCCCAAAGCTCCAGCATTACGAGAACCTCACAGTCAGATTGTTTAGTGTCATATCCAGGTCACTTGTTAGGGTGGTCACACCCCTCTGATGAGGTGCAGACGGTGTATTCTAAAGTCCCAGCCGACTGGGCAATACACAGAGTTAAATGTAAAAACAGTTTTATTTAAGATAATTCAGTTTAGCATAAGTACGCTGTTTAAATGTCAAAACAGTTCTATTTTAAACAATTCAGTTTAGCATAAATACACAGTTTAAATGCAAAAACAGTAAACTCTCGAAACCACGGTTTATTTTTATTTGATCCATAGATAGGACCCTTATCAGGTGCTACCACTTCGTGCTAGAGTGGAGGTTAATACGGCTACCATCTGTTATGATTTGACAGTCATAAATATCATATATATATATATATATATATATAGTCCGGCAGGTTTGGAATATAATTAAGAAAGGCAACATAGACCATAGAAAACATTTAATTTTGCGGTAAGAATGAACAATAGTTGCTGTTTTGTCTTGTCTGAGTAATAATTTTTTTAAGGTTATATTATCCAAATATTTGTCCTCATGAGTTATGCACTCCAGAAGCCTTTCGCTTACGTTTTACGATGATCACCTCGTTATTGCTTCGATTTTATGACGAGAAAAATCTTTCAGTTCGTCAGTTGTTTATGGGGAAAAACACAAAGGGATAAATCTAGTGATGGAGAAGTCCATGTGATGAAGTTAAAAATGATGATCATTCTCTGAGAATTTCTTTCCACATCATGACGGCAACGAAAATGGCATGGTTGCTGCCACTTCTCAAAGACATGTTCCTTACCTACTGCGACGACAATCTTAAATACAGAATATAATTTTTCCAGACTCTCTATATATATCACCGGAAAATTTTTTAAAGCCTTAGATATGATTGATTAGTCACTTTTTTCTCCAATTTCCGTCGGAAAATTGTGTGATACATATGACAATTGAAATAACGGGCTTTAAGAGTATATAATTCAGATATTCTAGGTTTTAAACATGCTTTGTCAGACTAGAATCAAACACTTTTATACACTCTTCTTCTTCTTCTTCTTCTTCATATCAGTGTTCGCCAATGGCCCGCGAGACCGGGGTACAATCCCAGGTCGAGTCATACCAAAGACTCAAAAAATGGTACTTGATGCCTCCTTGATTAACACTCCGCATCATAAAGTACAGATCAAGAGCAAGTAGAGCAATCCAGAGAAAGTACTTGTGCCCTACCCTACACTTCAGTGTATGAAGTAGTTATTGAAAAGGGAACCGTCGGGTCGCCTTCGACTAAATTAGGGCAACAATATATATATATATATATAGCCTAAAATATTCAAATTATGTTCTCATTGAGTTTATATCTTAGTTTCTTGTGGATCGCACAATCATCAGACAGAAAGAAAAGATGAAGAAGTTTGTCAACTGTATTTAAAGTACGATGATATTGACTGATAATTTTGATATTTTAGATTGTCGACCTTCTCTGTCATATTTTTATCGATCATTCATTTATGCTCTTTTATTATTTGCGTCTTATCTTTGATCAATATATATATATATATATATATATATATATATTAGAGAATAATTGTTTGGCTTGAGTTGATGACATAATTATCTTTCGAAGCTGTAACTATGTTAGAACTATTATATGGTTGCATCTTCTGGACTCTAAGGAAAAACTTCTGGACTCTAAGAGAAAAAGCAAGATGGTAACTACACAAGGATGTGCCCGGGGTGTAATAGACATTGTCGTAGAAAATGGACATGGTGACACAAGTTCAAATCCTGGAGAGGCTGAATGCATTTCACAAAGCATTAATACCCTCGCGAAAGTTATGAACTCTCTTATTCTCCTTTTAACTTTGGGTAAGTAGAGGGCAGACTGAGTTCTTCAACCTTTGTCAGGTCATCAGTCTAAGAGAAGGAAAACTCTGAATCCAAACCAGTTAACCTCTCCTTAAAATTGATCTTTTGTCATATCCTGCCCGTACGAGGGTTGGTAAAAACATACACAAGGATGCTTAATGCTATTTTGAATAATACCTGAAAGCAGGTCTTTACAAAACAGCTGTTGTACGGCCACTTACCTTCTATTCTGCAAACCATCCATGTGAAATGAGCGAAGACATGCTGGGTATTGCTGAAGAAGTACGGACAGAATCATAAACAAAGTTCTTCTATGGACTCCTACACATGGACCCACCTATGTTGGCCGACCAGCAAAAGCTTACATCCCTCTGCTCTGTGTAGATACTGTGTGCCGTATAGATGACTTACCAAGAGCAGTGGCCAATAGGGACGGATAGCACGAAGAAAAGAAAGAGAGTGTGAGAGCGAGAGAGTATGTGTGTGTGTGTGTGTGTGTGTGTGTGTGTGTGTGTGTGTGTGTGTGTGTGTGTGTGTGTGTGTGTGTGTTAAAGGAATCCGTGCTGTCAACACTCCTTGATGATGAATAATGAAAGAATAAAGCAATTTGCAATCCAGTTTACTCGGTAATAATCATAATTTGGCGTTTATGTTCGCGCTCATTCCAATTATTATAATTTTTCAAAGAAGTTAACTATAAAATGCTAGCTATCGAGTACTTCTTCTTTAAAATAATATGAGTTAATTGAGATAAAAATTCTATAATACTGGCGATATGAAACTTAATGGCCACCGAAGGCTGCTTTAAACAAGAATTTATAAATGTAGCATTGTTTAATATCGATGTTATTCCACACACGCACGCATGCGTACATCGATACCAGAAGACACATCAATATAACCCTCCTTTTAAGGCGATCGTGTCGTTGTGTGAAGGAGAAGGAAAATGTTGGAAACTGGGGCCGGGAAAGAAATCGCATATTGGCATTCACGTCACCAGTAAATGTTTAAGATGCGAATGTTGATTTGTTATCGATCGACATAGGATGCACTTGTCAGTTTGCCGTCAAGAAATGTTGACCTGACTAAATGAGGCACTCTGACTCAGACAAGAGAACTCCATTTTGTCTTCCATTATTGTTTCTTTCTTCTTTGGAATACCAATGTTTATCTACCGACACAGCAGGATCACCAAGTAGAAGACATGCAAGAAACTGATGATACAAACACATAATGACATAAACATTACTATTGGTTGCTAAAGAATCTATGAGAAATTATATATATGTAATGGTTAGAATGTTCGCCAATGGCTCAGGAGACTGAATCTCAATCCTAGGTCGAGTCATACCAAAGACTCAAAAAATGGTACTTGATGTCTCCTTACTTAACATTCAGCATTATAAGGTACGGCAAGTGGAGCAATCCAGGGAAAGTATTTGCGCCCTCTGGATTGAGTATTCGACAATGAGCCAGGAGATTGGGGTTCAATCCCAGGTCATTTCATACCAAAGACCCAAACAAATGGTAGTTGATACCTCCTTACATAACACTCAGTATTGTGAGATACGTATCAAGGATAAAGTTCAGAAATCCTGAAAAATGAGTAGCACCGTCCCCTAAACCTCGATGTAGTAGCTATTAAAAAGGGACCCTTGACTACTGTCACCAACTTTACACACACACACACACACACACACACACACACACACACATACATATATATATATATATATATATATTAGCTGGAAATACGCCTTATTAACATTTAACTATATTTTCGACATTTCATCAATGTCTTACGAATCTAAGCAGAACATGATTTTTTAATTTACATTTTCTGATTGATTGATTGATTGATTTTAACGGCATGTCTCGTATCACAGGTTCATATTTACATTTTTGCGTAATGTTTTCTTTATAGTTTTTTTTCTTTTACTCACAGTCCAATCAAATACCAATAATTTTTACGTAGATCTATTTAACCCGTTGATGGAACCCTAACAAGTACTACAATTCCAGGTTAAAGTGGACCTAGAAGTAATGACAATGAAAGTGGTGCTCCACACTCCCCAGATCTCTAGAAATGGAACATCAACATTAGATGCAGTTTAATGTCATGCCTAGTACATTTCATTTTCTTGTGGCGGGGTCTTATCTCTTAGCAGACGATACGTCCAGCATATTCTAAGCCCCACCGACAGGATGCTTCATTTTCTGGTGAACAGAATAAAATTATAGGAAAAAGTAATGAAAAAACACATCTGTGATTTCTGTTGAGGAAATCTATCTATCTATCTATCAGGTTATACCTCGTTAGGGACTCACAGATGTCGGGGTTAGCGGCTTTTGACAAAGAGTATTAATGTACTCGCTGCGTCTGGCCTGGGCGTTGAAAAAGTTGGGAGCGGTGTAAGCTGTTCCATTAGAGTTTAGAAGCTTTGCTATTTCTTTTAGTTGTCTTACTCCGAGACTAGTGGCCTTACCCAGGCAAGATACCCCGATTTGGTCTACCATTTTTCTTATACTTTGGAGGATTCATGCATTTTCCACACATAGCACACACATATACTTATACACTCATGCATATATATATATATATATATATATATATATATATATATATAAGTTGATCACCGTAGTCGAGGGCGACCTAAAGACTTCTTTTTTCAATAACTACAACACTGAGGTGTAGGGGTGGGCGTTACTCATTTCTCTGGATTGCTCCACTTTACCCCTGATACGTACCTTATAATGCTGAGCGTTAGGCTAGGAGGTATCAAGTACCATTTTTTAAGTCTTTGGTATGAATCGACCTGAGATTGATCCCCGGTCTGCTGGGCCATTGGTGAATACTCTATCCGCTATATATATATATATATATATATATATGATTTTATGTCAATTTTTCTATGAATTAATTTACTTTATTTCTTTTGTTCATCTGAAAATCAAAAATGAAAAATGATGCTCTCTTTAGATTTATAAGAAGTTTATAACATTTAGTTTCCGTCGAGGTTTAAAAGATTATATATGTATCTATATATATGAAATTTTTTCTTTAAATTCTTCTTTTTGGATTACTTTGTTCTTCAATTTTCTCTCTTTCTCTCTCACTCTCACTCTCTCTGTCTCTCTCTCTCTCTATATATATATATATATACATACATATGTGTGTGTGTGTGTGTGTGTGTAGTTGGGAAGTAGTCTATCATTTAAGCAAGTTTGATTAAATAATAAAGACACATTCTGTCTATATAATTTTATCAAAATCCTTCCAAGTTTCCGGACAAGTGTCTTGGTTTCCGGTTGGAATTGGTAGATGAAATTACCAAAATTGTCCCAAGCACTTTCGGACCTTTCATAGGCCATAATCAAGGGTTTTTGTATGTGTAATTCGTGTTTTTTAAAAAAGTTTTTAGGTTTTTTATAACATTACGAAAATTACGTAAATGCAAAGTTCGATAAAATTGAGATGTTAATGTAATGGTGCATATATATTTATTCCAAGACGGGAGTTTATTTTACGCACGTGTGACGTCGGGGAAGTCTGGCTCTTGACCCCTCGCAAAATAAGTCCTAGTCAAGGCGCCTGTTTCGGGCATAAGGTAACTGGCAAATAATGTGGGGCTTAATTTGGGGCTAGACTCATCTCGACGCTGGCAAGAGGTTTCCAATTTCACTTTACATACGTCACCAAATCCTTTCGTCTTCCTATCCCCTCGGATAACAGACAACATGGACTTCTAGGTTAAGATAAAATATTATTCACTGTAGTCGGCAATTCCAAATTCCCGTGTAATGTTTCTAAAGGCGAATAAGACATTTAGCGAGAATAAATTGAAGCAAATGAAGCTGAAAATGATATATGAAAAGAAGGCAACTCGACAGACAAACAATACAACGAATATATTTCAATATAAGGAAACATTTAAACTACAACATTTTGATAGGTAAGGACCAAACAAATATTTAAGGTGCCGGTTATATTACACCAGCAGACAGACTTAAACACAAATGTCTCTCTCTTCTTTTTCTTTTCTTTCTTTCTTCTTTCTTTCTTTACTTTTAAAACTTGAAAAGGTAGTTAAGTCCACTCGTTCGTTTACAGTTTATGAAACGAATTTCTTCAGTCTATTTCGTTCCTTTTCTTAATACATATAAGTTCCAATATTTAGGAAGGTTAGGAGGAAAAACAGTTTAAGATGTACTTAGCTTTTAACTGGTTTACTTCGCAGATACTTTTCTGTTACGGACGAACGGCGTTCTGTAGAACCTGGCTGGAAGGCACCTGTTATCTTCTAGTCCAAGGATTCTGTTCCGCTCTTTCTGGAACGGGCTGGAAACCGACTTCTTTATCCGCCGATTTCTGTCCCCAAACTCAATTCTTTTTTCCTATTTCCTCTGACGAAAAGGGTACTACTTCTGGCGCTAATGCTTCAGCCAATCATTTGGCTCCTTCCTCCTCCACCACCAACACATCAGGTCATGCTACTCAATGACCAACATTCCTTCTCCGTCCACCCGGTTATGGAGTGCAGGTAGTTTGACCTTATCCTGGCTGCCCTTAGCGGTCAGTCGTTGTGCTTGTTAGTCAAACCCAGAAGGGGAAGGGAAATTAAATCTTACTTCTCCCCTCTCAGGGGCATACCATGTGACACTAATGACATCGTACGAATTTAAAACAGAATGCCATCAACGGAATTAGATATCATCAAGAAAAATAGAGTATAAAAAAGGACTAAAGGCATTTCAAAACATTGTCAATATTTTCAAAGTTTATTCTATTACTCCTAGGTTTGTTATTTTTATATGTACGGCTCATATGATTTGTAGTCGTAGCTTATTAATTTCATGTGCTATTATAGTGGTGTTATCAACAAGAATTTACCGAAATTTGGATTTGGGAATAAAGTGGTTTTTAAGACGTAAGGCTATGGAGCTAGAATCAGTTAGGTACATAGTAAGACGCCTTAAAAGAGTCGTTGTGATTAGACCAACGTACGTATTATTTTTGTTGAAGACACACTCTTTACACATAAAAACAGTCCCGGATGATGGCCTATGAAAGGTCCGAAAACGCTTGGGAAAATTAGGTAAATTCATCAACTAATTCGAACTTGAAACCAAGACATTTGTCAGGAAACTTGAAAGGATCTTAATAGAATGATATAGACAAAATATGTCTTTATTAAATAATCAAACATACTTATGTGTTTATATATAATCCATCAAAAATTGTATAGGAACTGAGAAATATACTTAAAATCCTCTAACACAGAGAATAAACACATTTCCTGTTCAGATTTACAACAATAATGATTCTATGAGAAAATGGGATCGCTGAAAATGTTATTTTTTGATTATTCAAACTCAATATAAAATTCATTTCGCCGTTTTTCTCGAATAGAAGCATCAGTATCATCATAGATCATTATTACAACGTAAACACAGTAAGTTTATCTGTTGTCTATAACATATTGCATCAGGCGAGTCTCCTCAGATGATTGTATTTTTTTAATGCATGAAACTGATTATAATAAGTCTGCTATGGAGACGTGAGTAAACATCCATTCATTTTAGGTCCATTCTGTTTTACTGGACAGTGTTGAGCAATTCTTTGAGTTATGAAAAAGGCTGTAAAACGATTTCGTTATTCAACTACGCAAACACACACACACACACACACACACACACACACACACACACACACACACACACACACGTATATATATATATATATATATATGCATATGTGTATGTGTTATTGAGCTCTTCTTGAAGTCACGAAAAAAGTTTTAAGTCGATTTGGTTTTTCGACTATATATATATATATATATATGTATGTATACGTGTGTGTCTATCCGTGATAAAACATTAAAAACGTCTGTAAGACTTGAGCAATACTTTATGGTATCTATGAACCTACATGTGGACGAGTGTGCATAATTTTTTTTATAGATTCATATACTTTCAACAACCCGACATTCCCACATAGTTAACCATCGTACACACACGCACACACACACACACACACACACACACACACACACACACACACCTACACACACACACACACACACACTTATACATATATATAAGCTTAAATGAAGGACTGCTGCCTAATTTCACATATTTTAAAATACATGATTCAACAGCTCATAACGATTACTGACATGAAAGTATCGGTGCAGTCTTGTATAAAGACAAATTAACTACGATAAAGAAAAAAAAAAACACCCTAAAACTTGAAAGGATCTTAATAAAATTATTTATTTAGTCAAAATGTGTCTTTATAATTTAATCAAACATGCTTAAATGAAGGGCTGCTGCCTAACCACACACACACACACACACATATATATATATATATATATATATATATATATATATATATAAGAACTATGATACGTCCACTATTTACATGTCCGGGATCTGAAAGCTATTGTTTATTTTCTTTTATTGTGGTTAGTCCGTAAATACCTGGGAAGCCATCAACGTTCTTATCGTATCCAAGATCAAATTACCACTCTCGATTTTCCAACATTTACTTAAGTGAAATCGGCCATTGACATCGAACAACAAAGACAGATCTGAGTCCACTGAATCTTTGATTGTACTAGAAAATCTTTGCCATTAGAAAATTAATGGTGTTTTATACAAAATAAATCAGAAAGAAGAAAACTCATGCAGAGAAAGAAACAAATGATAATATATTTATTGTATACCTAATAAAAATTGTATATTAATGTAATTGTTTCGCTTTTTTTAAAGAGGTTATATCGATTCACTTGAAATTGACCTGATGGTGTCTTCTGTTATTGTTTGTTTCTTCAGGCAATACTTAAATTTGGACCGAATTACAACTTTTCTGAAATTCCGAGATGAAGATAGTCACTTCTCTTTGTTTTATTTCTTTTCTTATTTTTATCTCAATGTTTCCAATGATGTGTTCTTCACGTGTAAGCTGTACTCGTTATACTGAGTTGTTGATTGCACCCCCTCAACACACGAGAGGGTGTCCTCAGGGTGTAATGGTTAAAGCGCTAGACTGCAGAATCGTAGTACACGAGTTCAAGCTCCAGTAGCACTGTTTCGTTCACTTTCGGACAAATACCCTGGAGAAATGTATGAACCCCCTTATTCTCGCATCTACTGGTTAAATAGTACCGTTACTGTTCTTCTATTTGGAAGTAAACAACCTTAGATATGCCATTAAAATAACAAACAAATTCACACATAAATGTATATATTAAACCTAGCCATATCCTCTTGGATCCTTCTGGATTATAATTATATTACTCCTTGCGAGTTTTTCACTCCAGCGTTAGCTGATGGTCTTTCACTGGAGTCTGGGTGACACCAAATCTTTTTAGGTCCCCAGGATTCTTCTCCGTATTTTGGCTGATCTCAACAATGCTGTAGTTACATGGTCTCGGCTAGTCTTCCAATTTCCTACTCTTCCAGTCCCCTTTCCAAACCTTTTAGGACCGTTCTGAGTGTACCAATTACAATTAGTATCACCGTCACTTTCACGTTCCCTATTTTTTTTCCCAGTTTTATGCCCAGGTCTATGTACTTGTCTTTCTTTTAGTTTTCTGTGATTTTACTCGTTAGTTCACTGGGACGACAGATACATCTTTTTTAATTAATCATTAGGTCTGGTCGTCTGACTGGGTTCGGTGATCTTTTTGTATCTCAAAACTCCAGAGAATGTTATGTTTTATTCTCCTAGACGGATTCTGGGTTGTGAATATACCATTTGGTAGTATGGTCATATCTAAATTTCTTGCACAATTCCCAGAGGATTATCTTCCTCATCGAGTCGCCTCTAGTCGTATATTCGCTTTACACTAGTTTGCCGCATTCGCTTATTAAGTGATTAATCGTTTCGTCTCTATTACCATACAACCTATACTTGCTAGTCTATTATGTATAATCTATTTTTGCCTCAACATAGTTGGTCCTTATGGCGTTATTTTGTGTTGAAATCAGAAGAGATTCAGTTTCTCTATTAAAGTTTCCCTTTCTGAGCCATATCCAGGTCTTTTCGTGTGAGATGCCGTCAATCTGTCGCTTGAAATATCCGTATAGTTGTTTTCTTCCCATTTCTGTTTCCTAGTTATTGCTATTTTGTTTATCTTTATGTTGTCAAGGCTGTTTCTTGTCGCTGGAATTAATCTTTTCTTTGCTATTATTATTATTATTATTATTATTATTATTATTATTATTATTATTATTATTCCCTTTAGAGTTTTTCACATCAGCGTTAGCTGATGGTTTTTCATTGGAGTTTGAGTGACAGCAAGTCTCCTCAAGTATCCAGGACTCTTCTCAGTATTCTGGCCGTTCTCAATAATGCTGTTGTTTGGATGGTCTCCACTCGTCCGCCAACTTCTAAGTCCTCCAGTCCCTTTAGTAATCCTTTAGTTACTGTTCAAAACGCACCAATTACAATTGGTATAATTGTCACCTGCATGTTCCATAGTTTTTTCAATTCTCTAGCAAGGTGGAGGTACTTATCCTTCTTTCCACATTCTTTCATTTTTATTCTGTGGTCAGCCGGAACAGCAATATCGACCATTTTACAAGTTCTCTTTTTTTCCGGTCTTCTGACCGAGATTAGGTTATCTGTGTGTATGTCTATTCTGTTTGTGAGTTTTTCTTGCCAAGTGATGCTTTTTGACTGAAGTCTGAGTGAGAGCAAGTCTCTGCTTGTTCCCAAGACTCTTCGGAGTATTTTCACAGATAATAATATTTATATGGTCTGTATGGTATCGATTCTTCCTTTGATCTCCAGTTCTTCCAGTTTCCTTTCTGAGCCATTGGGAACCATTTCCAAACCCACCAACTTTAATTGGTATTATCACCTAGTTCCATAAATTTTTCAGATCTTTGTTAAAATCCAAGACTTTGTCTTTTCGTTTTCTTTGATTTTCACTCTGTGGTCCGCTTGAAAAGCAAAATCCATATGACAAATCCTTTTTCCTTCTTAATTAATGCTAAGTATTGTCGTCTGGCCTGGATTCGGTGATTTGTTTGTGTTTCAAAATCTCAGAGAATTTTAGGTGTCTCATTTTTCGAACAGATTCTTGTTTGTTAATATGCCATTTCTTAGTATGGTCAAGTTTTAATCTCTTGCACAATTCCCACTGGATCACCATTCCCACCCAGTCGTGCCTACATTTGTATCCTTTTGTGCCCATTTGCTACATTCACCTATTATCTTATTTACTGTATCATCACATAACTTACATTTCTTCTGCGTATTATAAATTTTTGCCTTGGTATAATTGTTTCTCGTGGCATTTTTTGATGTGCAATTAAAAGAAATTCAGTTTTTCTCTATTGGAGAGAATTCAGTACGTTGGCAAGATAGTTAAATGTCCAGCCATGAGTCTAATTTGTTCTCTTTTTTTTAAAAATCCACAGAATTTTCTTTTGATATCAAATTGCTTGTCACATTATCTCCTTAGCGAAGTCATTCATTTCATTGTATTCTTTTCTTTATGACATTCTTGAGACATTAATATAACAATTACTTGCTTTCACAAGATCTGGTTTGACAAGACAGCGATATTTAAGTAGACATTTCTTTATGATATTAACACACTGTCGGAGAGGCTTAGAATACACAGATAGCATGCTATGCAGAAGGGAAAAGCTGCAAAAGGGGTGTCCTGAGTATGATACTAAATTGCATCCGGTCGTGAGGCTCCAGCTGTGGAGATATGGGGAATGTAGCGAACTCCTTCATTGCCTTTACTTCTAAGTTAACTCTGACCTGGAATGGTTGTATCTGTCAGGGCACCATTTTTGTATTAGATAGATCTGTTTACTCATTATTTATATTAGTTAGGAATATTTGACATCGTATAACTTGATATATAGAAATACTTGAAATCATATTACTTGATATCATATAACTTGATATCAAATAACTTGATATCATATAATCATGTACAAAAAACGTTTCAGAAACTTCAAAAAATATGTATATACAAATGTACAAAGTAGGCAATTTCCTAACCTCTCGACATACAAAAATCCAGGCAGGCTGAGTGTGATTAAAATCAATCGATAAATCAATCATTTAAGCGATCATGTGAATTTTTGACATTCATTTATCTAAACTTTGCTTCTATGTGATACCAAAGTAAGAATTCTATGTAATACCCAAGCAAGAATTCTATGTGATACCAAAGCTAGAATTCTGTGATTCTAAAGAAAGAATTCTATGTGATTCCAAAGCAAGAATTCTATGTGATACCAAAGCAAGAATTCTATGTGATTCCAAAGCAAGGATTCTATGTGATTCCAAAGCAAGGATTCTATGTGATACCAAAGCAAGGATTCTATGTGATTCTAAATAAAGAATTCTATGTGATACCGAAGCAAGAATTCTATGTGATACCAAAGCAAGAATTCTATGTGATACCAAAGCAAGAATTCTGTGATTCTAAAGAAAGGATTCTATGTGATTCCAAAGCAAGAATTCTATGTGATTCCAAAGCAAGAATTCTATGTGATTCCAAAGCAAGGATTCTATGTGATACCAAAGCAAGAATTCTATGTGATACCAAGCAAGAATTCTATTTGATTCCAAAGCAAGGATTCTATGTGATACCAAAGCAAGGATTCTATGTGATACCAAAGCAAGAATTCTATGTGATACCAAAGCAAGAATTCTATGTGATACCGAAGCAAGAATTCTATGTGATACCAAAGCAAGAATTATGTGATTCTAAAGAAAGGATTCTATGTGATTCCAAAGCAAGAATTCTATGTGATACCAAAGTAAGAATTCTATGTGATTCCAAAGCAAGAATTCCATGTGTTACCGAAGAAAGAATTCTATGTGATTCCAGAGCAAGAATTCTATGTGATACCAAAACAAGAATTCTCTGTGATTCCTAAGCAATAATTCTATTTGATACCAAAGCAAGAATTCTCGCTCTATTCACAAAAAATACTCCGTATAACTCAGAGGTAATAACATCCGTTGTTCTTTTCATAAACTAACAAAATCACAAGTTCCTGTCTAAGCCAATGACCTGATTTCCTACTGTTTGCTTGAAATTTAGAAATAGATTAAAAAAAGCATTCAAAACGTAAAAATCGAGACCGTTCGCAGGCTCAAGTTTTCAGAATTTTGCAGAATATCGCCCGAGGATAAACAACATTCAGTTAAATTAGCAATTATCGATGGAGGATAGGTAACGCCTTCACTCAAAAAAAGGAAATTTACATATAATCTCCTAATGTAACACGAAAATCTATCGAAAAAATTCACGGAAAAGAAAATAATTTCATTTTCGTGGTGAAAGCCATATTTAAAAAAACAAATAACTTTCGAAGTTTCACCAACTAAAAATCAGTATCAAATATTAGGATGTACACACTTCATCAATAAACATGTGCTAATTCTACGCAAATTATCATAGTGTTATATTGCACATATTAAATAAAATAAAAAAATTAAAATCACATAAAAAATCCCACTAAAATACATATTTTAAAAAGAAAAAGTACTAAGTAAGTCTTTGTCACATGTATTTTTTTACGCATGTTCTCTCTCAGTTCTTTCAAACTGAAAAAAAGAAGAGTTCAATATCTTTTCTTCTTTTGGCTAAAAAGAGCAACAAAATTCTGACCGTTATCTAAAAAGAAAACTTCATATCTTTTGGTCCGTCATTTTTTTTTCATTTTTCTCACTGTCTGCTACAAAATCTCCGAGTCATGCCAATTTTTTAAAATTTTTCCTCCCTCTGTTTTAAAAGTGTTTCCTAAAAAAGTGTTCATAATACATATACAATAGACATCTTAATTTTTGTCTTTTTTTAAAAACTGCACACAACCTTTTTTCAACTCTTCTTCTACGCGTCCGAACTTGCAAATTTCAATCAATCTTCGCTTCATTCCGTAATCAGAATTTTCCTGTTTTGATTATATGTCTGTAAATTTTGGTTTGTTTCGCAATTCATGTAAAACGCATCCTAATCTGGTCACTAGATTATGCACTTATTTCATTGGGGTGTCTTGTTATCTCTGGCCCTCAAACAGCGATCGACAGCTTTCGACCCACATTTTCGTTGGGTTACAGGACGTAAGTGACAAACCCGTTTTATTATTCTAAATTCTCACTTTCTATTCGGTGTTTCCATTTTTACAAGATTCGGTTTAGGCTTTCGACATCATCTAATGGCAGGTCTACCTGTCTGGATTTTTTGTCTTGTGGTACGTTGTATATTTATATTCATACATTTTGTGTAATTTCTAAAAAGGTGTTTGCACATGATTATAAATCAAGTATTCCTATCTAATTGTGTTTGACTTCTATAATTACTCTTTAACCAAACCTCCGAGTGCTTAAAGTCTATAGAGAATTTTAAAATGCTGAGCCCCTGTTAACCAATTGTTTTCTTCTCTGACTAAAACCCAAAGTTAAGGCTTTCCTTCTTTTCTATCATGTGACAACTTTCAGCCAATCAGCAACGATGAATAGGAATTGTTACTTGAAACAATATAATCACATGAAAACTTCTGACTTCGGCATAAAATGATCAATCAATTGTTGACTTGTTGTAAAACCGAGCTGTCAATAAACCAGAGTCTTGCTCTCACGCACATCTGGGCCGGGTGGTTGTGTGCTTTCTACGACACCTTGATGTCAGTAGGCCGTCCCTCTAGGTCTTTGCCCGCTTCGGTGGGACAGATTTATTGTTTGGTGCCTGAGGTGCTCCTTCAAGGGAATGCCGATGGGGACAAGAATTATTTCACCTGCCACGCATGAGTCTGGATTCATGTGCAACCACCATTATAAAACGGCCTTGTGCTACTCTCTGACACGATGGGATGCCAGGCAAATCTCCCTCCTATCAACAAACAAATCAGAATTAGATTTTTTTTATATGTTTCAATTTTCTTAAAATTAAGCGTACAGGTAATATGGCAGGGTTACAGTAAACGGTCTCACATGGCGATTGATTGGTGCAATTGCTTATCCAAAATAAGTACACAAATCAGATGCGTATATTTAACTCAAAATTGTTATTCTTCTTCAGCGAGTTTCAATTTTATTTTTGTCAGGTATATATATATATATATATATATGTGTGTGTGTGTGTGTGTGTGTGTGTGGGCTTAAGTGCCTACATGTGTATTTATTTGCATTCTTACATATATAAGTAAGTTGGTCGACCGTTTTCGAGGGCGACACAAAGGCTTCTTTTTCAATAACTACTGCACCGAGGTGTAATGGAAGTCGCTACTTCTTTCTCTGGATTGCTCCACCTACCCTTGACCCGTACCTTATAATGCTGAGTGTTAGCAAAGAGGCATCAAGTATCATTTTTAAGCCTTCGGTAGGACTTGACCTGAGATTGAACCCCGGTCTCCTGGGCCATTGGCGAACACTCTTCCACTATACCTATGGGTCGGTTCGTAGGCAAATAAAGAATATTTGATAAAAATAAACTGAAAATACTATTTCATTCAGGTTCAAAACTTAATAAAGCATCCTCAGTGACATTTACCGAATTTGCAAGGAAACCAAGGGAGTAATAACGGCACAATAACTCATTCTCCGGGAGCACGAGAACAATCAGATTTCGAAAGTCAGCATCAAATTTCGGAATTTAACTTTCAATTTGGGAAAGTTTCAAGTTACTCAAGATTGAACATGCAGGTAATCAACCAGGATTATAATAAACAGTCACATATATTGATCAATATGTGTATAGGTTCCAAAATAAGGGGTGTATAAACACTGCTAAGCCCCGATGCACATACTGTATCCAGGTTTCAAAAAGCATTGTTCTTCTGGGTATTTTAATTTCATTTTCTGTCAGCATGTGGCAAACATTTTTACTATGAAATGAAAGAATTTCGATATTACTAAACAAACGATAAAATTATATAACCTCGGTTAAAAGTGGCATCTTCGCAGTGTTGTAATTAAATTTAGTATATATATTAGTTATATTATAATGTTAGTATATATATATATATATATATATATATAACCAGAGATTGTGCAAGAATTATATTTCTCCCTTATTCATATCTCACCACAGCCATCAAACGGATGCTCTTCCGTCAGATTAATATGATGACACATGAAATAGAAATTATAAACTTGTATCACTCGTTTCATGTGAGTGCGTATGTGTATTTGAGTGGATGTATATATATATATCTATATATAATAGGGGGGCACTTGTGGAGTGGTTGTTATCGTCGTTAAAAATCGAATCGATATTAACTTTAAACTCTTGGACAATGCTGTTTTCATTTCACAGAGTGCAAATGTTTTGGGGAAAGATATGCGTCCTGCTATTCCCCCTACACCTATGGGTAAATATTAGAACGGAATGGGTTCTTTAAGCTCAGTATGGCAACCCGTCAAGACGAAGGAAAACTTAATACAAACCCACTAAACTCCGCTTAAAAGTTGTTCTTGTGTTGCATCCTGCTCGTGCAGAGGGTTATATATATATATATATATATATATATATATATATATATATATATAAGTAAATAAAAACTTTTATGAACATTACTTAAATCGTATAGCCTGGAGCCGCAGAATACACCGACTGCGTCTCTGCAGAGAAGTAAGATCCCTCCCAATGGGTGTCCTGTATATGACTAATACGAGGAATATAAACATCACTCAGATTCCATATACTCTGATTGTATCCATGAAAAAATTGCCATTACACCCAGGTCCACTCTGATCGTAGGGATTAGAATATGCTGACTGAATCCCATGCAAAAAGGATGTCTCGGGTAAGGCTCCAGTTCTGGAGATCTGGGGAGGATGAACTATTTATTCATTACCCATTACTCCCAGGTCCACTCTGAATCGGAATAGTAGCACCTGTTAGAGTCCTATCTATGAGTCAGATATGTTTAAAAATTATTCATATAAGATAGGCCATCATATACGATAGGACTGTGCAAAAAAGTCAAAAAACAGAAAAACTTAAGAAACACTTTTACAAAAAAGAAAATATTCCTTGCCTCTAAGCATAAAATAACCCGACGCAATTTGATATACCATTGAAATTAATCAATTTTTCAATTAATCAGATTCCACAAAGGTGCACCGATCTAAATTAACATTATCCTTCGAAGTGGTGCAATATGCTTAAATATGCATGCTCTAAGATTTTATGATGATTGAGTTTTACTATCATTATTTAATATTTTGGTATTTATCATTCATTTAATATATATATGCACATCTGTGTTCGCATCGCAAAGAGATCGATGTGCTTACAATTTTTTTTTCTTGCCGCATAAAATGTTGATCGAACGAAAAACTCGTCCTGCGCTTCGTTTCTGTACAATAATTGGAACTGAATTTATTTTTATTAGGAGAAATTTGTTCGATATTTTATTGCCTTAAGCTCGTTAATAGTTATTCTGCCACACCTGCAGATACGCAAAATTCGATAGGATCCCTAGGAATTCTGAAATAGAAATTTAATGCTTGTGAAGAATGGAATTGAGGGTTTTAATTTATGACAGAATAAAATGAAAATTCTTCATAGGGGACGGCATTTTTTTTTCAAAATTAATGACTCGTAAAACGTTGGATACTCGTGGAAACCAGGCATTTAGAAGCGTCTTCATTCGTGCATATCCTGAAGCAGCAGGATTCTCTGTGACTATACTGCAAAATTAAAAACACTTTATTATCAGCATTATCCCACCTGCAAATCTGTAATAATAATAATAATAATAATAATAATAACAAGTTATTTTTCCTGAATTTTACCGAAACATTTGACGCCAGGGAATTATTATTTACTCCTTTAGAGTTTTTCACATCAGCGTTAGCTGATCGTGTTTCACTGGAGTTTGAGTGATAGCAAGTCTCCTCAAGTCGCCAGGACTCTTCTCAGTATTCTAGTCGTTCTCAATAATGCTGTCGTTTGGATGGTCTCCACTCGGCAGCCAACTTCCAAGTCCTCTAATCCCTTTAATAATCCTTTAGTTATTGTGCCAAAAGTATCAATCACAATAGGTACGGATCACCTAATCTCGGCCAGAAGACCAGACCTTATAATAATTAACAAAACAAAAAAATAAGAAAGAGAATTTGAAAAATTGTCGGTTTTGCTGTCCCAGTTGATCAAAGAATAAAACTGAATAAATGTGAAAAGTAGGATAAATACCTCGACCTTGCTAGAGAATTGAAAAAGCTGTGGAACATGAAGGGGACAATTATACCAATTATGATTGGTGCTTTTGGTACCGTAACTAAAGGATTATTAAAAGGATTAGAGGGCTTAGAAGTTGGCTGCCGAGTGGAGACCATCCAAACGACAGCATTATTGAGAACGACTAGAATACTGAGAAGAGTCCTGGCGACTTGAGGAGACTTGCTGTCACTGAAACTCCAGTGAAAAACCATCAGCTAACGCTGATGTGAAAAACTCTAAAAGAGTAAATAATAATAATAATGATAATAATAATAATAATACGAAGCAGAATAGTAAAGGCATACCTACTCATGTATTCAATATTATTTTCATCTTTGCGAGTATTTTACGCAAGTAATAACTGTCGTATGACAGCAAGTTTCTCCATTTCTCCAGGGCTCTTCTATATCTCAGTTCTTCAGGGATCTTCTCAGTATTTAAGCCAATTTCAGCAGAATACTCGACACCCAAAACTCTTTCTTGTATCTTCCTTTCCTTTACCCACTTATTTAGACTCTTTGGAATAATGGTGAAATAAGGATCTAGTTTAGCTTTATGCTAGCTCATATATGAGTATTTAGATTTACACTACCTTTTATATTATAGAAATTCATTTAAGTACATAAGTATTCGCACATATTCGCGTCTGCATGCAGACACACACATACACACCCCCACACACACTTTGAAAGAAATTGGAACTCAGCGGTCTTGGATAGAAATCGAACTCTGTTTAACAATTTCCGCTACCAATTCGCTGCCTACTGCATCTTCATAAAGCAGATTAACTTCGGCACCCCATGATGCCTACAGTCATTTATTTAAATTGCTTTTGCTACCGGTCGATTTCCTTCTGATCACTTATCTGTGAGGGTCTTATATCATCACCCACACAAATTCTTACACAGAAACGTCATAGTTTACTTCTAAAAGTGATCAGATAAATTAACTTGGCTTTAAAAGTACGAGGAAGTCTTTGTGGCTAACCTGCTAGACTACGACATGATAGTAAGTGAGTTCAAACTCCACTCGCGCCATGACGTTCACTTTCGGATTAATATCTTGGGAAAGGCATGGACTCCTTCATCCTCCAGCTACGCATTAAATAGCGCCACTATTGTATTTCTACAAAGATAGCTTTGGCATTGAATAACCCACGAATGTTAATATGTCATTTAAACAATAAAGGTATATATTTACCAACCCTTCCACATGAGCAGGATGTGACTCAAGGTTGATTTTTAAGCGGAATTTAACAGGTTTGAATTCAGAGTTTTTCTTCTCCTAGACTGATTGCCAAAACAATTTTGTCTGACCTACTATTTACCCATTGCTAGAGGCAGAATAATCAGATTCAAACCTTTCCAGAGGTGCTATTACTACTATGTGAAGTGCACTAAGCCTCCTCTAGGATTTGAACTTGTGTCTCCGTGTCTATTTCCTACGACGATAACCATTACACCACAGAAACCTCCAATCAAAGAAGTACAATATGAAATCGTTATCCGCGCTTGGTAGTTTCCAATGCCCCCCTCCCACTTTCAGACTGGTGTGGAATTTGCCGATTATTGTGATCTATATAAATTGGTACTTTCTGAAATGCTCTCAAGTAAACGGAAACCAAATTTAAAAAAGATCAAAAAACTATTTTGTTTCTCTTAAAGCAACAAACAAATCTTTACTGTTCCCATAACCTGGTTTAGATGGGGTGAAACTCATGTAGTATATCTTGGACTGGAATAACACTGAGAAGTCCATCCCTTTCCTGGTTTAAATTCAGAGTTATCATTCTCCAAGGTTAGTTGCCATATGAAGATTAATGAGCCTAGTTTGTCCTACTATTTACCCATGTACGGAAGGATAATAGTTGGATTCATACCTTTCTCCAGAGTATTAGCACGATGTGAAATACAAACAGCTTCGATCAGGATATGCACTCGAGATGCCGAATCCACTTCCCATGACGATAACCATTTCTCTATGAGCACCTCCAAACTGTTAAGCCACGAGCACCCCCTAAAAATAACAAAATGTTTTCTCTTAAAAAAGAAAACAATTTTTTTTTTGAAACCAGTTTTGTGGTCTAAAGGAAATAGGATATACTCCCTCACAGAAATATATTTGACTTATTAGACGAACAAACTAAAAAAAAGAAAAAAAAGAAAGAAATGTATTTGACTTTTTTCATGAATGAAAAGAGAAAAAGAAAAAGAAAATGATACTCATGAAATAATAATACCTTTAAAATAAAAATAGCATTATCTTACAAAGCAGTTTTAAATAATTACGGCGAGATATGCCCGTTGCTTTGTAGTTCGCGTATTGGTCTGCGTCTTCCGAGTAACCGAGTTCGAACCCAATCACACTCTAATGATCATGTTTGGACAAAAACCCTTTGGGAAGTTGCCCAGTCGGTTGGGGCTGTAAAATACACCGACTGCTTCTCTGCAAAGGGTACCCCCCAACGAGTGTCCTATTTATGACATCTAACAATCTGATGGTGAGGTTCCAGTAATGCTGGAGCTTTGGGAAATGCGATGTTCCTCTTTGTTGCCATCGCTCTTAGGTCCACTGGCCCGGAGTGATTGTATCTGGTAGGGTCCTATCTATGGGTAAAATAGAACTAAACTGCGTACTGATGCTAAACAGAATTACTTGAAATAGAATTGTTTTGGTATTTGAACTGCGTACTTACTCTAAACTGAATTGTTTGAAATAGAACTGATTATTAGTATAAAAATGGATTTGGCATTAAATAACCTTGATATGCCATAAAACCCAAACAACCAACGTTGGGGAGGATATGAACCCCCTTATCACCCAGTTATACCTTAAATAGTACTACTATTCAATGCTGGTATAATCTTCTTTTCTGATGGTACTTACACAATTAGTAAATATTACTTAGCGTAATACTTGCAGATAATGATGAACTATATGAGAGCTCATTATTATCAGCAAATATTACGCTAAGTAATGTTTAATAGAAATAAGAGGAATAGAAATAGAAATACAAATAATTGAAGTAAAGTTAGCGATCGTTGTCTAGGGCGACCAGGAGGCTCCTTTTTTAGACCGCTACTCCTTTTCCTGGATTGCTCCACTTTACCCTTGATTCCGACCTTATAATGCCGAGTGTTAAGAAAGACGGCATCAAGTACCATTTTTTGAGTCTTTGGTATAACGCGACCTGGGATTGAACCTCAGTCTCCCGAGCCACTGGTAAATCCACTTTGACAATGAACCGATTCAGTATTGTTAACATTCCAAGCGAAATCAGATCACCATTTAAGTTGGATGCAAACGAAAGGCCCACATTATTAATGGTATTACACTGATTACAATCTCACTACGATCTACGTTTTTGAATATCTTTCTCCTAGACTGGCCCTCTACTAAAACTAAAGAGCCCAGTCTGCCTTATTATTTTATCCATAGTTAGATAAGAACGGCATAAAGGCGAAGTGAGTGCAAACGTCTTCAGTCGAAATTCGAACTCGGTTTGCATACTCTATAACAATTATTCAAATCCATGCATGCCAATACGACAGAAACATTCTTTTATAGTTTTTTTTATAAGACATTGATTGTATTTAACCATGTTTTTCGGGATCGCGTTTACTGTCTTGGTTTTAAATCATTCAGACTGGCATTTGATAAAATAAATATTTGCACAGGACACACTCTACTTATTTGAAAAAAAAGGACACAATCCATGCAAGCGCCTACGCAAGAGAAGTCGCTTGGCTTGCATCAGTACCGACCAATGAGAACAAAGGATTGTGATTTGTTTCATTCACTGACGTCATTCACTGACGTAAATAATCTACAACAGACAAATCACTAAGAACACCCGAAAAAATATAAGGCAAGCCATCATTTCACAGCTATTCTTATTTAATAAGCTTCGTCTTGGTATAAGGCAACAAATAACATAGCACCCTGTGAGGATCATACTTAATAGTAAAGATCGTGGAGATTGGCTTCATATTTTTAGATCATGAAGATGTCCCCTTTGAAGGTAGCTCTAATGTGGCCAGCGGTGGTGACCTTGTCGCAAACAGTATGTGTAAAAGTAAAAATGGCTGACTTGATAGCCACGTGGTCATGACAGAAAGCAGGCAGGTGCGAAAATACGCGGAGTAGAGTAAAACGCCAACGCATAAATAAGAAGGCAAGTGGATGGGGATGAGAAAAATTCAGCTTTTGGATATTGCTGTCTAACAAGGGTTATAGATAGGATAATAGGTATTTCTAGATATGTTTTAGACGTAAGTGAATAGCATTGTGTTCGTATGAAATATTTGTCTTAATCATATATTTACCAACCCCTCCGCTCGGGCAGGATATGACACAAGGTCAATTTTTAAGCGAAGTTTAACAGGTTTGAATTCAGAGTTTTCCTTCTCCTAGACTTGTTGCCTCACCGAGGCTGAAGAACCTAGTCTGCCCTACTATTTACCCATAGCTGGAGGGAGAATAATTGGATTCATACCTTTCCCAAGGGCATTCGTGCTATGTGAAATGCAATCAGTCTCGTCCAGGATTTGAACTCGTGTCGTCGTGTCCATTTCCTATGACGATAACCATTACACCATTTATAGAAGGGCTAAAGATCCTATTTTACCCCAATTTTTACTTATAGTTGGATAAGGAGGCGGGGAGATGAATTATTGCTTTTCACAAGAGTATTAGGGTGAAGTGAAACGCAAAATGCCGAGTCCAGAATCAGAACTCGACTTGATGAGTCGATTACTTTTAATGCTAATTGTTACTTCATCAGTTTGCCTAGTCGACTGGGACAGGAGAATACACTGACTGCATCTTTACAGACCCTTCAAGAGTGTCCTGGATATATGACACAATATAATCTGATGGTGAGGCTCAACAAATGCTGGAGCTTTGGGAAATGCGTAGTACCCCTTCATTGCCATTGCTCCCAGTTACACTGTGGCTAGGAGTGGTAGCACCTAATAGGGTCTTATCTATGGGTAAAAAAGAACTAAAAAAGAAATAAACTGAATTGCTTGAAATAGAACTGTTTTGACATTTAAAGTGTACTTACGCTAAACTGAATTGTTTGAAATGGAAATGTTTTGACATTTAACTGCGTGTAAACAAAAACTGTACTTATACAAAACTGAATTGTTTAAATTAAAACTGTTTGACTAGATTGGATAACTTGAAATAGAAATATTTTTGATAATTAAACTATGTACTTATGCAAAACTGAATTGTTTAAATTAAAACTGTTTATTCGTATGAAAATAGATTTGGCATTAAATAACCTACAAAGCTTGATATGCCATAAAACTCAAAGAAACCTCATGAGAATCTCAAATGTTCTCTCTCTCTCTCTGCCTCTCTCTCTTGATATATATATGTATATATATATGTGTGTGTGTGTGTGTGTGTGTGTGTGTCCATATTGTCTGGAAACCATAAAATACTGTTACACACGAAACAGGAAAATAATTCAAATCATATAGCAAAATACAATATATTGCACAAAAATGCTACGAACAATATTGAACAAATCCTGGAAGCAACATCTCACGCAACTGCAGCTGAACCGGCCACCTACCTTAAATCTCTAAAACCATCCAAATAAGACTGATAAGACATTCTGGAGTCTGCTGGAGAAGTAAGGACGAACACATAAGTAACATTCTCCTATAGACCCCTTCACACGGATGTGCAAGTTTTGGATGACCAACTAGAACTAATCTACAACAGCTCTTTAGGGAAATCGGTGCTTGCAGGACGTCACGATGATGATGTTGAGGAGGAGGATGATATATATATATATATATACTCAATCACTCCACACGAGCAGGGTGTGACACAACATCAAATTTAAGCAGAGTTGAACAGGTTTGAATTCAGAGTTGTCCTTCTCCTTGAATGGCTGGCATAGCAAGGTTAGAATGCTGGGGGAGATTAATTGGATTCATACTTTTCCCGAGGTTAGCGCTATGTGAAAATGCAAACCATCTCATCTAGGATTTAAACTTGGGTCGATTTTTCTATTTCCTCGCACGATAACAATTACACAACAAGCCTCTCTGTCTCTGTCTCTCTTCATATATATATATATATATATATATATATATTGTCATCCACAGACAGACTGTTTCGTTCTATCAGAACTCTTCAGTGTGGCTAGACCCGCAGGACGCTCGAAGCCGGGATCGAAACCCGTCTAACTTTACGATAGATTAAGGTTTCAGACCACACGGCTACAAGCGGACTACGTTGGCTAAGGGAATTTTAAGGTATTTTATTTTTAGCAGCAGCAGCCTTTGTTTACATTTTTTAATACCCTATCGGCTACCAGAGTGCTCAATTCTTACGAAGAGCTTTGCATTACGCTAAGGGCGGCCGACAATTCCTTCGCCAGAGTGCTCAAGAAAAACAAAATAATCCAAATAGGTGAATTTATGGTGATGTAAAGTCAACCTTAAACGTTTCGGTTTCAAAAACCTTCATCGGGACTTTGGTATCAGGAGAATTGTTCACACAGCGATGGATGCTTGTCGAGATATCAAGAGCAAATAAAATGTATACAATGATAAGATACAAACGTGCACATAGTGTTCTTAATTTAAAAGTATTAATTAAGTACGTGGAAAGATATTTGAAAATGTTTGATTTTTTTCTTACACGACATCTAACATGGATAACTTCAAAACGATCTATATATATGAAAACTTACCTATCTTTGCGTATTTCTTTAAAGACAGGGGGATTTTTCTCGTTTCTTAAAAAAATCCAGCATTTTCAAATATCTTTCCACGTACCAAACACGTACGTTATACTTTCAAATTAAGAACGCTATATGCACGTTTGTATCTTTTCGTTGTATACATTTTATTTGCTCCTGTTATCTCAACAAACATCCATCGCTGTGTGAACAATTCTCCTGATATCGAAGTCTTGATGGAGGTTATTGAAATCGAAACGTTTAATGTTGACTTTACATCACAATAAAGTCACCAATTTGGATTATTCTGTTTTTTCTGCTGTCTTCATACTGTTGGATTTAGATCCATATTTACTTTCATATATATATATATATATAGGTAATATTCGGTCAGGTTAAACCAGAGTTTGGAGTAATTCCCTCAGGACAAGAAAATCATTCAAGAGTTGAACATTTAAATTTTCCTGGTAGAGAGCTCAATGTAATTTATTACAGAGCAATATTTCTTTAAGAAAAAAACCAAAGGCCGGTTAATTCAGGATTATAAATTTATTTCCATCCTGTATTTTCAGTTTCTGGTGTGAACCAAAAACATGAAGAAAAAAAAATTTATACAGGACTTCTTCAGATCCAATGGATAATTAACTAAAAACTGAATAAACACGTGGGGTGGAGGGGACGGGATTAAGGAGTTACCTCCTCGTTTTATTGAATTTCGGTTTTATTTTAATTTTTCAAATTTCTTCTGTCAGTTATAATTACGGTAATTTAACTTTTTTATTTATTTGTTTAGTTTATTTTCTTTTCAAGTTAAGTTCGATAATTAACTTTAAAGAGAAATATTAATGCTTATATTAATTTCGATACCATTTAATCAGCTCCCTATTTTTTTAGTGTATATGTTGGATACGTTTTTTTACCTGGTTTCACTATTTATTTCTATGTTTAAAATTTTTATAGTTTAAATTTAGTCTTATGTCTACATCTAGTTATTAATTCACTTCTCTTATTTAATAACTTATCCGGCCATTTATATAATAAAATATAAATTTTCTCTTCTAAGCATAAATTGCATCTACCGTTAAAACTATTTGGAGTATTTGATTTTTTCAAAATAGACCATTCTATCTCAGCGGTTAAACCTTTGTTTTTTTATAAAATTTTTTTCTTCATGTTTTTGGTTCACACCAGAAACTGAAAATACAGGATGGAAATAAATTTATAATCCTGAATTAACCGGTCTTTGGTTTTTTTCTTAAAGAAATATTGCTCTGTAATAAATTACATTGAGCTCTCTACCAGGAAAATTTAAATGTTAAACTCTTGAATGATTTTCTTGTCCTGAGGGAATTACTCCAAACTCTGGTTTAACCTGACCGAATATTACCTATATATATATGAAAGTAAGGACATCGAAACGAGGTTAACGAAAGCATGGACAGCTATCAATAGGCTATCGACTATATGGAAATCAGACCTAACCGCTAAAATGAAACGCAGTTTCTTCCAGGCAGCGGTCACATCGATACTGCTATATGGATGCACTACATGGACGCTAACAAAACGGCTGGAGAAGAAACTAGATGGCAATTACACAAGAATGCTGCGTGCAATCCTCAACAAGTCCTGGCGGCAACACCCAACAAGACACCAACTGTATGGCCACCTGCCCCCTATCACGAAAACTATTCAAGTTAGACGAACCAGACATGCAGGACATTGCTGGAGAAGCAGAGATGAACTCATAAGAGATGTACTCTTATGGATCCCCACACACGGCCGAGCAAAAGCAGGACGACCAGCACGAACGTACATTCAGCAGCTATGTGAGGATACAGGTTGTTGTCCTGAAGACCTACCTAGGGCGATGAACGATAGAGAGGAGTGGCGAAAGAGGGTCAGGGATATCCGTGCTGCCAGCACGATATGATGATGATGATGAAATATGGATCTAAGTCCAACAGTATGAAGACAGCAGAAAAACAGAATAATCCAAATTGGTGACTTTATTGTGATGTAAAGTCAACATTAAACGTTTCGATTTCAATAACCTCCATCAAGACTTCGATATCAGGAGAATTGTCCACACACACACACACACACACACACACACACACACACACACACACACACACACATATATACATAATGTAATGAGAGATGACAACTATCTTTACTCATCCTCATCAATAACTAATTCTTGTAGAAAACACACAAGATACAGAAGAAGATAAGGTAGTAAGACATCTATCAGTACGTCTTTGGATTATAGTGACATATGTTGGTACGACATATAAACCAATCTGTGGGTCTATATCGCTACAGGCCAGTGACAAGCATAGCAAGAAAACTCATAACTATGCTAAATGCAGGTTTTATTTCAAATTATCATCTCTTAGATATTTCTCGTGAAAGGATACTAGTCAGCTGAATTTTGATGCTGAAGCGTCCTTCTCCAGTTTTGATTTTGGAGTTTTGCTCAAGAAGAATTGCCTTCAACACAGCTTGTCATTTGACTGAACCCCCGCTCTCTCTCTCTCTCAATATATATATTTACGAGGATCATTAAATAAGTTTCCAGACTTTTTTCGTATGGACACTTTTATTGATAGTACATGCATGAAACTCTAGTCCCCTTCGAAGTAATCGCCTCCGTTTGCAATGCACTTGTTGTACTGTTCCAACAACTTCTGGAAGGGCCCATGGAAGTCCACTTGTGTAAACGTGTCAATGACCTTCGTCATAGCCTCTTTCATCTCCTTAATTGTCTCATAACGACAGTCTCTGAGCTTAGGGAATGAGCAAAAGTCACACGGAGCAAGGTCTGGACTATAGGGAGGCTGAGGAACTGTGTTGATGCCCATCTTGGTCAAATAGTCTGTGACAAGGATGGAATTGTGGACTGGTGCATTGTCCTGGTGGAAATGCCACTGACCCGATTTGAAGACTGTTGGCCTCTTCCCCAGGAATCTATTCCTGAACTCCCATAAAACCTCAACATAGTAACCCTAACCCTTTGGCCAATGAAATCTGGTGTATTGACTTCCTTACTACTCCCACACCTCTCATCATCCCTCACAGACTCCCTGCCTTCCTTGAATCTCTTATGTCACTCAAAAACTGATGCTTGATTCATGGAAGATGGTCCTAATGCAGTCTGAAGCATTCCATACGTTTCTGTAGCATCATTTTTTCCAAGTTTAAAACAGAATTTTATTACATATCGTCCTTCTAAAGGGTCAGATTGCATTTTTGAAATTCACCAGCTGTGACAATCAGGCTTTAGTAGGGTGTGTTCCAATTCCTGCTGTAGCTGTTAATTTGAACCTGAAATCATAAAAATTGGCCAGTCATTTCATAAGATGTATAGCAATAACATACTGAATTGACAAGACAAGTTTAAATGCCTGTACAAATAAGTCTGGAAACTTATTGAATGCACCACGTATATATGAAATAACAATAAAGAAAAATGATATTCGAATATGCATCATCATCATCATCATGTCGCGCTATCAGCATGGATATTCCAGACCCTCTCTCGCCACACCTCCCTATCGTCCATTGCTTTCGGCAGATCCTCAGGGCTACATCCTTTATCGGCACAGAGCTGCTGTATGTAGGTTCGAGCTGGATGTCATGCCTTTGCTCGTCCATGTGAAGAGGTCCACAGGAGTACATCCCTTATGAGCTCATCCTTACTTCTCCAGCAGCGTTCTTTGTGTCTAGTTCGTCTAATTTGGATAGTTTTCGTGATGGGTGGTCGGTGGCCGTATAGCTGCTGCTTTGTGGGGTGCTGTCTCCAGGACTTGTTCAATATTGCTCACAGCATTCTTGTGTAATTGCCGTCAAGCTTTTTCTCCATCCGTTTAGTTAGCGTCCATGTAGTGCATCCATATAGCAGTATCGACACGATCGCTGCTTGGAAGAAACTGCGTTTCATTTTATTGGTCAGCTCTGAGTAAAGTTGGCGACCGTGGGCGAGGGTGACAAGGTGGCTCCTTTTTCAATAGCTACTACACAAAGGTATAGGGGAGGGCGCTACTCCTTTCCCTGGATTGCTCCACTTTACCCTTGATACGTACCTGATTTTGCTGAGTGTTAAGCAAGGAGGTATCAAGTACCATTTTTAAAGTCTTGGGTATTACGTGACCAGGGATTGAACCCAGGCCCACCTCAAACACCATAAAGATATTCTTAGAATATTTTAATTAATGTGTGCAAATCATTATTTGATAGATTACTTGAAAGTTTGAAAATTATTTATATTAGGAATATTTGAAACCATATACAGGGTGTTTCAAGCGCAACGGTGGTCATTTGGAATACGTCCAGTAAAAATACATCCTTTGAGCTAGAGATATCAAATCAATTTTTTTAATGATTTTTATATCAGCTTCCATGACATGCAATCTTTTTTTTAGTTTCTTGTTTCAGTAATAAATCATTATCATATTAATGGTTTGCAATCTATCTTGGTAACGGTTTTGGCGTTGGTTACCTAAGCTTCTTAGGAGACAATCATCTAGAGGTTGCAGGTTCAATCCTGACTGTAGGCGAGTAACAATACAGGAATACTTAACACTTATACCCGGTTATGGCTAACGGAATCAGAACCGGCGACCCCTGTGGATTTAATAAAGGACGTAGTTCGAAGTTACGTGAAGGTTCCCGAGTTCGACAAACACCTGAAGAAGGCCGGAGGACATATCGACCGAAACGATGTGGAAATAACAATTATATAATTAAGGATTTTTGGACTATTGTCTCCATCTTTAATGTAGACAATAGTCCGAAAATCCTTAATTATAAAAATCATCAAGCTTCGTCTCAGAAATTTAGACAACTGATATCTTGGTACAGTTTTCAATGATTTTGTCTCCAAATAAGTTGTGACGCAAAATATTTTCCTCTCTTGTCCAAGTGATTGTGATTAAGGATTAATAGTTGTTATAGTATACCATTTTCAAATCTGACACAAAAAGTAACACAACATTATTATTAGTAGAGTTATTAGCAGTAACATGGGTCCCATGTATATTGAGGCACCTTATAGTAAAGTAACGTTTGTGATTTTAGTCGAGGGAGACCCGAAAGCTCCCTTTTCAATAGCTACTATACCGCGGTGTAGCGGAGGGTGGTACTCCATTCCATAGATTGCTCCACTTTACCCTTGATCCTTACCTTATAATGCTGAATGTATAAGTGTGTGCAAATTATCAGTACAAAAACAGGCAATTAAAAAATGATTGTAATAGAACGTTGGAAATATAAACAATTATGTTCAAAATCAAATTTACAAATGAATCACATTTAGGCACATAATTACCCATAAGAAGTTGATATACCATTAAACAAAGAAACCTAACGAAACCAAACTATCTAGCAAAAATAAGAAAAGACATATTTCTTAAACTTCAATTAAGTTTCAATACCCACGATGCCGTGGCTAACTTGCTGAACTGGGACATTGTAATAAGCGAGTTCGAACTCCAGTCACGTTATTGCATTCACCTTCGGGCTAATACCTTTAGGTAGTGTATAAACCCCCTTATCAGCATTAGGTTAAATAGTATCACTGCTGCTCTTCTCTTAGGATGGCTTTGACATTAAATAACCCACGAAGGTTTGATATACCATTAAACAAAGAAACAAAACCAAAAGTGACAATTTCCATTGGGCATTTTTAGACATGCCAAATATTTATAGTTCGCTATCATCCGCGCTTATCAGCATCTGAATGGCGTCTCGCGGCCTATCTACTTCGAGTAACGATATCAGATTGACAGTTTTCTTTCAGTGAATTATGATAAAAAAGAAACTAAAATTAAAAGCTGAAAGTAAATAGTAATTAGAATTAATATTAATGAAATTTGTGGATTTTTTTCTTTTCAGCAAAAATTAAATAAAAAATTAATAAAAACATTTAATTTCATATTAAAAATAGTATCGATTTTCCTTTGGTATATATCTAATGGTTTTGTATTATCCACGAATGAAACTATCTCCATGAGTTCGTAGTTCCTATCTACTGTGGATAAGAAAGTCATTCTATATCAGATCGACACAGATTTCTCTATTTTAACATTTTGGTTTTTCCTGATTTTTTTTCCTTCAGCGTCCTAATGCTTTTGCATTAGCGGTACTGAAAGCCAGTCACTTTTCTTCAAACTGACAGGCTTTTCGTTTATATTTTTTCTGTCTTTCTTCCACTCAAGTTTTACAAGCAGAAATGGAAAATTGCGATTATTTTTACTGTTTGCCATTTCCAAAATTAATCATTTCCATAAAATGGTTTTCTGAATTCACAAGAAAGAAAAGCCAAAACCTTTCTGGGGATTACAACAACAGACAGCAATGTGCTTGCATCTCTATCGTTCATTCCGAGACTGACATTTACGAGATCTTGATAAGCTAATATGTCCGCACGTCTCCATTAGTTATACTCTAACTTTTTAGAACACGTCTTGCAACGCAGAAGTATGAGGTCACGTACGACATAACATAGAACTATAACAGAAATGGTTTCGAATCCATAATAGAGCTGCAACTCTCTTTTCTGCGTTCTGTCAGTGGAGGCTTAGAATACGGGTAGTATGAGACATTCAGTTAGTACTGAATTCTCTACACGAATAGACTAGTCTGCAAAACGAGATTGCAGATACAAACACCGTTGTTTTTACTCAACTTCAGCACCACAAGTACTATCTTGTGGGTGGGGCTGAGAATACGTCGACTGTATCCCCCTGCACCTCTGGTGGTGTAATGGTTAGCAATCTATGCTAGCAAACCTTCTCGAGTGAGTTCGATTCTCATTGGGTGTCCCATTCATGTGGCCCTGTGCCATATCTAAGCAAAAAAGCTTAGTAAATTAAGACTATATCCCCCTGCAAAGAGGGAGTCCTGGGTATGCTGCTAAACTGTAACTGGTGGTGAGATTCTGGTTTTAAACATCTAGAGCGTTTAGAGTACCGCTTCATGGCCATGTTTACTCTGACCTGGAGTGGTAGTACAAGGGTCCAGATTTACCAATTTGCAACTTATTTGTGTTAGGGAGAAATACTTAGTATCATGCAACCGTTCGCACCCCCCCAAAAAAACCCTAAGAAACTATATAGAAAATAAAAAGAAAATATAAACATTCATTGTGCACAATAAAATAAGCATAAAATAACCCCACACAGATTGACATACCTTTAAAATCAATTAACCAATCTACTTATATATAAAACACCACGTGACTTTTTACTCACAAAAACACCTCATATACATATTTATATCATCATCATCTCGTCGTGCCATCAGCACGGACATCTCTGACCCTCTCTCGCCACCCCTCCATATCGTTCGTTGCTTCTGGCAGGTCCTCAGGGCTACACTCCGTATCTTTACAGAGCTGCTGTATGTAGGTTCGAGCTGGTCACTCTGCTTTTTCTAGGCCATGTGAAGGGGTCCATAGGAGTACATAACTTATGAGCACGTCCATACTTCTCCAGTAGTGTTCTTCATGTCTGGTTCGTCTAACTTGGATAGTTTTTCGTGATGGGTGGTAGGTGGCCGTACAGCTGCTGCTTTGTGGGGTGTTGCCTCCTGGTCTTGTTCAATATTGTTCTCAGCATATATACAATCTAAATACAATATATATATATATATATATATATATATATATATATATAATCTAAACAGATATCAGTGCATGCTATCTATTACCAAAGTATACACCACAGAAACGACTCAACCAAAGATTTGAATATGAAACTGTCCAAAAATAAGTACACTCCCTTATATATGCAATAAAAAATAATCTCCTCGAAATAATAAAATTCTGGTATCTTTAATTTAAAAGTAAATGATATTTTTATTATAAAAAAAACTTTTAGGAGTTTAGAAAATTATGAGCAATACTGTATATGTTGGAAATACCTGTGTATATAATGAACAAAAAATCTTACAAAAGATAGAAGGAATATTGTATTTACCCAACCCCTCCACAACGAGCAAGACGTGATATAAAGTCAATTTTTAAGCGGAGTACAGCGGATTTGAATTCAGAATTTCTTTCTTCTAAACTAGTTTAAAATTGTTTTTGTTGTGTATTTATGATGTTTTCATATTTCTGTATCCATTGAATTTTTCTGAAATATATCAAAATCATTTCATTAAAGCATTCAGTCTCTTATCTTTTTTGTTCGGGCATTGCTGGATATCCCTGCTAACCGATCAAATATCTGTCTGTTCATCAATATTCTCCAAATTTGTCTTGAGAAATGTATTCAGATATGCAAGCACATATAGAAACAGAGAAATAACTAATTAGCGAAATACACATGCGAAGAAATATTCAGATATGGTCATAGCAGACTTGTATTCATTTGAACACGGAAACCCAAGCAATTTTTCCGGATGTGATGCATTGCTCGGAACATTTCAAAAGAACATGAAAGGATACCCAGTTGCTGGATAAAGCTATTAAAGTAATTAATGTAATATTGTCACTTGGAAATTCTGAAAATTAAACCAATTAAAGTTTTATTGAAAAAACGGGAAAAAAAAACCCAAACTTATGCCTCGATTTTGTATGGATTCCAAGTTTCAATTCAGTTTTAAGTGGCATTTCATTTACTTTTGAATCTTTTGTCAAAGAGAAGACATGTAGACAAGTCAAGGAGACAAATCAAGCATCTTGAATATTTGATTTTTTTTTTGCCGTTGCATTTTAGAAGCAGGCCATCAACCACTCGACTAGTTGTTTTTTTTTTAAGCTTCGAGATTTGATTTTCTTTATTTTTCATATCATTATGTAGATGTCAATTTTTCTAAAGAAATGATAATTTTATCTCTTCTCGTTTAGAAGTTGTGCTTGTCTTCATTTATCTTTCTAAACATGAATTGGAAAACTTGTGCGTGACATTCGGAAACGCTGGACAGCTGTTTCGACCTTATTAGGTCTCATCAGCAGCGTATATAATGATCTCTCCCACTGGAGGTCGAACCAGCGGCCACAGAATGCAGAGCTGAAACTCTACCACTGAGCCCATATTGCACATCGCACCAAATCAACTAGTCTTTGTAATCGCGCAGCCAATTAACCTGAATGTGTCTTGCAAGTAACATCCGTACTCTTAACAGAAGACATGGTCATCTCCAGGGCCATGTCTTCCCAGGCGGATTGGAAATACGCATCCTCGTAATTATTATAACTTCATGGGCAAGAATATAGATGTACGTTTAATATATAGTAAGATCGAAACCTTGTAATAAGGTCGAAACAGCTGTCCAGAGTTTCCGTATGTCGCGCGCAAGTGTTCGTCGGATTTTCTGGTCGTGGTAATTCAATTCACAATATAATTACTCTACTTAAAAAAAAAAGAAGAAAATGTACATGAATCGGAAAATTTCTCATACGTGTTTAAGTATTTAAGATTTACTTTTTGTTTATTTTCTACTGGATTATATATTTTTTGATTTACCAATTAAATGCTTAATAATTACTTATGTATGATGATTTTTAAGCATAGAAAATTTCATGTTTTCTAGTGAATTCATCAAATTAATTTTAACTTTTTGAGGATGGAAGTTTTGATTTGTGCTAAGTAATACTAACTTTGTTCCATAGCACTTGCATATGGATTTTATAAATAAACACGTCATAGCATCACCTACTCGCGAATTCTATTCTAATTACGCGAGCAAATTTGAAAATTTTTACATTTTGCCGTTAGACGTTGATTTGTCAGGATGCTTTAATGGGGCCTCATGCCAGTGAGGAGGGCCGATGTGCAAATAAAACCGTCGAGAGGAAGGCCCTGAAACGGTGCACATTCTCTCCTGATGACCCCAAAACAAGCATGGAGTTAAAACTGCTCGGTGGAAATAAGAATGGCTAAAGGAGCGTTTTCTATCCACTCACTTTTTGGTGAGTTTCTGTTACTTGATAAGTAACTTCCTTCTATATTAAATGTACCAGTTTTTTTCTGGGAAAAAGAATGTGATACCTCTGTCCAATGTTTATATTAGCATATAATTTTCACATATTTAATGTAACAAAATTCTAGAGTAGATTCGTACTACCTCTGTCTTATGATAGTTGTCATATTTTGATATACGATATGTATTCAAAAAATATCGAGACTGAAGCTGTATTTACCAAGACAAATGAGAAAGGATGAAATGTTAATTTTCTTCAAAATAGTCTTCTTGGTATCTATCCAGCGAGTTGAAACACTTCTGAAACTCTTTTTGATATGGTGTAAAGTTTTAAGAGTACATCAATAAGTTCGTAGCCTGAGATGAAATTATCAGCTTAACTTTCCTATGCAATTTTCGTTGTAAAATGTTAAATCTATGAAATTAAAATTGAATAAAAGAATAAGTGCAATTACATTTATTTACATGTTACTTGTAGACACAGAATTGTTTTTTTAAATTTAAGAGAAAGAAAACTAGGGGTTGGTCCTTATGGGGTCGGTGTAGCGTAATGGTTATCATCGTTTGAAATGGAATCGGCAACTCCAGTTCAAACCTTTGATGAGGTTGTTTGTGTTTCACTTCGCACTAATTCCATTAAGAAAGGATTGAATCTATCTTTTTTTTCTCCAAAGATATGGGTATATTGGAGGGCAGATTTGATTGTTTTTTTTTGCCTTAGCTTGGCAACGAGTCTAGGAGAAGGAAAACTTTGAATTTAAACAACCCGTACTTTGCTTAAAAATTGACTTTGTATCGTTGGGTACATACTTGCATTTTACTTGGAGAGAGAATGAACCCATTTGAGTGACTCTGTTCGTCTTGTTAGGTGTTATAAAGGGGAAGTACTCGGCATGATTTTATAGGTCAAGAGAAACGTTTACGAATATCCATCAAGTTTTTGTCACACGTGTATTCCAAGTACTGAAAATTCCTTAATCCACAACTGAGTCCATTTTTGTTTAAATATCCGACATTCTGTTTAATGTTTAAACTTGTAATTTCATTCAGGTGATAATGGATACTCAACGGTAACCAACTAAGGGGAAAGAAAACAGAGAAAATGAAAATTGGACTTCGTTAAAAATAATAATATTATTACGTAAGATAATATTATTGCTTAAGGTTTGGGGATTGAAATATCTACTGCATTGTAGAAGGCTAAGAAGGAGTTGTTAGGAGATTCCAAATAGATCGAATACAAAAGCCAGAAATAGCAAGAGTCACATGCATTAATGAACTTACGAGAAGAAGAAGAAGAAGAAGAAGAAGAAGAAGAAGAAGAAGAAGAAGAAGAAGAAGGACTTAAATTGGATGTCTTGTAAATCCTGCGTCCTTATTGTCCGAAATGACCTAATCTTTCAATATCAACCACAGCCAAAACATTGATTTTCTATCAATCGATGGATTTCTTTCAAAGTAGCTGTCGAAGCTCCTTCTTGTCTCTCCTATTATTGTGTATGACGTCGATCATATCGAACGATAAGGACACCCATTAGAGGTCGCTGTATTTAATTGACAAGCTTTTGTGCCGAGGTCAACAAATGACGTCATTTTATTATAAATTTATCTTTGCTATGTAATTCTTTTCCAAGCAAAGGTTGAAGAGAAGTTTACCGCAGTTTAATAAGATCAACATGTGGCACTAGATGAGCATTTAGTGTAACAGTTAACTTCGTAGAAAATGGAATCGGTGATCCGAGTTCAAACCATGGACGTGGTTGTTTGCGTTTCACTTTGCGCTAATTCTCTAGGGAAAAGCATGGATCCGTTTTTTTCTCCTTAGCTATGGATAAATAGTCGGGCAGATTGGGTTCTTTAGTCTTTGTAAAAGAAAACTGATTGGGTTCTTTAGTCTGATTGGGTTCTTTAGTCAGATTGGGTTCTTTAGTCTGAGAAAAGGAAAACTTTGAATTTAAACCAGCATAACTTTGCTTAAAAATTGACCTTGAGTCGTGTCCTGCCCGTCAAGGAGGGGTTGAGTAAATACAAACGAGGCAATTTTAGATGGCAATATTAAAACAACTGTAACTGAAAGAATTTTGAATTTTTGTTTGGCGCGTAAATTAATTTGACCGTTGTGGTCTCGTCTCATATTTCCAACCAATAGGGATGACATCCCATTCTGTCCGGATGACTTTCCCGGGCAATACAAAAGGCAGTGAAAGCTCGCGAATCTTCCTCTTCCTCACATACTTTTCGAGTCCTCTCTTTCTCATTAACTCCTGCAACAGATCGCATCACTATGAAGTGAGCACGTCTAATTTATGGACCTTTGTGTCAAGGAAATCAATTCTTCATCATTCGTTCAACCCTCCTAGACCAACGGTTCCCAGAAGCATTAAATTGGATGTTTTATTCCGCCTCTGACATCAGCAACTCAACTTTTGCCTTGACTACAGCAATTCGATTCCTGCTCTAACATTAGCTACTTCATTCCTGCTCAACTATTTACTAGTGTTTCCTCTTCCTCTGCGATTTACAGCACAAGGGTTCCTTCATTCAGGCTACCATTAAAATATTGTTGAAACTTATCAATATTCTCGCCTTCATAATTTATATTCTTTCTTTCAACATGATCCTCCTCCTCATCATCATCATGTCATGCTGCTAGCACGGATATCCCTGATCCTCTCTTGCCACTTCTCCCTATCATTCATCGCCTCTGGCAGGTCTTCAGGGTTACATCCCGTATCCTCACATAGCTGCTGTATGTATGTTCGAGCTGGTCGTCCTGCTTTTGGTTGGCCATATACGGCAGTCCATAGGAGTACATTACTTATGAGCTTCTCCAGCAGGGTCCTGCATGTCTGGTTCGTCTAGCTTGGATAGTTTTCGTGATGGGAGGCAGGTGGTCGTTTAGTTGGTGCCTTGTGGGGTGTTGCTTCCAGGACTTGTTCAATATTGCTCGCAACATTCTTGTGTAATTGCCGTCTAGCTTCTTTTCCGGCCGTTTAGTTAGCGTCCATGTAGTGCATCCATATAGCAGTATCGACACGACCGCTGCATGGAAGAAACTGCGTTTCCTTTTATCGGTCAGGTCTGATTTCCATATGATCAAAAGCCTATCGATAGCTGTCCATGCCTTCGTTAGCCGTGTCTCGATGTCTTTTTCGGTTGATGAGACGCTACTTCCTAGGTAGGTGAATTTGTCTACCAGTTTCAGAGATGTTCCGTCTTGTGTGGAAATGTCACCTGTTTGATTATAACACATCTGCCTTTCTGTTATACAACATTATTGCATTTTTACTACGGCTGTCCGAAGAATATGGTACACACATTAACAAATAGAATATTGTACATATGCTTCTAGCACAACTATGCTACCTTTCCGCATAAAGTGATGCCCTTGACTTATCAGTGCACATAGCGCACTGATACTCTCTTCAAAGAGAGTGCTGTCTTGTTAAGTATTTTTTTTTAATTATATGTTTTGGGACCAAACGAGCTGATATCTCACTTTCTTGTTCTTTCATCGTTCGTAAATATGAGAATCCATTTTTACTATCGAACAATTTCATTTTTAAATAAGAAGATAAGTTTCTCCAAAATGAAGTGTTGTGGTCTGGTAGGGTCCAGAAAGAAGACGCAGAAGAAGAGAAAGTAGATAGAACAAGTTTATTGAAGAACAAAACATATATACAAAATAACAGTGTTAGTACAGCAGGTAGAAGTGTCCGTCCGAAAACTGTCAGGTTCGACAGCTGGGAAGAAGTCGGTATTTGTCGTACGTCCCACCAACCGGACGAGTGTGGCAAAATGACTTTCTTTAGGTGGGTCCGGGCTCAGGGCCGTAGCCAAGACACGACTGGCGGCTCCAAAAATGCCTCGGGACTCGTCTGCATTCCCCTAAAAAGTGGCGTCTCTGGCGATAAACCTAGTTACCCTCCAGGGAAGGTTAGAGCCTGGGGGCGACCCATTGAGGCTTGAGGATGCCGGTCAAGGCGCACCTCGACCGACTGCCACTGGAATCAGGACACACCCCACCAGATTCGTGTACCGACCGACACTACCGATCGAGGTGAGTCCCAGCCTTGCGCTAGGAGGAAATTTTGATATTTGTCTCTGCCTCCAACCAGATAGAACTTGATACAAGGTCAAATGACAAGAAGGTCGAATTATAGTGGGGGTTAGGAGAGGGGAAGGTCGGACCCAAGCCGAGGCTCGAGCCCTGCTGGACAATGCTAGTCATCGGCCCACTTAGTGCAATGTGGGCCGATGAACCTAGCTGGACATGGACCCAAACATGGGTCCAGGCACAGATGCCTGATTATTGCTTAAACTGGATAGCAAGGTCCAATGCTATTCGAGTGTGTCCATGTTACAGCTCGCACACCTGAAGGCGGCCCAGCCGAACCCGGAGGCCTTTCGGCCTTAAGTCTACTATTTAGCATTGATCGTCCGGCACAGATGATAGACAGTTCGCGGAAAAGCCTCTACTCGAAGCAGTGGCAGATATTTGTCTCTGCCTCACACTAGATAGGACTTGACACAAGGTAAATGACCCAAAGGTCGATTATAGTGGGGATTAGGAGAGGGAAAGTTTTGGTATGAGTCGAGGCTCGAGCTCTACTTGACTATGCTGGTTATCGGCCCATTTAGCGTAATGTGGGCCTGATGAGCCTAGATGGACATAGACCCGAACCTGGGTCCAGGCACAGATGCTTCATTATAGCTTAAACTGGACAGCTGTGAAATAGATATATAGCTGATCGGATTGACATGAACATGGGCCTGAGATGTATGTGCACGCATGTGCGTGTGAGTGCATGGAGAGAGAGAGAGAGAGAGAGAGAGAGAGAGAGAGAGAGAGAGAGAGAGAGAGAGAGAGACGAATTGGACTTAGATAAATAGAACTTAACAAGCGAACAGAGCGATAGATTGATACATCTTTACTGAGTGATAGATCTTAACAGGCTAATACATACATACATACATACATATATTCGTTAATCGTAACAGACTGATATATAGATCTTAACAGACTGTCCTGGACATCCCTAATATTAAATCCTAAAACGTTTTAACTTTTAAAGTCTACTGCAAACCCACAAACAAAAACGATTATATACGTTTTAACACCCACTACAACAACAAAATCACAATAGGCCTCATAATTGGCTTTTATCAAAGAGTACTTACAACATTTAGATGAAGAATTTAAGTGCATCGAACATTTACATATAAGCTCAAAATAACCAAAATGTTTCATATTAAACGCTTGTAAAAAGTTCTTAATATACACTCATCAAATAAACTTAAGAAAAACAACTGCAATATATATATATATATATATATATATATATATATATATATATATATATATATATATATACAACTTTTTATTAATTTGATTTTTTACTCTCAGATATAGATGACACAGAAAAAAACTTTTTTTGATCTCAGAACTCAATTACAAATCAAATTTATCTCTTTCAAAAAAGTTCACTTTGAAAGCCACACAACAACGTTGTTCCAACTCGGAGAAACAGTGCAGAAAGCCGTTAACTGACATTAATCATAATTGTTTTGTCACGACCTGGAGCAACTTTACAACGGTTTTCAATATAACAACAACGTTGCCAGATTTAGATTTTTGGCACAGAAAATATAGTCATACAAAATAACATATAAATTGAATTTAATGGATAGATAGATATTCAAAGATTGAAATATAAAAACATACACTGCCAGTCAAAAGTATTCCCCCCCTGAAAATTTTCATTTTTCATCCTGAAAGTGTTATTTTTAATGGAACAGGTTAAGCACCTCAATGCTTTTATTTATTCTACTAATTAAAAGTCTTCCTCAGTAACTTTGACCAAATATCATTTGAAAAATTGATTTGAAGGCATTTTTCTTCTTTAGTACTGAGCATGAATAAAACGTTTTCCAAAAGTTACATTCTACCACCACTTGAACCCACATTAGACTATATTGTGTTAAATTACTGCTTGCTAAATATAACCAGTTTTACATATGCAGAGAACAATTTAAACAGAGTCAACAGCTTGCGTGACAGAAAGCTGACTGCACTAAAAATTACTACACAACTGAATCAATGTTGTGAAAAAAAAAAAATTCAACTTCCATTGTGAGGAGAATACTTTGTGAAGCTGGTCTATATGCCAGAATTGCTGTCAAGAAACCAGTGTTGCAGAAGCTAACCAATGTCAAAAGGCTCAAGTGGGCCAAGGTGCACAAACACCGGACAATAGAGCAGTAGAATAAAGTTCTTTGGATTGGCAAATCAAAATTTGAAAACTTTGGCTCTAATGAGAGAGTCTATGAGCGGCGAAGAGTTGGTGAAAGAGCTGCGATACCCTGTATCACACCAACAGTAAAGCATGGAGTAGGCTCTTTGTAGTGTATGGGGGGCTTTGCCAATTGCAAAGTCAGGAATTTGCACCAGGTGAAAGGCAAATTGAATCAAACCGGTTTTCACGGTATACGACAGCATAACGTGATCCGTCTGGAACACCACTTGTAGGTTAAGATTTGTATTCATGTAAGATAATAACCAAAAGCATACTAGTAAACTCTGCCACCAGTACATTAAAAGCAAAAAGGAACAGAACGTCCTTCAGCTGATGTCTCAGCCGGCGCAATCAGCGGACTTAAATCGCATTGGATCGGTGTGGGATAAATTTGACCGAAAGGTCAGAGCTAAATAAACCAAAAGTGCGGAACCTCTCTGGCAAATGTTGCAAGAATGCTGAGCAGAACTATCTTCAGTCTACCACCAGTCTTTCGTAGAAGGAATACTGAGAATCTACGAAGCAGTGATAGCGGTCAAAGAGAGACATTTTGATGAATCAAAAGTTTGAAAAATGTTTGTGTTTTTTTAGTTTATTTTGCTTAGTTAATTTTGTTTTGTTTTGGTTTGGTTTGGTTTCATGGCATATAAACCATTATAGGTTATTTAATGCTAAATCCTTTTTATACAAATATATTAAATATATGATTAATATTTTAAAACGAGTCTGAGCTAATTTTTTTACACAGTTAAATTACTTCACTTATTTCTATCTAATACGAATATGCAGTTAAAAGATCAAACAGTTCTACTTCAAATAATTCAATTTAGCATAAGTACAGTTTCTTGTGTAAACACATTGTATTTGTTTAAATACAGTTCTTTAGTTTACACGCAGTTAAATGTAAAAATAGTTCTATTTCAAACAATTCCGTTTAGCATGATATCAGTTTTTTGTTAACACACAGTTAAATGATCAAACAGTTCTATTTCAAACAATTTAGTTTAGCATGTTAACAAAATTAAACGGTCCCAAGTATTGCTATGTATGACAAACAATTCAACTAAAAATCAGTTAAATGATCAAACACTTCTATTTCAAACAAGTCAATTTTGCATATGTACAGTTATTGTTTATTCACAGTTAAATGTAAAAACAGTTCTATTCCAAACAACTCAGTTTAGAATAAGTGCACAGTTTGATGCTAAACATCTCCGTTTGACCCATAGATAGGAGCCTATCAGGTGCTACCAATCTGAGCTAGAGTGGACCTAGAAGCGATAGCAATGATGGGGTACTCAGTATCCTCCAAAAGTATAAGATCACTGGAGCCTCACAATCAGATTGTTTAGTGTCATATCCAGGAAACTCGTTGGGGGAGTCTTACCTTTCTGTAAAGATGCAGTCGGTGTATTCTACAGCCCCAGCCGACTGGTTCAGGTTTATTTTGTATTTAATGTGGCTCAAGAAGACTTATATTTAGTATACTAAATAAAGGTATTGTGGTGTTTAACTTTTTTCATTAAAAATAACACTTTTAGGATGAGAAATGAATATTTTGAGGGTGGCAAAATATTTTTGACTGGTAGTATATATACCAGATGGGATGAATAACTAAGTGATGGAGTTTTCAATTGTTCAATTTTAAAATTTGAAATCTAAATTAGGATGATTCCACTAATTGAAGTTATATCTTCTTTCTGTCCATAAAATAACTAAATATGAAATACAAAACAATGAAGGGCCATTCTAACGGACAGTGTGCATTGAGAAATCGGTTGGTTGGTTGGTTGGTTTTAACTCATGTTTACCCTTACTACGTAATGCAATGTCGAAGTCAACCTTTCTTTTAACACTTGTATTATTTGAAGTAACTATTCCTATTTGATAATATCGTTTGTTCGTATATCGTTATGTAGTTTCTGGTATTCCTGTGCCGGGAACGCACTAAAACGAATTATTCACCGTACTGTTTCAATACCACAAGGAAAAATAGCTGTGTACCTTGTAGTCAGAGGAGTGTGTGATGAATTGCCGTTTCAGACTGTAGAGTGTAGTTTTTTGAGAGAGTGCCGCTTTACGAAAAGTGATCGATTTCTCATTTGTCCTTTGGTTTCCTGAGATGCAAACAGTTTCCTAGCTTCTTTCTGAATGCAGGATATTTCTTGATTGATTGTTGAAGCAGAGAGAGAGAGAGAGAGAGAGAGAGAGAGAGAGAGAGAGAGAGAGAGGCTATACATCTGATATTTCTAGTTGCTTGCTTCTAATACCGACTAGACTCTTCGATTTGAGAGATTAAAACTTTTTTCACTATCCGGGTTGATGGTCGGATACATTCTCATGTCTACGTCAAATACTTTCTGACCTCCGATTACCCTCTGACCTCCCATCCGAGTATATCTCCTTACTACTTGAAAAAAAAAAACCTTCACCTAAATTTTCAGACCATCCAACGTGAATTTCAAAGAATGGTCACTATGTAATCAAAAATATCTTTTTTATTTTGTCAATGTGTGCGGACCGATTTAGTTGATTTATTTAAACCCGAGGTGGGAAAACTACAACCCTACACTATTTTGTGTGGCCTGCGGAGCCTCTAAAGGATTAAAAAATAAACACTTGTACTTGAATCGAGACTAAATTCTTTTGATTTTAAAAGATGCAGCCCTTTCATAATTCATAAGCCTGTGATGCGGCCCTCCCTTCAAAACGTTTGCTCACCTCTGATTTAAACTAAGAAGCACCTTCCGCCCACTATTTAATAAAGTGACATTCCTAATATAAATAGTTTTGAGACTTTTAAGGAATTTTTTAAAGCTGATTTTGAAAAGTATTTTTCAAGGGCGTGATGGTACTATTTACCAACCCCCCCGCTCGGGCAGGATATGACACAAGGTCAATTTTTAGGCGGAGTTTAACAGGTTTTGAATTCAGAGTTTTCCTTCTCCTAGACTAGTTGCCTCCCCAAGGCTGAAGAACCTAGTCCGTCCTACTATTTACCCATAGCTGGAGGGAGAATAAGGGGGTTCATACCTTTCCCAAGGGTATTTGCCCGAAAGTGAACGTAATAGCGCGACTGGAGTACGAACTCGCGTACTACGATTCCGCAGTTCATCGCTTTAACCATTACACCACGAGGACACCCCTCAAGGGCGTGATGGTTAACATGCAGCACGTCGGCCTCAAAGTAAACGAGTTCGAACGCCAGTCACGCTATTACCTTCGCTTTCGAACTAATACTTCGGGGAAAGGTATGGAATCCCATTTCCACCGAACTATGAGTTAAATAGTAACACTTTTCTTCCATAATGCTGGGTTTGGCATTAAATAACCAAGGAGGCTTGATATGCCATTAAGCCTCCGAACCAAACCAAACCAAAAGTATTTTCAAAATATCATTATACTTAACGATTTATTTATTTATTTATTTATTTTTTTGTTAAATATATCTTGCAAAGTAGTTTTAGTTTAATACTGGATCTGAACACGAAAGTTTGACTACTTGAGTCAACAGTGGATAAATGAAAACTTGATTAGTAATTCCGCTAAGGGTTTGCAGATTTTTGTATTATATATCATTCAAGAGTTGCCAGTACTAAAAGTCAGCAAACAAATTAATAGTTTTTAATGATTTCAAACACCGACGAGGGAAAAATTATCTGTGACTACGTTAACCCCTCAGATAAGAAAATGTAAATGTCTCGTGATATGTAGGAAAGTGGGGTCGCAGCTACAGTGTGTCTGTGATAATGCTGCGGTTTCGAAGCAAGATATTTATGGGATGAAGTTGCTAGCTCAACGCCTTAGGCTTCACATTCAGAGTTTTTTATTCTCCTTGAGTGGTTACCTAAACAAGGCAATGAACTGAGTCCGTTCTACTATTACCCATAGCTAAGGAGAATAAGCAGGGCAATTGCGCGTGAGGATGTCTCCGTGGCGTAGTGGCTAATTAGCTAATTAGCTGGACTGTGACGGTGGAGTATGTGTGTTCGAACTCCGGTCACTCTATTATGCTTGCTTTCAGACAAATACTTTTAGAAAAAAAAAAAAAATGAATTCCTTTATCTCTCCCAGCTATGGGTTAAATAGAAACACTAATGTTCTCCTATAAGGATGGTTTCGGCATTGTATGACCCAGGAAGGTTGATAAGCCATTAAATAAAGAAAGTTTTTTTTTTACAGCATATCAACCTCATCGGTCCTTTAATGCCGAATCGAGTTAAGAAAAATAATTCTGAAAAGAAATTCAAAGGAGAGGTCAGAGGAATTAATGATAAACTTTAGACAATTAGTTGGTTATTTGTTTTTTTTTAATTAGGAGTTTATTTGTAGGGAATCATAATCATAATTTTTTTGTGATACAGGTTGGGGAAGGGATCTGTTTGTTAGAATATATCTAGTAAAGAATGGGTTTATAGAAGTAATTAAGTCTTATTGTAAATTTCTATAGATTTTTGTGTATAACTTCACTGTTTTTAGAAATGATATCACATTATTTATTTCAGTGTTTTGGAACAGTTCCCTCTTTTTGTTTGCACTATTGAAGGTTTTTCTCATATGGACTAGGTCAGTACATTCGATGAGAATGTGCTTCACGGTGGATAACAAGGATAACACACTTAAAAATTGACCTTGTGTCATATCCTGCCCGAACAGAGGTGTTGGTAAATATGATAACAAGGATAACACACTCTTATTTACTCGAAGGAAAACATCAATCAATGTGTTATGCACGCCAGACCAAATACACCTTAAATAAATAAAGAAAAGTGTTCACACAAAAGTGAAAACGAAACAATCGCGCGCAAGATTTGAGCTGGGCTCGTCGAGTTCAGTTCCTAAGACGATAACCGATACGCCAGGCGGCTCAGACACCACTCCGAGTACATTAACTTTTTTCTTTTTTCAAATAAAATCGTCACAGAGAGAGAGAGAGAGGGGGGGAGAGAGGGAGAGAAAAAGAGAGAAAGAGAAAGATATATATATATATATATATATAAAGAGAGAGAGAGAGAATGGGGGAGAGAGGGAGAGAGAGAAAAAGAGAGAGAGAGAGAAAGATAGAGAGATAGATAGAGAGAGGGAGAGAAAAAGAGAGAAAGATAGAGAGAGAAAGAGAAAGAGAGAGATAGAGATAGATAGAGAGAGAGAGAGAGAAAGAGAAAGATTGAGAGATAGATAGAGAGAGGGAGAGAAATAGAGAGAAAGATAGAGAGAGAAAGAGAAAGAGATAGATAGAGATAGATAGATAGATAGAGAAAGAGAAAGATAGAGAGAGAAAGAGATAGATAAAGATAGATAGATAGATAGATTGAGAAAGAGAGAGAGAGAGAGAGAGAGAGAGAGAGAGAGAGAGAGAGAATGTTGTTTTTGTAGGCAGTCCTGAGTCATGGAAAAGAAACTAGAACAAAAAGCCAGTTCTAAGGAGGCGTGGACGGAGGTAACTGTCCCTAAGAACATTACTTTCAATACACAAATGCTGGTAAACATGAGTGTTTTTCGATGTTCAAGAAATAAAGTAAAGTTATGTCGCCTTTCTGTCCATAAAAGGAACTGATAACAAAGGCACATAACAATGAAAGTTCATTCTAACGAGCAGTGTGCGTACAGAAATGGATTGCTTGTTTAGTTGGGTTTATCTCATATCATGTTGGGTTATTTGATGACGATGTCAGTCTTTTTTTAAAGCAATTATATGGTTTCAAGTACCTATTGCTATTTAATAATAATGTTTTCCCACACACTTATGTTATTTCAAGTATTTCTATCAAATATAAATACTTATACGGTTGAAGAATTCCGATGAAATACTAAGAATTTGTGGACAGTTATATGGTTTCAAGTAATTATTCTTATTTAATAAGGGAACGTGTGTTTGCATACACTCATGTAATTTCCAGTATTCCTATCAAATGTTAATAGTTATACAGTTAAAGAATTCCGATGTAATGCAAAGAATTTGCTAATAGTTATATGGTTTCAGCATTTCCATGTAATACTAATATTTTTCACAAAGTTATATGGTTTCAAGTATTCCGATCAAATAGTAATTATATTAATGCTTTTTGATTATGCAATTATATGGTTTCAACTAACGTACTTACTACTACTACTACTAATAATAAACATCTCACACGAAAAAACCTGGACCTAGCTAAGAAAAGGAAGCTTTAAGAGAGAAAGATCATCTCTCCTAATAGAAACACAAAACAACGCCGTAAGAACCAATCATATCAAAGCGAAAATAGATAAGTCGCAACAAAATAGCAAATGTAGGTTACGCAGTGACAGTGATGAAACCATCAATCACATAATAAGCAAATTAGCACAGAAGGAATATAAGACTAGATACGACTGGGTGGTTAAAGTGATCCACTGGGAGATGTGCAAGAAATTGAAATTTGACCATACGAACAAATTGCATATGCACAACCCAGCATCTCTCCGAGAAAATGACACACATAAACTCCTATGGGACTTTGACATACAGACGGATCACCTAATATCTACCAGAAGATCAGACCTAATAGTAATCAACAAAAAAAATAAAATGAGAATCTGTAAAACTGTCGACTTTGCTGTTCCAACTGACCACATAATAAAACTGAATAAACGTGAAAAGAAGGATGAATACCTCGACCTTGCTAGAGAATTGAAAAAAACTGGAACTTGACAGTGACAATTATACCAATTGTTATTGGTACTTTCGGTTCAGTAACTAAAGGATTATTAAAGGGACTGGAGGACTTGGAAGTTGGTGGACGAGTGGAGACCGTCCAAACTACTGCACTATTGAGAACAGCCAGAATACTGAGAAGAGTCCTGGAGACTTGAGGAGACTTGCTGTCACTCAAACTCCAGTAAAAAACCATCAGCTAACGCAGTTAGAGTATATAGTCAGGACATAGGAATAAAATTTGGCATAGAGAAATGTGCAATGCTTGTAATGAAAAGTCGCAAACGACATCTAACTGACAGAATGGAACAACCAAATCAAGACAAGATTAGAACACTCGCAGAAAACGAAACCTACAAATACTTGGGTATCTTGGAGGCTGACACCATCAAACAAGTGGAAATGAAAGACAAAATTCAAAAAGAATATCTCAGGAGAACTAGAAAACTACTCGAGACTAACTCTCCAGCAGAAACCTTATCAAAGGAATAAATACCTGGGCTGTACCACTCGTTAGATATTCCGGACCCTTTCTCAAGTGGACCAGAGACGAACTTAAACAAAGGGACCAAAGAACAAGAAAACGAATGACAATGTATTTGGCATTACATCCCTGAGACGACGTTGACAGATTATATGTTTCAAGAAAAGAGGGAGGAAGAGGACTTGACAGCATTAAAGACAGCGTTGACACATCGATACAGCGACTCGAAGACTATATACAAAAACACGATGGAGGAATGATGACAGCCATCAGAAACGATAATGATAACACAATGGACAACAGAATGACAATAACTAGGAAACAAAAATGGGAAGGAAAGCAACTGTATGGACGTTTTAAACGACCAATAAACAACATCTCACACGACAAAACCTGGACCTGGGTAAGAAAAGGAAACTTTAAGAGATAAACAGAATCTCTCCAAATAGCAGCACAAAACAACGCCATAAGAACCAATAATATCAAAGCGAGAATAGATAAATCGCAACAAAATAGCTAATGTAGACTAAGCGGTGACAGAGATGAAACCATCAATCACATAAGTGAATGCAGCAAATTAGCGCCGAAGGAATATAAGACTAGACACGATTGGATCGGCAAGGTGATCCACTGAGAGATGTGCAAGAAATTGAAATTTGACCATACGAACAAATGGTATATGCACAACCCAGCACCTGTCCTAGAAAATAACACACATAAACTCTAATGGGACTTTGACATACATACAGATCACCTAATCTCGTCCAGAAGACCAGACCTAATAATAATCAACAAAAAAAAAAAAAAAGAACTGGCAAAATTGTCGACTTTGCTGTCCCGGCTGACCACAAAATAAAACTGAAAGAATATGTAAAGAAGGATAAGTACCTCGACCTTGCTTGGGAATTGAAAAAACTATGGAATATGCATGTGACAATTATACCAATTGTAATTGGTGCGTTTGGAACAGTAACTAAAGGATTACTAAAAGGAACGGAAAGACTTGGAAGTTGGCGGACGAGTGGAGACCATCCAAACTACTAAATAATTGAAGACGGCCAGAATACTGAGAAGAGTCCTGGAGACTTGAGGAGACTTGCTGTCACTCAGACTCCAGTGAAAAGCCATCAGCTAACGCTGATTGAAAAACTCTAATGAGTAAATAATAATAATAATTATAATAATCCTTTGTAAGAAATTACAGATTCAAGCAACTATTTTGAAAGTGAATAATTTGGACATAGTTATCTGTTTCAAGTATTCTCATTTAATTATAACAATTTTCATAAAGATATATTTGACCTATAGATGGGTTTCTAACTGATACTACTAAGGATCAGAGTGAACCTGGGAGTAATAGCAATAAAGGAGTACTCCATGCATGCCTGTGATCGAATACTGTTTTGTATCATAAACATGATATCCCTTTTGTGGGGAGGGATCTACTCATCTGCTGAAGTTGATTGGCTGATTGGGTCTTATGGCATATAAATTCTCGTAGGTTATCTAATACCAAATCGAGTTCATACAAATATATATATATATATATATATATATATATATATATATATATATATATATATTGCAAGAAAATAGTTTGTAGATAGCCTTTTTCAACGCACCAGAGCTCATTTGTCTGCACACACTTAAAAGGCTTCAATTATTGATATGTAACTTTAACAGTTCAATTTACAACTATTTTTTTCTTGGTACATAGCTATATGGTTAAAAAATTCTATTTGATACATAGATAGAACCTTAATAGGTATTATTACTCCAGGTCAGAGTTGACCTGAGAGTAATTTAGTCATAGGGTACTCCACATTTCCCAAAGCTCCAAGACTGGAGCCTAACCATCAGATGTAGTTTAGTTTCATACGCAGGACACTCGTTGAGGGCTGTTTTACTCCTTTGCTGCTCCAGCCGACTGGGCTGACTTTACCGAGGATTCAGTCATCGTATTCTAAGCACCGATTACTGGGTGGAAAGAAATCCGAGAAATACATGTTAAGATAAGACGAGAAAAATGGTTTTTAATTGTTTTTGCTATTATTCTTTCTTGATTGGATTTTAATTGCATTGAAAATTATATTGATTAGACCTTGAGCATTTTAATGAGAACTTTCTTTCTTTCCATTCCAATTTTAAGTTTTTGTCACTTTTATATCTTTTTTCTGGTCTTTTTAAAAATCTTCCTTTCTTTCTTTCTACGGACAAAATTTTGAACCTCATTACCAGCACTATTCAAGGTATATCTGTAGTGAAAAATTGTAGAACATTACAAAAGAAAAAAGATGAATGAACCGAGTCGGAAACGATAAAAAATTTTGATGTACCTTCCGTAAATATTATCGAGAAAATATATCTACAATGAAAGGAAACATAGAACATGTAAGAAAGCATTTTATTGTATTTTTAAAAAATAAAAATGTCAAATCCAAAATATGATAGAGGTCTGTTTTGATAGAGGTCTGTTTTGATAGAGGCCTGTTTTGATAGAGGCCTGTTTTGATAGAGGCCTGCTTTGATAGAGGTCTGTTTTGATAGAGGTCTGTTTTAGGAGGGATTAGCAAGTGTAGATCAAACCCTGTTTCTTTGGTCACTAAGTAACCCTTTGCTTTTGAACACTCACTTGCCTGAACGCTATCAAGCCAGTTATACGATAAACCGTATTAATCTACCTTCATATCGGCTATCTGTCCCCTCTTCACCCACACAAGAAAACAAATGCCTAAAATAAGAATCCCCACTTCAGATTCCATTGATTTTCGAAATTATCATCCTATCATAAACTTTTCTACAGACGTAGCCAATTTTCGGCTTTTAGTTTGTTTGTTCGGCTAAGAAATTGTTTAAAAATATAACTGGAATTTACCACCCCCCACATCCTTTGATTCGTTTTATTGATCTGCTCTATTATTTTTAATTCTTTCTTTTTCTTTATCACTTTCTTGTTTTTACTATATTATTTCTTTTTCTTCCCCTGTTTTTGTTTTTTTTTTTTAGATTTTTCTTTTATTTTTCTCTTGTTTTCTTTTTGTTCTTATTCCATTTTCTCTTTCACTCTATTTATTTCTTTTCTTCTTTCTTTCCATTCATTTTTTCCGGTCTTCTTTTCTTTCTTTCTTTTTTCTTTCTTTTCCTTTTTCATGTTGGTTCTTTGCTTTCTTTCTTTTCATTCCTTTTTGTTTCTTTTCTCTTCTTTCTTTTTTTTTTTTTTTCTACATCCTTTAAAATTTTTCTCAAACTATTGTCTTCTGATGCAAAGCAACTCAACTAATTAGACAATCAGACATTGGTAATCGATAACCAACACTCTTTTTGGTGAATCGATTAGTTTGGATTCGTGAGAAAAGGTAGGTAAACTTGTTGTGGTAACTATAGTCAGAAGAGAACCGGGTGTGTCTTCGAGAAAACCAGGGTGAGGATTCTATTTTCGTATGAAAAATGTAGACTTTTCTTTTTGTGTGGGTCGGTAGATCGATTCTGACGAGTTTAAATTTGTAATTTTCGATGGCTGATCAATTAGTGCCTGGCAAAAGCAGTTGATTATTTGTTATCAATCTTTTAAACAAGGATGTATGAACTTAAATGATGTAGATAAAAATATTCTTTTCGCTTTTTTTTACCTTTTCTTTGTGCCAAACTGTCGACGGGGCTTTACAGTGACTATATTCCTTGCATATGGAATTCCTTCAAATGAGGTATTCTGGATCTAACATTAAATAACGTTACATGAGAAGCACCAGTTCTGGAGTTTTGGGGAGAACAACATGCCCCTTCATTTCCATACTCCTAGGTTCTCTCTAACCGGAGTGGTAGTAGCTATTAAGGTCCCATTTATCCGTCAAATATATTTGTTTTATAATTATTCGTATTCGATAAGATCGCTTGCAAAAGAAAACAAAATTCTTATTGAAACGCCGTTAAAATCAAGCTTTCTTTCTGGCTTCCTAGACACATACGAGGATCATTAAATAAGTTTCCAGACTTTTTTCGTATTGGCACTTTTATTGATAGTACACATATGATACTCTAGTTCCCTTCGAAGTAATCTCCTCCGGCTGAAATGCACTTGTTGTACCGTTCCAACAACTTCTGGAAGGCCCCATGGAAGTCCTCTTGTAAGAGCGTGTCAATAACCTTAGTTACAGCCTCTTTCATCTCCTTAATTGTCTCACAACGACAGCCTCTGAGCTTAGAAAATAAGCAAAAGTCACAGGGAGCAAGGTTTGAACTATTGGGAGGGTGAGAAACTGTCTTGATGCCCATCTTAGTCAAATAGTCTGTGACAAGGATGGAGTTTGGGACTGGTGTATTTTCCTTGTGGAAATGCCACTGACCCAATTTGAAGAGTGCTGGCCTCTTCCCCAGGAATCTATTCCTGAACTCCCTTAAAACCTCAACATAGTAACCCTAACCCTAACTCTTTGGCCAATCAACTCTGGTGTATTGACTTCCTTACTCCTCCCACACCTCTCATCATCCCTCTCAGACTCCCTGTCTTCTTTGAATCTCTTATGCTACTCAAAAACTGATGCTCGATTCATGGAAGATGGTCCAAAAGCAGTCTGAAGCATCCCATCCGCTTCTGTGGCATTTTTCCTAGTTTGAAACAGAATTTTATTGCATATCGTTTTTCTAAAGTGTCCTCACGTCCAGATTGCATTTTGAAATTCACCAGCTGTAACAATCCGGCTTAAGTAGAGTGTATTCCAATTGCTGCTGTAGCTGTTCATTTGAACCTGAAATCATAAAGATTGGTCAGTCATCTCATAAGATGTATAGCAATAAGATACTGAATTCTCAAGAGTCTACGACTATTTCAAATGCTGTACAAAAAAAAGTCTGGAAACTTATTAAAGGCCCCACGTATATGTTAATGACATTCGCAAGCATATATTGATTGCTGGACTCTTCTGTCGAACATTTTTTGCTAAAGATGCGAGCTGTTTGAATTACCAACAAAGGTGATTTGTTTATAGTGGCGACAGCTTGTGCAGAGCCAGATACACCTTTCGGATTGGGTGATAATCGATAAATGGTTCCCTCGTGAGCTACTAATACTCTGAACAATGTTGTTTATTTTTTTAATTCAGAAGTTTTCATCACTTAGACCGGTTGTCCTACTAAGGATAGAAATCCCTGCCTTCCCTTGTCTTTTACGAATTGGTAGCGAGTGGGGAGAGAATATGGAGATATATGCTTTTAGAAAGGATATTGGCAAGAAGTGAAACATAAAGAGTCTTGTTGAGTAGTTAAACTTGGCTCTCGGAGTAGATTTTTTTCTCAATGACAGTCACTATGCCACCTACTCAGCCTCCACACACATGCACACACTTATATATATATATATATATATATATATATATATATATATATATATATATCGTCATCCACAGACAGATCTGTTTCGTTCTATCAGAACTCATCAGTGAGGCTAGACACATTAGCTTCCCGTAGCTGGGATCGAAACCCGGTTGAATCAAACGCCAATCCAATATATATATATATATATATATATATATATATATATATATATATTCATCCACAGACAGACTGTTTCGTTGTATCACAACTCTTCAGTGTGGTTACAAACGCTGGACGTTTCAAGCGGGGATCGAGACCCGCCTAATTTTTTGCTAGACATGATATCTAACCACTGAGCCATTTCGACGGCAAGAATTATAATGCATATGTATTAGCTTTTAGCTCAGGAATTATAAAACATATGTATTAGCTTTCATTCATTAACATTTTGCGTTATCGGATACCAGAGTGCTCAATTCGTTAGAAGAGCTTTGCATTAGGCAGGTGGCAGCCGTTAATTCCTTCGCCAGAGAGATCAACTCATGGGAGGAGAGCGTATATATATATATATATATATATATATATATATATATTCAAAAAAGATATTGCAATTATAGAAGTAGCTTTGCAAATGAAGTATATAGACATAGAACTAGTGTATCTATGTATGGGAAATAAAGAAGAACTTAGGTACAGATCATATGTCAAAATTGCCGTAAATATAAAGCGGGGGATAAATATTGTAATTCATGTATGGAGGAGAAAGTTGCCATAGCTTCCTAAAATGATCCAAATGAATTACTTAACCAGAGGTCGGAAATTCTTAATGTTTCCCGACATAAGAAAAGTTACAATTTAATTTTATCGTATTTATTTTATTTTACTTTATTTTCTATTCATTCAATTAATTAATTAATTTTTAATTCTAATTTTATTCTTTCTAGCAGTCTTTTAATCAATTAAATGTTGTTTTGGTCCAACCCTTCTTTAGTCAGAATCGTCCTGATGATCCGTTTAGGTGAAACCTAGGTAGATTTTTTTCTGATTCTGCAGGCATTTGTATATATATATATATATATATATATATATATATTGACAATTTTTGTGTCTATGAGTTACCCAAAGATCACAGCCAAATGATGTCCTAGATTGACATCAGACTAGTTCAACATAATTTATGCAAGATCAATTGCGGTCAAAGGAAGTCATCAAATTTAAAACTTAGGTATTTCTGGCCGAATGGATTCATCTACGACCTTTATAAGTACAAAGACACAATGAAAAAAAAACTCGGTAAGATCCATAGATTTTACATGGCCTGCGTTGAGTTGGTAGTCTACGAAAAAGTCGCTAAAAAAGACTTTATAAATTTGCAAAAGATTGAAGAACAAAAAAAAAAAGATATTACGTAAATACATACTGTTGACTTCATTGGAATTTTTCTATTGCTTTTTTATTCGTAAAGTCTTTTTTATTCTGTATTTATATCTTATTCATATTTTTTGTATGCATAAAATCTTGCTAATATAGAGGATCTAACATGACTTCTCAGGTTTTGACTGTAAATAAAAAAAGGCAATATAGACCATATTCAAAATTCAATTTTACCATCTTGTTTTGTTATTGTGATAACTTTGATTTGAATGTTATATCGTTCAAATAGTTGTTCTCACGAGTTATTCTCTCTTAAAGGTTTCTTTTAAGTATTTTAGCGCTTATCTAGTCATTACCCCTACTATTGCTGCAATTTCATGATGAATAAAATCTTTCCTATCGTCAGTTATTTGCAATTAACGTTTAAACGTACAGAGTGCAGAAGCAAAATATGGAATAATTTTTAAAAACGTATTTTTTTACCGGCTCATTGGCCTAGTTGGTAGAGTGTTAGCCAATGGTCCGGGAGACCTGGGTTCAATCCCAGGTCGCGTCATACCAAAGACTTTAAAAATGGTACTTGATACCTCCTTGTTTAAAACTCAGCAATATAAGGAACGTATCAAGGGTAAAGTTGAGCAATCCAGGGAAAGGAGTAGCGCCCTCCCCTGCACCTTGGTGTAGTAGCTATTGAAAAGGGAGCCTTCTGATCCCCCTCAACTACGGTCGCCAACTTTACTTTAGTTCCTAGTCGAGTCATACCAAAGACTTTAATAATACTACTGGATACTTCCTTGCTTAATACTCAGCAATATAAGGTACGTATCAAGGGTAAAGGGGGGCAATCAAGAGAAAGGAGTAACGCCATCCCCTACACCTCTGGGTAGTATCTATTGAAAAAGTAGCATATTGGTCGCCAATTTTACTTACTTTTAGTCCAATTTTGAAAAAAAAAGATAAATCTAAATGTTCATGATTAGTTCTATTATTCAAGCACATTTTAAATTTAAATTCAGCCCAATATGAACGAGTGAGATAAGAAACGAAAAAAATCTATGATTTGCTTAACACCGAAACCAAACCAAAGTTTCTTTGTCTGCTGTATACAAAGCAAAGAAAAAGAGATTTTTAAGGAAAAGGGTGAGTGGAGGATTGAACAAAAAACGAAGAGAAGGCTTTTTAAGTGCTCTCGCTACGGCCATCAAGAAGGGCCCTTCAATATCAACAAGAAAGCACGCTAATGAATTAAAAGATATAGGTCCAGAACTTAACCCTCTTAAGTACTAGATTGGGGCGTTTTAGAAAACAAACAAATGCAACTTCCCATTCAAATGTTGGTTAGCTTAAGACTGCAATTTGGGAAGAATAGAATATAATGTCTGAGGAATTTATCTTGAAAGCTGGCAAATCATTTCGAAAGTATGTTGATACAATAATTGTAAGAAATGGTGGCCATATTGAGTAAATTTAATGTTTACTCGCGAAACAGATATCTGAGGAAGTAATCACAAGTGGACATATCTGCTGAGCAAGCCACTACAGGATGTTACCACGAAAAGAGATGGGGCAGACAGGAAAAAATATCTTGCAGAACATCCACTGATATTATGATAGCAATTAAAAGAGGGTGTGTGGGTGCGTGGTGTGTGTGTTTGATTAAGCAATAGCCATTTAAAAAAGGAAACGAAGTAGTTGACCCTTAAGATTAGTTTATGAAAATTAGGTTTGGTTTAGTTCCTTTGTTTAATGGCATATCGACTTTTGCAGGTTATTTAATACCAAAGTCATCCTAGTTGAAGAACAGGAGTGGTATATTTAACTCGTAAATAAGGAGATGGTGCATACCTTTCCTTTGGGTATTAATCCAAAAGTGAAGGTAATAGCATCACTGGTTTGGTTTTATGGCATATCATCCGTTGTAGGTTACTTAGTGCCAAATCCCGTTAATATATATATATATATATATATATATATATATATATATGATTTATAAACATAAGTCGACTAAGTTAAATTATTCCAAGTATTGTTATCTATCACTAACATCATCATCATCATCATGTCGCGCCGTCTGCGCGGATATCCCTGACCGTCTCTCGCCATTTCTCCCTATCACTCATCGCCTCCGGCAGGTCTTCAGGATTACAACCCGTGTCCTCACATAGCTGCCGTATGTAAGTTCGTGCTGGTCGTCCCACACTTGCACATCCATGAGTGGGGGTCCACAGGAGTACATCGCTTATGAGCTCGTCCTTGCTTCTCCAGCAGTGTCCCGCGTGTCTGGTTCGTCGAACTTGTATATTTTTTGTGATGGGGGGCAAGTGTCCGTATAGTTGGAGTCTCGTGGGGTGTTGTCGCCAGGACTTGTTTAATACTGCTCTCAACATTCTTGTGTAATTTCCGTCCAGCCTCCTCTCCAGCCGCTTCGTAAGCGTCCATGTGGTGCATCCATATAGCAGTATCGACACAACCGCTGCCTGGAAGAAACTGCGTTTCATTTTATCTGTTAGGTCCGACTTCCATATGATCGAGAGCCTATCGATAGCTGTCCATGCCTTCGTCAGTCGTGTGTCGATGTCCTTCTCGGTTGATGAGGCGCTGCTTCCTAGGTAGGTGAATTTGTCGACTAGTTTCAGAGAGGCTCCGTCTAGTGTGGCAATGTTGCCTGTTTGGTTGTAACACATATATTCGGTTTTGTTTGCATTGACATGTAGGCCAATGCCAGCTGCAGCTCGTTCCAGACTATGTAGTAGTGTCTCTGCTTGATTAGGCGTATTCGCTAGTAACGCCAAGTCATCAGCGTAGTCGGCGTCCGTGATTGTTTTTGCGGGGTACCTTTTGCTTCTTCTCTTAGTCAGCTCAAAGCCATTTTCTCTGATTTTGTCGATCGAAGTCCTAAGCACATAGTCTAGACAGATGATAAAGAGGTACGGGGCTAGTGTGTCTCCTTGTAGTACTCCTGCAACAATGTCGAAGTATTCCGTGTCTCCATCTGGTGAACGTACTTTTACTTTGGTGTTTCTGTAGAGAATCATTATCGCTGCTACGGTTTCTTTTGGTAGGCCGTAAGCTAGTAGGATTTGCTCCATCTTCCCTCTGTGTATGGAATCGAAGGCCTTGGTAAAGTCGACAAATAGTAATGTCGCCTGTAAGTTTTTTGCCCGAACGCCTTCCAGGATTCTACGGATGGTCAGTATTTGTGAGGTTGTGGATCTATTTCTCCGGAAGCCATTTTGGTTTTTCCTAAGGATGTTTTCCATTTTGGGTTCTATGCGGTTTCGTAGTAGGGCATTGTAGATTTTGGCTGCTATGGATGTAAGTGTTATCCCTCGGTAGTTCTTGGCTAGTCCGAGGTCGCCTTTTTTAGGGAATGGAAGGATGCATCCCTTCGTCCATCGTTCTATCCTATTTTGACTATAGACTGCGTTGCATTGCCGGAGCAGTATATCGTCGAATTGTCTCGTCTTCCACACTTCTGGGGGGATCTCGTCTAGCCCCGCCGCTTTCCTATTTTTAATTCTTCTGAGAACCATGTCGAGTTCTTCTTTGGTGAAAGGACCTAGTTTTACGTCTAATTGCTTACTAATAATTCTGGTGATCGGTTCATCCGTTATTTCCAGTGGGTTTCCTAGTAGATTTTTGAAATGCTGTTCCCACAGTTTTATTCTTTCTTGTTGGCTTGCAGCTTTCAATTTTGCTTTGGCTGTGCTCTTTCTTCCACTTACTTCGTTTATTGTTTGCCAGGCTATCCTGGATTGCCTATCTTCCACCGAGTCTCTAATCTTATCTATCTGATTTTGTACGTATTCTGCCTGTTCTTTTAGGTATATTCCTGTTAATTGATGTTGCGCCTTTTCTAGTTCTCGTGCATTTGTATTTGTTGGGTTCTGTTGATAGTTTTTGGAGGCAGTCTTCACAAGTGCACGTTTTTCTCTAGCCGCTAGCGTTTCCCAAGGGACTCTATATTTAGTTCTAGGTTTTGTTGGAATACACTTTTCTGCCGCCTCCAGGTGCGCTTCTACAAAATTTTCATATTCGTCATTTGGGGTGCCTATTTCTACCTTCTCTTGTAGTGCTTCGAATCTGTTTCTTAATTCTAATGCATATTTGTCTCTAATATCTCTGTTGTTGAGTAGGGCCCAGTCATAGTGCTTGGTCGTGGCTTTACGTGTGGCGTTTTTTCTTAGGCTTAGTCGTACTTTGGCCGTAACTATTCGATGATCGGAGGACACACCCTCGAAGGAGGAGTATGCCTCGCAATTCATCGCACTGTTTCTCCATTTCCTGTTTATAAGGACGTAGTCTATCTGTGCTTTACTCTTATTTGCGTATGTGTAGGTCCATAATTTCCCCTCCCTTTTTTGAAAGTTTGTATTGAGGCAGGTTAATCTATTTTCTATCATGAAATCTATTAAATGCTGTCCATTCCTGTTAGACGTGTAGTGTAGGCTGTATTTGTTGTGTCTGTTTTTCCCGATTTGTGCATTCATATCTCCGCCAATGACTAGCAGGTTGTGTTTCGGAATGCTACGTACTAGGGAGGATAGATCTTCGTAGAAGGTGGCTATTTCGTTTTCTTCGCTAACATTGGTAGGGCTGTAGCAGGAGATAATTGTTGCTTTGGGGTTGCCATTAAACGTTGCGGCCACACATTTAAATGATCAAACATTTCTATTTAAAACGATTCAATTTAGCATAGATCATTTGTTTGTACTCAGCTTAAATATCAAACAGTTCTATTTGACCCCAAGATAGGACCCTTTCAAGGGCTACAAGATGGAACCTAGGAGTGATGGCAATGCAGGAGTACTTCACATTCCCCGAAGTTCCAGGGTCGGAGCTTTACCATTAAGTCGTTTAGAGACATATATCAGGACGCTCGTTGGGGTGGGGTCTTATTCCTCTACAGAGATGCAGTCGGTGTATTTTACAGCCCCAGCCAAGTGGACTGAGCAAGACTGGAGTTCGGACTCGTTTATTTTCAGGCCGTAGTTCAGCACTTTACCCATTACGCCATGGAAACTCTTCTTTGGAAAAATTAAAGTGTAGTTATGCTGAACAAATGACAATGCAGTCATCCTTTACCACACTTGGTTTGCTGTCATCTGAAACAATTTGACAATTCACCTTAAATTACAGAATGTATATCCTGAAATATGTCTCTTCTTTTTCTAAACGATTTTAACGAAAATGAAATTTCATCTAATCCTTACTCATTTTCTTTCCAATGACTTTGAATACATTGAGTGTATTCCCAACTAGGGAAGTTCTTATTATGAAACTTAACTGTATCTGATGGTGAGGCTCCGGTTCTGGAGATCTGGGGAATTGATGTGGACCCAATTTGGGACCACAAAAAGATAACTCGGAACACGGTATAAGTTTAACGATGTATTGAAGTAATACGATACAGAGAAAAGTGGTGGCGAAAGTTAGGCTTACTCATCAGTCGAATATCCAGTCTCTATCCAATCTGACACGACCGACCAGCGAGAATACTTGGCTCTCGATTAATATAGGATTTGGAAGAGTCCATCAGTGGGTAAGTAACGGTCCCATAACAGGAATATAGAATACTCCTTCATTAACATTACTTCAAAGTCAACTTTGAACCGGCAGGTTTCCATCCATAGGTCAAATATTTGGTTGGTTGATTGGTTGGGTTTTATGGCATATCAACCATTGCAGATTAATTGATGTCAAATCTTGTTATATATATATATATATATATATATATATATACAATATGTAAATGAAAAGTTTATTGGCAACATTTTGAACGAGCCAGAACTCATTTGTTTGCGCAGACGTATATGGCTTCACGTATTGCTATCAACACTAATAATTCTATTTGATATTATTAGTTTGTTCCGATAGAGTTAAATGGTTTCAAGTATTGCTATCTGGCATCAATAGTTTCAATGAATTTTATCTAACCATTGTCTCAGTAGAGTAGATTCAATTATCTTTAGCAACTTTGAATGGGTTAATACAATAATATCATGAACAGACTTACTCTAACCATCAATATCCCTAGAGAGCTGGTGGAAATATACCGTGCCATCATCAAGAGGGAAAGAGAAGCGCCCTCTTTCTTGATGCCGCCCACGCAAAAGATTTAACAGTGTTACTCATATTGATTTCGTCGGAAAATCGATATTCAGGTTTATTGATTTAGTTTGGTCTGGTTTGGTTTATTTGCTTAATTCCACAATCTTTTTAATTGCCAGTAATTATTTGTCTATAGAATTATATATCAAAAATTCTAGTTTAAAATAAATAATTTGCGCGCAGTTGTATTGTTTTAAGTATTCCTATGTAATACAAATACATTATACACATTTATGTATAGTATCAAGTAATTCTAGCACTGATAACGTATTCAGTTATATGGTTTTAATGAAATAAGAAGAAGAAGAAGAAGAAGAAGAAGAAGAAGAAGAAGAAGAAGAAGAAGAAGAAGAAGAAGAAGAAGAAGAAGAAGAAGAAGAAGAAGAAAATTTGCAAAATTGTCGACTTTGCTGTATCGGCTGACCACAGAATAAATCTGAAAAAATGAGAAAAAAAAGGATAAGTACTTCGACCTTGCTAGAGAATTGAAAAAGCTGTGGAAAATGAAAGTGACGATTGTACCAATTGTGATTGGTGCTTTTAGCACAGTAACTGAGGGATTATTAAACGGCCTGGAGGACTTGAAAGTTGGCGGACGAGTGGAGACCATCCAAACGACAGAATTATTGAAGACGGCGCGAATACAGAGAAGAGTTCTGGGGACTTGAGGAGACTTGTTGTCTCTCAAACTCCAGTGAAAAACCATCAGCTGACACTGATGTGGAAAACTCTGAAGGAATAATGATAATAATAGACTACATCAAACTGTTTGCCGAAAACGAAAAACAATTGGAAATCCTAATAAAGTCAGTGAAAATATACACACATGACATAGGGATGGAATTTAGCATAGAAAAATTCACGATTCTAGTAATGAAAAGCAGGAAACAGCACATGGCGGAAGAAATGGAACTACCAAATTAAGAAAAAATTTGAACGCTCGGAGAAAAGGAAACCTACTAATACTTAGAAATATTAGAATCTGACACCATCGGACAAGGGGAGATGAAGGTAAAAAAAAGAGAATCTCAAGAGAACGAGAAAGATACTTGAAACGAAACTAGAGAGCTGAAACCTTATCAAAGGAATAAATTCCGGGCTCACCCCTCGTAAGATACTCGGGACCATTCTTGAAGTGGACCTGAGAAAAACTTGAACAAATGGACCAGAGAACAAGAAAACTAATGACGATACATAAGGCCTTACATCCTAGAGATGACGTTGGCAGATTATACGTGTGAAGAAAAGAAGGTGGGAAAGGACTTGCCAGCATTGAAAACAGTGTTGACGCATCGATGCGACGACTCGAAGACTACATAGAAAAACACAAAGGAAGACTGATTACGGCCTCCAGGAACAAAACTGACTACACAAAGAATAACGGAACAAAAATAATCAGAAAACAAAAATAGGAAGGAAAACAATTCTATGGACATTTCAAGCGACTAACAAATTAAATCTCTCTCGGAAAAACGTGGACATGGCTTAAAAAGTGAAACCTTAAAAGAGAAAATTAATCTTTTCTGATTTCAACAAAAAATACCGACATAAGAACCAACTATATAAAAGCAAGAATAGATAAGATGCATCAAAACAGGAGATGTAGATTATGCTGTAATAGAAACAAAACAATCAATCACATTATAAGTGAATGCAGCAAATTAGCATAAAAAGAGCATAAGACTAGACACGATGAGTGGGCAAGGTGATCCACAGGGAATTGTTCAAGAAATTGAAATTTGACCATCCGAGCAAATGGTATACGCACAACCCAGGATCCGTCCTGGAAAATGAAACACGTAAAGTTCTCTGGGATTTTAAAATACAAACGGATCATTTAATCTTGGCCAAACGAACAGACCTAGGGATAGAAAAAAGAAAAAAAGAGAACTTGCCGAGTAGTGGACTTTGCTGTTCCAGCTGATCACTGGATAAAACGGAAAGAAAGCGAAAAGAAAGGTTAAGGTTTAGATTTCTTTGTTTAATGGCATATCAAACTTAGTGGGTTATTTAATGCCACAGCCATCCTTCTAGAAGAACAGCACTGATGCTATTTAACCTATAGCTGGGAGGATAAAGGGTTCATACATTTCCGCGAAAAGAAAGATAAGTATCTAGACCTTGCTAGAGAACTGAAAAAAACTATGGAACATGAAAGTGAACGTGATATCAATTGTAATTAGTGCACTTGATACGGTCTCCAAAGGAGCACTTCTTGTTGTGTGCAACGGGAATTACCCCAGGCAAAATCTATAGGATTAGCAGAATAGGAGAGTGTTCACCTTAGTTTTTTTTCAACCATAAATGAAATAATAACAACTAAGAAGCAAAGCCTTTTTATTTAAAAGCTGAACGTTTTGCCATCATAAAATATACCATAAACAAAATTTATTAAATTGCTTAAATCTACAGTATTAAAGAAGAGCTATATGTCGTTATTTTTATTGACGACCTTAAAGAATCAATGTTTTGCCTCTTATCGCTTTTTACTTTATTTAGAGCTGAATAAAGATTCTTAGTGAACGTTAAAAAAATCAAAATATTCATTAAAACATTAACATTCTCGAAATGTACGAATTAATGTACGAATTAAAACATTGACATTCAAGAAATGTATGAATTAAAATGTACGAATTAAAACGGTAACCTTCTCGAAATGTTCGAATTAAAATGTACCAATTAATGTGCGAATTAAAACATTAACATTCTCCAAATGTACAAATTCCACAACTCATGCCAAGGGTAGTATACACAAAAGAAATATTTGAAAAGAAAACCCTTTTTTTTTCGGGAGCCTGGTTGTATGCAATATCTATTGATCTTTTTCATTATTCAAACGGAAACATTCACAAATAGCTAACTGTGAGAAAAATATATATCTGATATTAGATTTACTTTTAATAAAGTCAAATTTGTTTTGCATTTCATATCAAATTCTCTCTCCAACAGTTTTTTTTATCCAGGAATTATATATCTAACCATAAGACAATCTACTGTAACCCACAAATGACATCAGAGATAAATCACGCGATCAGAGCTTAAAGTCAAGCCAATAGACATGCAAAAATCAATCAATGAAACTTTCGGTTTTGCTGAGATCTTTAAACAAGTATTCAGATACACACTCACAATCTTTTACATAGTTGTGTAGATAAGATGAGTTGGAAAAATATTAGAGTTTGAACAAAAAACACAGTAAGTTCTACGAACAAAAATGAAAAAAAAAAAAAAAGTTTCCGGTCTTTTCGTTGTCTTTTGTCAAATTTTCTGTGTTTGTTTTCCAACATTTACATTTTTATTCTTATTTTCTTTCTAATTTTAGAAAAGGGAGAAAACGTCAGAATTTGACAAGACGAAAAATTCTGTCGAATAAGAAGATTAAAAGAAATAGTGAAAGAAAATCAAAGAAAATGTCTTTAAATTTGGATTCGATTTCTTTTTGAGGAAACTTGATTAAATTAAATTGCTTTGCTACGGCTTTATAGAATGATTTCGCCAAAAAAGTTACCTTCAATTTTGATTTAAAAGAAAAAGAGAAAAAGATTATTTTTTCCTCTTTTGTCACTTACCTGATAAATAGAGCTAAGCTTTCTTCCTTTCGAAGACACTAACTTTAAATTGGGTGGTGTAATGGCTACGTAATGGCTACGTAACTAGACTACTAAACCTTCACAAGTGAGTTCGAATCTCGTTGAGTGTTCCATTCACACGGCTTGTGTCACATATGAGCAAAGCGTTTAGTAAATTACCATACCAGCTTTAAATTAGGCGCCTCTGGCAATGTAATGTTTGGTTTGGTTTGGTTTTACGGCACATCAGCCATAGAAGGTCATTAATGCTAAATCCATTTTTATACATATAAACAGTTTTATTTCAAACAATCCAATTTAGCATAAGTACACAGTTTCAATGTAAAAAAAGTTCTATTTCAAACAATTCAGTTTAGAATAAGTGCACAGTTTAGTTCGATTTAACCACTATCAGATGCTTCCATTCCGGGCCACAGTGAACCTGAGAGCGATGGCAATGAAGGGTACTCCGGATTCCCCAAAGCTCCAGCATTACTGGGACTTCATAATCAGATTGTTTAGTGTCATATTCAATACACTCATTGGGGGAGTCTTACCCCTTTGCAGAGAAGCAGTCGTTGTATTCTATAGCCTCAGCCGTCGGAGCACGACTAGAAAACCAACAGCGTTTTGTTTAGGTGTAGCACAAGACTATATGAAAGAGGCACCTTATGGTGTAATGGTTAAAGCGATGAGCTGCGGAATCGTAGTACGCGAGTTCGTACTCCAGTCGCGCTATTACGTTCACTTTCGGGCAAATACCCTTGGGAAAGGTATGAACCCCCTTATTCTCCCTCCAGCTATGGGTAAATAGTAGGACGGACTAGGTTCTTCAGCCTTGGGGAGGCAACTAGTCTAGGAGAAGGAAAACTCTGAATTCAAAACCTGTTAAACTCTGCTTAAAAATTGACCTTGTGTCATATCCTGCCCGAGCGGAGGGGTTGGTAAATAGTACCTTATGAGACTCAAACTCACTAGTTTGAGTCTCATAAGGTGCCTTTTTCATATGGTCTTGTGCTACACCTAAACAAAACGCTTTGTAAATTACCAAACAAGCTTTAAATTGTTTACAGTACTTGCAATTTGTAAGTGCTCACCCATATAAGTACTGAGCAGACTTCTCGCTTCTCAACTTTACTGATCTAACAGAAATCGGTTTTGTGACAAATGTTCCACGGATCGTATAGTCTCTTCGGTTCATTGATTTGTCTCATATTCTATTTACAATGAAGATGACTACCGGAGTTCGTTGGAACTGCAGAATCAACGAGGAAATCCACAAGGGAAAAGAAAGAAACGAACTTAAAAATAAAATTGCTGGATGCCTTTATTGATGATCTGTTACAGACTCAGACCAAAATTTGGGCAGCTCGTGTGTGTGTGTGTGTGTGTGTGTCAATCCAGTACAAAGCTATTCAAGGCACAGGTAAACTGCTCTCTTAAATAAGTGTGGCTCATCATGGAGAAGGTGTTGATAAACTAGTTTCAGTACCAATTACTCTATTGTTAATTCTCTCATTACAGGATCCTCTCATTTTGTGACTAAGCTTAATAAAATGTCGTTAAGCCTAAATCTACCGGAAACATTTCATTGGTATGGATACTTATGTTTTGACAACTCCCCATTGGGCAAATGATAATGAATTCATCTTGGAATTTATTGTTATTGAGTCTGTTCTTGATTGAAGGAATCACAAGAATAACTTTGAACCAACAGTCTTTGTTTAACCACAACCCTATTATCACAGTCACTTTCATATAAAAATCCTGATGGGGTTTAAACACAGCTTCTTCATCGGTTGGTTCGATCTTTTAGAATATCAATTCATGTTGCTCATCTAATGCCAATTCTCGCTAAACAGCTTCTTAGATGCTGAGTGTTGCGAACTATGTGATAAGGAATACAGACATTTTTACTTTTGTCTGTATAAACAAAATTTATGCAAGGTGTCCTTTGAAATATTTTGGACTAAAATTATTTACTTTACACTGATGTACTTGAACAATTATTCTCATCTCGATTTTTATAGTCACAACGTTTCGGCCGTTGTACCCTCTGTCTTTCTTTTAATGACTGTCGTAATCGGTTAACTTCTGAGAATTTCGGACTGAACTATTCATTCAATCTCAGTGGATAAGTTATTCTCCTTCTGTCACCCTGTCGGTGAAGTTTAGAATTTGTTGACTCTATCCCCTGCATATAGGTAAGACGCACAGAAAGGGATTTCCTGGGTGTGACATTAAACTGCATCTGATGGTGAGGCTCCAGTACTGAGAACCTGAGGAGTATAGAGTAAACTTTGAATACCATTACTCCACAATCCACTCTGACCTGGAGTGATAATATCTGTTAGGGTCCCATTTGAAAAGAATTCGTATTTGATCGACAAAAAAGCTCTTATGTAACTACACTATATTATGAATGTACAATAAAACTAATTCACAAACCTCTAGGCATAAAATAATCCTAGATGGGTAAATATGCCATGAAAATCAATCAATCTATTTGAACTAATAAAATGAAATACCAATATGCGGCAAAAAACTAGAAAAATGTAGGAAACAAACTAAGTGATGATGACCCTCGAATTGGTGAAGCTCGATTATCTAATAAACAGAGGTGAATGACATTTGCATACAAGCGAAAATAATGCAATAAAACGAAACACGAGTGTATTTCGCTTTTCTTGATGTAAACACATTGAAATGATGTTGTTTTTACGAGAACGAATTGAAATTAAAGCTCCAACAACAATTAAAGAAAGAAAAAAAATTGAATGTTTATAGTTGAGGAGAATATTTTTTATGCAAGAAAGCGACACTTTCTGGTTCGAACAAACGTGTTTTATTTTTTTTAATTTGAGCAGGAAAGTTGCTGAGATGAACGATTTACCGTAATTCGATTTTAAGTCGTACGCCTGTTAAATCGTTCCGTGTCGGTTTTTTGTGTCTAGTTTGAACGGGTTACAATGGTAAACTACAAAATAACGACCGAAGAAAAAACGTACATTAAATTAATTGGAGCATAGAAGTTTGGTTTATTAAATTATGAGACTGGTTGAGTAAGAGTAAAAAAAAAAAAAGAAAAAATTAACTTATTTGCAAATCAATTTTATCGCCATCAAAATAGAAATTTCGTTTGTAAGTCAAACACAAATGAAGACGCTTTTCTTTTCCGAGAAACAATCTTGAAAATCTTCAACAGATCCTATCGTCAGTTGGTTTGAATGAACTTGATCTCTGTAAGCTTGCTTTCATTTGTTAAACGTTTTTGTCTTATTCTCCTGAAGTTTGACACAATTAGGCGTAGGAAATGAAGTTGGTTGGTTGGTTGGTTGGGTGGTTGTTTTGTTTTACAGCGTATCAAACCTTTTCGGGTCATTTAACGCAGAATTAAATTTCAAACAATTCAGTTTAGTATTAGTATATTTTTGTTAACAAACATTTAAATGTCAAAACATTACTATTTCAAACAATTCAGATTAGCATAAGTACACAGTTTAGTTCTGTTTAAAAATAGAACTCTTTCAAACAGTTCAGTTTAGTTTAAGTACGGAGTTTCAATGTTAAAAACAGTTCAATTTCAAGCAATTCAGTTTAGCATAAGTACGCCGTTTAATTCTATTTCACTCATAGATAGGGCCTTATCAGATGCCACCACTCCGGGCCAGAGTGGAACCGGGAGGAATGGCAAATAAGGGGTTCTCCATATCCCCTAAAGCTCCAGCATTACTGGAGCCTCAACATTAGATTATTTAGTGTCATATACAGGACACTCGTTGGTGGCGGGGTGGGTCTTACCTCTATGCAGAGATGCAGTCGGTGTATTCTGCAGTCCCAGTGGACTGAGCAAGTAGGAAATAAACTGGGTTCATCGATTTCAAATCATCAACGAGGTTATTTGCGTTTCAATTTACGCTAATGCCCCTTGGAAATATATGAATCCATCTCTCCTCCATTTAGCATTTCAGAGCAGAGTGAATTCTTTAGTCTTGGTTCGACAACCTGTTCTAGGTGAAAGAGAAAGCTGATTCCAAATCCTCTGAGTTCCGCTTAAAAACTGACCTGCGTCACACAATGCAAGGGTTAGGTAACTACTGATACAGAAACTGATCTTGAGTTCAATTACATGACACAATAAACCAAACAAACTCGTGAATTCTAATGAGAAATATGAACAGAAGTTTTTTCATGCGTGTTAAAGGTCAACATGGATCAACTAATTTTTTATCAGAGGTGCCAATCTGAAAAAAAAACAACAAAATAAATCAACCTCATTACTTTCGAGACCGTCACTGTATATTTTTTTAAAGATTTATCTACTTAATAAAATTGATTAAGTTTGTCTGTGTGTCTGAAGCCTAAAGAAACCTGAACAGCTGGATATGGAACGCTGAAATTTGCTATGATAGACCACTTTTCAATCTGTATTAGTTTTATTGTATAATGGATTTATCCTATTTACCAACCCCTCCGCTCGGGCAGGATATGACACAAGGTCAATTTTTAAGCGGAGTTTAACAGGTTTTAATTCAGAGTTTTCCTTCTCCTAGACTAGTTGCCTAACCAAGGCTGAAGAACCTAGTCTGTCCTACTATTTACCCATAGCTGGAGGGAGAATAATTGGATTCATACCTTTCCCAAGGGTATTAGTGCTATGTGAAATGCAATCAGTCTCGTCCAGGATTTGAACTCGAGTCGCCTTGTTCATTTCCTACGACGATAACAATTACACCACGGGCACCTCCACGACACCACGGGTACCACTTGTATAATGGATTTATAGTGAAGCCAATAATCGACTAAATAAAATTACACCACCGGACAAATTATTCTGAATAAATTTTTCCCTGTAGCGTTCATTTACTCCACGTGAGCACATTTTTATTCTCGATCCCTTTTCACAAGTCATCTTACGAGCAACTTCAGTCAAGAATGCAACGTTACATTTTTCCTTCTAATTTATTATATTTAATCTGAGTTAAATTTCCCAACCATAAATAAATACTCCACTTTCTGATTGCCCAGTCAGCTGGGGTTGTAGAATACACTGGCTGCACCTCTGGAGAGAGGTAAGACCACCCACAACGAGTGTCCTGGATATGACACTAAACAATCTGGTGGTGAGGTTCCAGCAGTGCTGGAACTTTGGGAAATGCGGAGTACCCCTTCATTGCCATCGCTCCCAGGTCCACTCTGGACCGGTGTGGTAGCACCTGATAGGGTCCTATTTATGGGTTAAATAGAACTAACAGCATACTTATGCTAAAATGAATTGTTTGACTAAACTGAATAGCTTGAAATAGAAATGATTTTCGACATTAAAACTGTATTTGCACTTAACTGAATTGTTACATATAACTGCTTGAATAGTTTGAAACGGAAATGTTTTTGACAATTAAACTGTGTACTTATGCTAAATTGAATTGTTTTAAATAGAACAGATTATTTACATATAAACGGATTTGGCGTTAAATAATCTACAAAGGTTGATATGCCATAAAACCCAACAAACCAAACCACTTTCTGAGCTACTTTTTTCGATAAAGGCCATTTACCTCCATTCAGTCAAAAAATATATCGTTTAATTCTTTCGTTTATCACAATAATTTTACGATAAATAAACAAAACTTTCCCCGTTTTGGATGAGTTATTCTGAATTACTTTTTTTCCTTGAGAGGGCCATATACTTAGACTTCAGACCTCCACAAACTTCCGTATATTTTCACTTCTGTTCCCAATGTTATCTTTTCACTTTTCTGTGGGGGCCATTTACATTCACTTCATCCCCCACCAAATCTCAGCTCCCAATTTAATTCTTTTAAAAATAGTTTCACGATAAATAAACCAAACTTTCATGTTTTTTTAAATATCTAATTTAGTCTACACCATTCTATTTTGGACTAATTATTCTGACTTTACAATTATTTCTATTCGACTGGATCAAGTGCAAAAATTCTTATGAAACAACGACATTAAAAATGTAAATATGAACTTACAATCAATGCGTTTCCTTTACCTCTCAGGAAAATTAACAATGGAAGGTTTGACATGCTATTAAAGTCAGTTAGTCAATAAATCAACAAGTCCGAGTTTTACCGTGTGAGAATTCCGGTTTCCCAACAAGTTTAATGAACTTTCGAATCCTTTTTTCTTTCGATGCCAAAAGTGGCATTAATTCCAAATGAATAGATTAGTTGATAACAAGTCAGTTAATCCCCTATAAACAATGTTATCAGATATATTTCTTCATATACACATTGGCATACGCCGTTAGACGCTCGTGGACTTTGATGGCTATCAGGCCGTGGGTAGTGAGTTCGATTCTCACTTGCTACCCTTTATGCATCTAACTTTGGGTTAAATGAAATTTAGTAAAGAATCAAGTGATTTGATATTAACTGGCTAAAGTAGCCTACCTCCGATATTGGCGTTTTTTGGGATCAACCTCCATGTAACATCGAAATACTTTTATTTTGTAGAAACTTCTCTGTGTGTTTAAACTTTTGATGCGACTTTCCTTTCTGGTCAGAATTGAAAGATTATTCATTAGTTGGTGTATTTGTAAGCAAACAGATTTTCTCATTATGCACGGTTACTCAAGTGAAAGTACATTCTTAGAGGAAAACACGAACAGAATGTTTTCGTGCGCTTTATTGATCAACAAAATTATTTAGCCTCCCTCGCGCAGAGGCATCTTTTGGGATCAGCTGTCGCGTTTGCATCTTCTTTAATTAGACATTTTCTTTCGTAGTCTCTTTTGTAACCTCTGAGCTACTTGGTTGAAACGTTTAAAAATTTTGTTTCCTCTTACAATTTTGATTTCCTTGAAAGTAGCACGCTAGGAGCTAGTACAGTTATCCTAGCGTGCCTTTGACGTTTCGGTATTATTCTCCTTTTGGAATCACCATCAGTAGACTCATCGTGTTCTCTTATATTTTATTTTGGGGACTTTTTTTTTTCTTTCATAGAACTTGCTGTGTTTGTGTTCAAACTTTTTCCATGTATTTATTTTATCGGCTAATTTAATTTCATGATTTAGTGAATCATGCTAGTAACGTGCCGGACTGTGACATAACAGTAAGAGAGTTCGAACTCCGGTTGCACAATAACGTTAACTTTCGGACTCATATCTTTGGGAAAGGTATGACCTCCCTTATTCTCCCAGTTATGGATTATGTTATACCACTACTGTTCTACAAGGATGGCTGTGGCATTAAATAACCCATGAAGGTTAATATGCCATTAAAAAATTAAACCGAAACCGATTCTAAAACTTAGAATGATATTTCCAGTCTAAAACGTTTAGTTCTACGCAAAGACTTAACAAAATTATCTCAGTGTCTCTTTAAGGATCTATGAGACCCTATTTCAAGATCGTCATCAAGTGTTTAGTGTTGTTACATTTCTTCACGCCGATAAGACCGAAATACCTCCCCTTTAACCCTGACTAGCTTTACGACAGGCCAGAAGTCGCAGAGAGTCATATTTAATCGTAGTGAGAATGGTTTCTTTGTTTAATGACATATCAACTTTCGTGGGTTATTTAATGCCAACGCCAGTGTTGTATAAGAACAGTGGTGTTATCATTTAAGCCATAGCTGGGAGATTCGGAGATTCATACCTTTCCAAAGGGTATTCGTCCGAAAAAAGAGCGATCGAATTTCCATATATATATTTACCAACTCCTCCGCTCGAGCAGGATATGACACAAGGTCAATTTTTAAGCGGAGTTTAACAGGTTTCAATTCAGAATTTGCCTCACCAAGGCTGAAGAAGCTAGTCTGCCCTACTATTTACCCATAGCTGGAGGGAGAATAATTAGATTCATATCTTTCCAAAGGGTATTAGTGCTATGTGTAATGTAAACAGTGTCGTCCAGGATTTGAACTCGTGTCGCCGTATACATTTTTACGGCGATAAACATTACTCCAGGGGCACCTCGGATTTCCATATAATCAATAATCTGTCAATAGTAGTCCCTGCCTTTCACATGCGCATATTGACATTGCTTTTCGTAGAGATACTGCTACCGAGGCATGTGAAATGGTTAACAAATTTCAGAGGCTTTTGCCATTTAATGTGGAGATGACACTATCTTGTTTAAAACACATGGACTCTGTTTCATCTGAGTTAGCGTAGAGGCTAATAGCTCTCTTGGCTTGCTCCAGACAATGCAATTTTCACAAAAAACTTTTTTTCCTTGCGATGACCTAACGTCAAAACTAGTCGAGACTAATTTAAAAATAAAAAAGAATAAAGAAATAATACTGTTCGTTGTATCAGTTTTTTTCACTTCTCTCTCTCTTTCTTTCTTTCTTTCTTTCTTTCTTTCTTTCTCTCTCGCTCTCTCTCTCTCGCTATATATATATATATATATATATATTAAAGAGGTTTATGATTCTTACTGGCTCATTTAGTGAGTTAATGGAAGTCCAAATATTGCAGCATCATTAAATAGTGCTCATATACTAACTCTATCAGAGAAAATTGCCAGAAAACGTGCACCACAATTGAGCAAAGTTGTAAATATAATTTGAAGATAGATTACTGTCGATTTAAAAAAAAAACTGCATCAGAATAACAAGTATAAATGAATTAATAAAAAAGAAAAACACGAATGATTGGAGTGTAGATTACGTGATGCAGGAAGTTCACTTTTTGGAGGGGAAATATGTTTATACTGATTTTGAGAAAAAAAATAGATAACTTTTGAGATATGATGAGCGATTTACAGTAAAGCTAAAATTAACGGCTTGTAAGAAGGTCAAGGTTGATAACAACACTATTGTAGCTAAAAATAATTATAAATGTGTACGAATAGGAATTAAGGGGTTTTTGGTATTGACGACGTAAAAGTTTATTTTCGTATCTGAGTACTATAACTCACCACCACAATTATTTGAGAGTGAGGAACACAATTCTGACACTTGCAGCAGAGGAAATGGCTTAATATTTCCTCGTGCCACACAATATAAAACAATTCTCGATGAATTGACAGCAATAACAAGTTTATTGCCCGAGAAAACTTTGTAGAATTAATACAGGAATTACGGGGAAATACTTAGAGTACATTATGGAGAGAAAGTTCTGTCAAGTAGTTGAAGGGTCTTTTATAGAATGAAAGTTATTGTATAAAGACAAAGCATGGCACCGGGCGTGGTACGACACGAGGTTTGTTGGTACCAAAGTCCCTCTATCGGGAGACGCGTACAACGAAAAGAGAGATTGTTTTGGTCGTGCCATTTTAATTGCTGCTTTGGATATGCCGCGAAGTGGCCATTAGAATTTCTTTTTGGAAGGCTTCGGATGTAATCCTTGCAAATGCTATCGACAAAAAGATCCATAAAATGCATAAAATGAGAGTAAAAATGAATTATCAAAATAGAATTATTGAACGGTTTTTAATTTTCAAACGTGTTTTTCAGCAGACTATTTTTTCAAGTTATATAGCAAGCAACCGGGAAACTTGTCCCAGGCGGGAAGCGGTTTTGGGGTGCAATTTTATGGACTGAGCGGATACGTACAATAACACGGATTAACATACATACATTCATAAAAAAAGTAATGCACACGCAAACACATGCACGCACGTATATATATATATATATATATATATATATATATAGGGATAGATAGATAGATTGATAGATTGAGAGAGAGAGAGAGAGAGAGAGAGAGAGAGGATTTAGTTTATAGTTTGAATTATTTAACAAACTTAGATATTTTGGTTTTTAAAAATGACATCATTAAACCTTTTTTAGAGCGTTTGAATTTTTAAACGAAACGAAAAAAACGAGAAAATTTGAAACATAGTTCTATTTCAAATATATTTGAAGTAATTAGTGTTCGAAAATTTATTTTAAAAATGTAACGTATTTCCTAAAATAATCGTATGATATCTATCTATCTATCTATCTATCTATCTATCTAAGCAATATATATATATATATATATATATATATATATATATATATATATGTATGTATGTATGTATGTATGTATGTATCGATGAAGCCAAGTTATTTTAAACAAGGGATTTTTGAATATTTTAGTACTAATTTTACTAAATAAGAGCATAAATTGAAAAAGCCAGGTCTCTAATTGATAGTATTGTGGTTTGTAATGATATTAGATTCACCAATTTTTTTGCGTTTTTTATTATGTATATAAAGTAAAATATTGTTTGAATTTGTGATTAGTTTCTAAATTATGTTTGACTAAACCATTAACTGTGTTTCCTCATTTCAAATCTTTTTTTATGTTCATAAATTCCTCATTTCAAATCTTTTTTATGTTCATAAATTCGTTTTTCCCATATATATATATATATATATATATATATATTGTAAGAGATAATAAAAGGAAATACTGAAAGGCTGAAAATTATATATATATATATATATATATATATATATATATATATATATATATATATATATATATATAAATATATATATATATTTAAATATATATATATGTATATATATTTATATATATATATACATATATATACACAATTGTGTTTATTAAGTAACCATAATGAATGACGTCAGTAAACTGATCATCCTAAGACGATTATCAACCTCCCATTTTGACATAGGATTTCATTTCAACTCTATTAATCCGAGAGATTGTTATATGACGGAGATAAAGTTGTCTTCTCGTGCAAATAAAAAAAAAGATTCAATCATGCAAATAATCTTCCCAAGTGCCAGGATTTTCAACTTCTGATACATGCTCACACAAAGCTGTGCGTGCAAGTAAAGATATTATCTAATAGTTGAGAACTAGTTGGTTTTGTATAGTTTTGTTCTTGAAAGATAATATATGGCCGATTAAACGTATCATGGAAGTTACACTGAATCTCAGAGGCTGAACTTCAAAGTAATTAACCAACAACAGTGGGCTTAATTTCACGAGATTAACATTGTCTTTTCATACAAACGATATTCTTACACACAGTTTTGTTAAGAAGAGAATACGGTAAGGAAAAATAAAATAAATTCTGATATTTGTAGGAAATAAACTTATAAAAAAACACGAGAAGGCAACCAAAAATTCTTTTTAAAAAATGATAATAAGCAGTGAAATGAATAAGAAGACAAGAATTGTAGCAATAAATGAAAAAGGACTGCAGTTACCATTATAAGAAACGGAACTAATATACACGAAGAGCTAAATTTTTATATAACCTCCTCCTCCTACTACTACTACTACTACTACTACTACTACTACTACTACTAATAATAATAATAATAATAATAATAATAATAATAATAATAATAATAAAAAAACAAGTCATGGCGTTAGTACTATCTGGTGTATGAAGAATCGAAAACAGAAAGATATAAACTTGCTGAAATATATATATATATATATATATATATATATATATATATATATATATATATATATATATATAGATAGATAGATAGATAGATAGATAGATAAAGAACAGACTGGTGTTTATATTTATATATCATATAATGCCGTAAGTATAAAGTGGGGAATAAAAATTACGATTTATACATGGAAGAGAAACTTTCCAAAGCTTCCGATAATAATTTCTCATGATAATATCCTATAATAATCCCAATGAAATACTTAATCAAAGGTTGGAAATACTTAATGTTTGTAAACACAAAAAAGTTGCTTTCTTGGTAGATTAAGTCCCAATTGTTTTTATCTTATTCATTGCTTTCATTTATTTATTGATTTTGTTTTATATATATATATATATATATATATATATATATATATATATATATAAATATATATATATATATTGTATACTAATTTTACTCTTCATACAGGGTTTTTTAATCAATAAAATGCAGTTTGGTCCGACCCTCCTTTAGTCGGAAATATCTTGATCTGTTTTGGTGAAACCTAGGTAAATTCTCCCTCACCCTCCAGGCATATATATATATATATATATATATATATATATATATATATATATACAAAAAGTGAGAGATAAGAATATTTGGTGAAACTGGCTGGCTGGCATTTTCAAGAAAACAGATACGATAGCGGAACAGTCGCAACTGATCCGCCACCTTAAAGATAGACGATAGACATAGAAAAGAGAGCATGCGCGCTGGGTCACTCATACATACTCTCACTTACATGCACACATACACAAGCATACATGTACATGCACATGCAGATATGTGTTTGTGTGTGTGTGTGTGGGTGTCTGTGTATGTGTTTTATAATCGTGGTAATGATTTGTTTGTATTAATCATTTTTCGTTAATTATATTTTATTATTTACTTTGGTAAGGATTTGAACTACAGGATGTGTCTTAGTTCGGGTGCATAGTCAGATGGTGCACTCTTACGGCCGTGCGGAAAGGATATGACAATCATTATCTATTAAACAGGAAATGGAGCTGGACGGCCGTTGGAGTGAATTGAGTGGGTGGTTAACGACGTATCCGGAAGAGATGGTCCTGAAAATTTGAGAATTTTTAAAAGACAGTTGAAGCACGCGTTTTTTTTTTATTTTTTTATTTTTTTATCTGATCAAAGCAGATCAGTTTGGGTCTCGACAGGCAGAGATGGGTTGTGATCTTAGACACCACAAGATGGGCAGTGAGTCGGGAGGCAGTATAGTATATGACTTTTATGATTTGAGTCTCTCTCCTCGTGTCGCTAAGAACTGAAGGTAGAAAGAAATAAACTCATTCTGTGTTTGTATCATTATTGTTGTTATTGATATCATCATGGCTATACAACATGTGTCTGTTTGTGTCTCTTTCTATGTATATGTTTCAGTTGAAAATTTTTAGATATACTTGATTAAATATAACGGACAAGAATTAATCTATCATTTTCAAAATTTTTTAAAATCCTGACAAACGAGTGGCCCCAGTTTGGGATCAAATCTATAAAAACTGAAAATAGCATTTTGTTTTCTGCGTTATAATGTTTATATTGAAAATACTCGCACGTGTTTTCAACACAAAACTTATAACACAAAAATGTTACATAGGACTAATTCCAAAATAAATAAATGAATGAATAAATAAATACTAGAAGCTCTCTTTAATGAAAAAAAACCCGCAAAAACAAAACGCCTTAAACAAATTAGTATTACTTTTACAAGAAAGAATCTTAAAATCTAACACATATCAACAACCTATATCCTAGACTAAATCACAAACATTTGACTCCTAACTGACATTTAAAAATATTAAACTTGACAAAGCAGTTTAAGCCAATTAAAAACTACGTCGTTTTTACTCGGGAAAAACCGTCATTAATCATTCGAAAAGTTCTTTAAAAAATGTTGACTATGCAGTATTTTTTGTAGGACAAATTACATTTTGAATGATAACCAAAAGTTTTGATTAGTAAATGAAAAAAGCGAAGGAAAATCTATTCTATAAAAACATAATATATATTTTCAGCCTTATACTTATCGACAAGAAAAAAAATTATTGAAAATTAAATAAACACACTTTTCCCGATATATATATATATATATATATATATACATATATATATATAGTATACTTAGTCCAGTTAAACCGGAGTTAGGAGTAATTCTATCAGGACAAGAAATTATTCATGAATGAATATTTAAATTTTCCTGGTAAAGAGCTCAATGTACCAATTATACAGAGCAATAATTTCTTGAAGAAAAAACAACGAAACCAATCACAAAGGATTATAAATTTATTTCCATCCGGTTACTCTTCACCCCTCTTCTATCCCTTCCCACACTTCTATCCCCTCCCACTCTTATGTGTCT
>OY757934.1:37942757-38012757 GCA_963585895.1 Sepioteuthis lessoniana | reverse complement strand
CAATTCAGTTAAAGATATAAACTATTGGAATGGGCACCTCTGGTGGTGTAACGGTTAGCAAGCTAGACTAGCAGACCTACACAAGTGAGTTCGAGTCTCATTGGGCGCCCCATTCATTCGGCCTTGTGCCACATCAAAGCAAAGCGCTTTGTAAATTACATAAACTATTGGAATGGGCACCTCTGGTGGTGTAACGGTTAGCAAGCTAGGCTAGCAAACCTACACGAGTGAGTTCGAGTCTCATTGGGCGCCCCATTCATTCGGCCTTGTGCCACATCGAAGCAAAGAGCTTCGTAAATTACTATAAACTATTGGAATGGGCACCTCTGGTGGTGTAACAGTTAGCAAACTAGACTAGCAAACCTACACGAGTGAGTTCGAGTCTCATTGGGTACCCCATTCATTCGGCCTTGTGCCACATCAAAGCAAATAGCTTTGTAAATTACTATAAACCGTTGGAATACTTACACTGGTTTCTTCAGAGTAAAGTAAAGGCCTTATTGCTTCCGATTGTTTGGATAAGCTGCGATTAGATAAACAGAGTACAATTTGCCATAGATTCTTCCAAACAGCTCTCCTCAGCTTATGAGTTCAGTTATTTCGTCTGGAGGGGTTGCTAAGCCAAAACTAAAGAATTCAGTCTGCCCGACTATTTAATCATAGCGGAAGAGGCAAGAGAACGATGTATGCAATGTCAAAGCAAAACGCAACGGACACGTCCAGGAATTGAACTCACTCATCGTTGGAGATGCTGTATGCGTTTGAATTGTATTAGCTTATGTTACCTTATATTATTTGGTTTTATTATTCGAATTATAATTTACAAAGCGCTTTGCTTCGATGTGGCACAAGGCCGAATGAATGGGGCGCCCAATGAGACTCGAAGTCACTCGTGTAGGTCTGCTAGTCTAGCTTGCTAACCGTTACACCACCAGAGGTGCCCTTATTATTCGAATTATAATTGAGTCATTATTTCTAGATTATACATATACTAAATCATGATACCTATCTGCTTTAAATCTATAATTTGCATAACACTTGGTAAATAAGTTTACCTGATTGTCTGAAATCAGGTCTGTAATTTAATGAATCGACTGAAATGGAAACTCTCTCAGTCTCTATTATTCTCTCTTTCTTCATCTTTAAATTAAAATCGATTACATGAGACTATGTTTTTTGACAATTTTGAGCTATGATTGTTACACCAGGAATTTAGCCTCACATCTATTAAATAATGCAGAAATGTGTGTATTCATTCATTTAGACATTTTAAGCAGTAAACCAACAAAATAAAAAATAATAAAAAAAGAAAAGCAACTAAAATAAAAGGAATATTTTTAGCAAAGTCATTTTTGAGGTTCTTGAAAATGAATGTCTTTAAAAGTAGTGCTGAAAAGATCTCAGCCCGAACAAGAAGAGACTGAACTTGAGCCATGGAACATATACTAGTCTACATAATCATCATACAGTTGATAACATTTAGAAATTCATATCCCGACTTTCTTAAAAAGTAAAATCTTTTCGGTCAATTGGGCAGAGAATATGCTGACTGCATCCCCCGTAGAGGGGTAAGAGCCCCCCAAAAAGGAAAATTCTGGAGAATCTGAGAATTTCGAGTGTTCCCTCATTACTATAACTATTGCTATACATCCCAGGTCCTCCCTGATTCGGAGTAGTAAAACGTGTTAAGGCCTCGTCTATGGTTCAAATAAAACTTTAAGATAATTCGCATTTAATATGATCGGGTGCACCCCCCTAAAAAAACTTCTTAAGAAACAGCAGCACAAAAAATGTATATGTTGTTGTACAATAAACGCAATCCGCTAACCTCTACCTATAGAATAATCGAAGTAGAGTTAACATCCCACTATGACCCATTAATTAATCAATCGATCAAAAAATTCTTTAAAAAATTTAAAATAACAATTTGAAAAAATAATACCTTTTTGGTTCAGGCCAAAAGTTTGTGTTTGAGAGTTCTGGATCATGATAAAAAAAAAAACTCTTAGAAACATAATTTTTTTGCATGGGTATCATTAGCTCAGGTCCAACATACATCATGCAAGGTAGATCTTTGGGGTTACTGGAGGTCGTCAGTTGGCAAAATAGGTCATTTCTGGCCAAACTGGGTGAAACGGAGACTGTGATGTGAGACGCAAAAATACTTTTGATCTCATACAAAATGGAAGAAATCAAACCGATTTTTTTTACATGACCGGCTATATATTAGATGTTCATGACTAGTGAAAAAGAAAGACTACTTCTTCGCTAAAGTATAGAGAGGTGGGAATAATGTGTACAAAGAGGCTCCCAGAAACTAATCAATATTTTTCTTTATATTTTCCTTATATTTGTGTTGGGCTCATATTTCTGTATCCACAGAAGCTTACTTAAGTGCATCTAAGAATTATTTCCTTAAACCTTTTCCTTTTTTCCTCTAGCATCTTCCAGAGTCTCTGTAAGTTGGACATAACTTTGTTTGGTTTGGTTTCTTTGTTTAATGGCATATCAACTCTTTTTTAGGTTATTTAATGCCAAAGCCATTCTCCGAGAAGAACAGTAGTGGTGCTATTTAACCCATAGGTGGGAGGATAAGGGGGTTCATACCTTTCCCAAGGGTATTTGCCCGAAAGTGAACGTAATAGCGCGACTGGAGTACGAACTCGCTTACTACGATTCTGCTGTCTATCGCTTTAACCAATTCACCACGAGGACACCCCCATAACGTTGTTATCGTGTGAATTACGAATATTTTTTCTGTACTTGTAAAAACTGTTTTTTGTTCTGTTACAAAGATTCAAAGGTGTACTAAAGAATTTTCATAACCCCGTTAAATAACAATTCAAAGCGAGATGTTAACATAAATATATCTTTTGAAACAAATGATACCGCAGTCAGAAATACCCTTCATTTTTACTCCTAATAATGCTTATATAATTTCCTTGTTTTAGGTTACTATTCGCCAGAGATTTGATAACTACCTCCAATTTTCAACAAAAATTCTCGGGCGTCCTCGTGGTGTAATGGTTAAAGCGATGGACTGCGGAATCGTTGTAAGCGAGTTCGTACTCCAGTCGCGCTATTACGTTCACTTTCGGGTAAATACCCTTGGGAAAGATATGAACCCCCTTATCCTCCCAGCTATGGGTTAAATAGTACCACTACTGTTCTTCTCGGTGAATGGCTTTGGCATTAAATAACCTACAAAGGTTGATATGCCATTAAAACAAAGAAACCAAACAAAAATTCTGAATTTTTCAGCCAGAAGCGTGGCATTTCTCGATTCTCCTACATGTTCAAACTGCTTGTTCGGCGTTTTCTAAAACTGATAGCTTTCTGTTTTGGGGCTTTAAGCCGAGATTTAATCGTCTGTTCTCACTCAAAATGTCATACCTTTCTCTCTAGTGATTATTCAATAAATATTTCTTAGTCTGCTACTAGGTCAAAATTATGGATCACCGAATCAGAATAAAACTCACGTACAACGGTGTGTTAGTTTAGCTCATAAATTATTATACCAGTATATACCGGGCGATTGGCCAAATGAATAGAGTATTCGCCAATGGTCCTGGAAACCGGGGTTCAATCCCAGGTCGAGTCATACCAAAGACTCAAAAATGGTACTTGATGCCACCTTCCTTAACACTCAGTATTATAAGGTAATGATCAAGGGTAAAGTAAAGCAATCAAGGGAATGGAGTTGCACCTTCCCCTACACCTTGGTGTAGTAGCTATTGAAAAGGGAGCCTTCGGGTCACCCTCGACTACGGTTGCCAACTGCACTTTTTTATATACAGAGAAAGAAAAGCTCACAACCATTCTTCTTTTGAAAATTATTACTTTTTCTTTTTCCATTCTTTTAATAAAAACATCTATCGCAATTCAAGCTACAATTTTTCTCCATCATAAAATCCTAATGAAGGTTAAATAAAAACCGAAACGTTCTGACGCTGACTTTATCATCATAATGAATTCATCACCATTGAAATACTTTGCTTTTCTATTTTCTTCATATATATATATATATATATATATATATATATATATATATATATATATATATACCCATGCAAATTACGCACTTGAGAGGGAAACGAAAAGGGAAGAAGGGAAATAGGATGGATCGGATTGATTGTGGAACTGATTCCGCACACGTTTGAGACATCCTCATTCTTTTGTGCAACTTTTATTCGTTTTATTTCACCCACACAGTTTCAATATCTACCCACGTGTCTTCTCAAATTACATTATGTCACCATGAATCCAATAATCTCAAAAGTTCATTCGCATCCCTTTTGAATACCTGCGTGCCTCTTCCAGTCGACTGTCGACATGTTTGTCGTATTTTCTATGGCACAGTTTCGGGTTCCAGAGGAGTCAAAGGGTTTTCAATTGGTATTAATAGCCCCTCTCTGTACATCTAATATATATCACAAGTCTGAAAGAATGAGGTATTTAGATAGGATCGAACTCACTACATGCGAGTATTTATCCAACCCCACCGCCACGTGCAGGATATGATACAAGTTCAATGTTTTTAAAAGCGGATAAAGATAGTTTAGATTCAGAGTTTTTCTTCCAGATTGATTGTCTAAGGAAAGCAAAAAAAAAAAAAAAAAGTATGTCTTTCTATTTGCCCATACATGGTGTAAAACAATTGGATTCATGCCTTTCTTAAAGGCATTAGCGCGAAGTGAAATGCAAACAGCATCGTCCACGATTTTAAATCGAGTCACCGATTTTATTTTTTACAACGGTAATCGTTACCCTAAACGTGCCTACATGACAGTAAGTGATCTACGAAATGAGGTCGTTAACCCTTTCACTTCGAAAATCTGCTCCCTTCTACTGTTATGACCCTTTTAAAGTTGAATAAAACTAATTAAAATGTTTTTACAGCCCAATTACCTGGGGCTGTAGAATACGCCGACAACATATCTACAGAAGGGTAAGACCGCACCCCACCATCGAGTATGCTGATTATGACACTAAACTGCATCAGATGGTGAGGTTCCAGTCCCAGAGCTTTTGGAAATGCGGATTACTCTGTCAATGCCATTACACCGAGGTGCCGGAGTGGTAGTACCTATCAGGGTCCCATTAATAAGTCAAATAGAAATATTTAATAATTTTCATATTTGAACCCATTGAACTGTATCTAAGCAAATGACTCATATCAAATTAAATTATTAGTATTACAAAGCAATACTTGAAACCATTTAAACGGCGTACAATTGAATGAATGATGTTGAATAGAATTACTAGAGTTATATAGCAATACTTACCCAATTTAACTGTGGGCAAATAAAACTATTAGTGTTGAATAGCAATATTTGAAACCATTTGACTGTGCCCGAATGCCTACATTTAACAGTGCAAAAATTTAATAGTGTGCAAACGAATGAAATCTGCCTGGTTTAAAAATTATGCTACCTACAAACTCTTTGTTTATAAATCATATATATATATATAATAAATGAATATATATAAGATTTATATATTCAATGCATCTAAAAAGGATTTTTCCTATACCTGTAAGATATAATCCTGAACTAGGATTGGCGGACCAATGGGAATATGACTCCTAATTGTCTCTTATTGGACAACCAATCAGAAACCGGTTTTAGTCCAGATATTGAGCTATAAAAGATAGGATAGAAAAGAATAATCTCCAGGGAAGATGATAAAAAGGGACTAAGAAGAAACTCAAGACTGCTAAAAAAACATTCCTTCCATTCCAGACCTGAGGCACTCCGAACAACCTTCAGACGTTACAAAAATTCAAAGTCCCAGACTTTAGAGACATTAGTGTCACTCTAACCGCTCATCATCACTCTTCCTCTCTCGATATTCTTTCTTCTTCTTTTTGCCAGGAAAGAAAACATCGTTTGTTTGTTATTTATTGTCTCACAAACGTGTTTCAATAAAAACGATTTTTTGTTGTAAAACAACGGGTTTTCTCTATTCTTTGAGTTGCTAGACAATCTCGCTACTCATTAGCTGCCTTTCAGAAGAAGACACAGCTGAATTGTGTCCCCCCACCTCTGTGGATCTTTCAAACACAGCATGGGCACGGAAGGATTTGACAAAGCAAACAGTCGGAAGCTAATGTGGTAGTCACGAACACAATAGCCACAATAAGTACTGTGACTAGTAGTCACACCAAATTGGGTTCCGTGACTTGCATCGGACCACATATCTACGCCCAGGTTTTCTCGTGTGAGATGTTACTTATTAGCTGTTTGAAACGTCAATACAGTTGTTTTTCTTCCCATTTCTGTTTTCTAGTTATTGTCGTTCTGTTGTTCTTCGTGTTGTCAGTTTTATTTCTGGTGGCTGTTGTCAGTTCTTCTCCGCGCTTTTTTATGTCGTCCTCGAGTTGTTGTATCGATGCGTCAATGCTGTCTTCAATTATTATTATTATTATTATTATTATTATTATTATTATTATCATTATTATTATTCATTGAGGGTTTGTCACACCAGCGTTACCTGATGGTCTTTCACAGGAGTCTGAGTGAAAGCAAGTCTCCCGGACTCTTCTCAATATTCTAGTTGATCGTAGCAATACTGTAGTCTGTGTAGTCTTGATCCTATTTACCAACCCCTCCGCTAGGGCAAGATATGACACAAGGTCAATTTTTTAGCGGAGTTTAACAGGTTTTAATTCAGAGTTTTCCTTCTCCTAGACTAGTTGCCCCACCAAGGCTGAAGACACTAGTCTGTCCTACTATTTACCCATAGCTGGAGGGAGAATAATTGGATTCATACCTCTCCCAAGGGTATTTGTGCTATGTGAAATGCAATCAGTCTCGTCCAGAATTTGAACTCGTATCGCCGTGTCCATTTCTTACAACGATAACCATTACACCACGGGCAGTAGTGTAGTCTTGATGCGTCTTCTGATTTTCAGCTCTTTCAGTCTCCTTTCTAAGCCTTTGGGGACCGTTCCAAGTGTTCCAATAACAATTGATATCACTGTCAACCCCACGTTCCATTGCTTTCTTAGTTCTCTAGCAAGGTTCAAGAACTTGTTTCGCTTTTCGCTTTCTTTGATTTTCACTCCCTGTCTCAGCCAGGTGTCACTGTTAGAACGATTTAATTTCATTTCAACGCTTGACCGGCCCCAAAGGAGGGGGTTGCTTAGTAAAACGGAATCTGCTTTGAAAGGAGTGAGTAGCTTAGTAAAGCGGTGGCTGCTTTGAAAGGAGGGGGTTGCTAAGAAACCGATTTAAGAATAGTTTAATGCAAGCCATCTAAATCTCGAAGATTTTAGGATTTGATATTTCTTTGAAATATTTATTATTTTCAGTGGTTTTTGAGGAAATCTAAAATCCTCGAACAAACTCGAAACCATCCTCCGTGTGCCACGCTTGTGTAAATAAGGCTGTGACTCAGTAAAAAAAAAAACGCGATAAAATCAAATAAATCGACATTTAAATTCAAATATTTAACCTAGATGTTAATAAAAAAACCCAACTCTACGTCTCTTTTTTAAATAACTAGCAAGACCGATCGTTTATCGTATCAAAATAATGTACCAATTAAGGATAAACAATATTCGTTAGAACTGAATTTAATTTTTTGTTTATTTGAATAAAAATATTTTGTTATCAAAATAAGGCCACTGATTGAATTCTTTTTGCTAACACTTAGTGGAAACGGTGAAATACTGTTTTTGAAATATTTAAAAAAAATCTTTATTATTTTAAAATTGTCTTTTATTAAAAAACAAAAACAAAAACGGAACATTTCATAAAAAACAAAATATTGTTTTTGCTTATAAAAGTGAATTTCTGGGAGCTTGTTGAGAATTGTTGGCTTTAAATGCTTTCATAAGTTTTGTTGAAGAAAATAAGTTGGTAGAACAGTGAATATATATATAATATCCTCATATATATATATATATATATATATATATATATATATATATATATATATATATATATATTTCGTGGAACAATATAAACATCCTTTGACTATACATTTTTGTGTAAATTCTTTCGAGTTGCGGCATTGATTTTATGGTATCCGGCTAGAATAAGTTAATGAAATTCTCACAATTAATTGGTTCCCAAGTACTTTCTACTTTCTGGTCATCATCAGGGGTGTGTATATTGCAAAAGTGATGTGATCTTGGCATGAACATTACTATTTTGTAAGTATTGAGTATTTATTATAAATAAAAATGCACAATGCACAAATGGGTAGAGCAAATATAGAAAATATAATTGACTCACAATTCTGGCACAGGATTCTTAGATCAAATTTAGAACTGTGAGTCAATAAAATTTTCTTTTTTAATTATTTGAATATTGCTATAATAGCTCTATACGATTTGTGCAGCGATCCCTTTTATTTATAACTGAATTTACTGCTATCATGCATATATAGTCATCCACAGATAGATCTGTTTCGTTCTATCAGAACTCATCAGTGTGGCTAGACATTAGCTTCCCGTGGCTGGGATCGAAACCCGGTTGACTCAAACGTCAAGCCAAACTTCTAACCATTCAGCCACGAGAAGCCATTAGCTTCGAAGTAAATTTTAAACGGTTATGAATCACAATTACTATTGTTTACATACATCCGTTCAATGGCTACCGAGACCTCAATTCATATATGAAGAGGCTTGCAATATACGCTAATGGCAACACGATTACTTCTTCGCCAGAGAACTCAACCCTACAGGGGTCGGGGAGTATATATCTCTATAGCCATATATATATATATATATATATATATATATATATATACTAGCGGATTTAGAATAGGTTAAAGGGGGCATAATTTCATGTCAGTTAATATAGAGATAGTCTCGCCCTCTGCCTTTCAACAGGTCCGTAATTATCATTTTCTCCACTTTGCAACGAGGCCTTCGGAAAAAAAAGAAGGAAAAAGAAAAAGCGATTATCTGTGACGTCTGCATGCTTAATGAGAGTTGAGAGCGTTTCCTTGTTGGGAAAGTCCAGACCATTTAACAGAACTACACCAGCGCCATCTGCCGCCCAGTAGTAACACTTAATGCATTGACAGCCACAGTAAAGGGTGGGCAGAGGCAAGCAAATGGCTGTTGTATTAGCTTAGCGCCATAAACAAGCAGATGACAACAGCAACACTTAAATGGCGAAGAGTGTTTCATAAATCTTTTTTTTTTTTTCCTTTAACATTAATAGGAAACATACCTACTTTGCACAGAAACGATTGCACGTCTCTGTGGATAAAATCATCGTTGTAGTCTTTTCATTTCACTTACTACTTTTTTTGTTGGTCATTCTTTTTCTTTCTTTCTTTTACCCTTTTTCTGATCTTTTGTTTTTCTAGTTGTCTTAATGGTTATTTTCTCTCTTATTGATGTCATCTTTCTTTCTTTCTAATCTCTGACAATCGCTTTTCTTCCTTTCGCTCGTTTTCTTTCTATTTTTCTTTCCTCTGAAATCTCTTTCTTTCTTTCTTTCTTTCTTTCTTTCTTTCAAATAACTGAAGACTATAAATCCATTTAATTGTACGTAGGCGCTGAAGTGGCATCTGAGCTATCAGTATTCAGTACTATCATAGCACTAGTTATTGTTTAAAGGCTACACAAATATGCGAATAGGAAGATGCTTTTAGCTTAAAGCCGAGCGACGCTCGCTTTAAGCTCTAAACAAATATATTTTATAAATAATATATCTGTGAACATCTCTACCATTTCATAAATTAAGATAATAATATTATCATTACTTGCCTTTATCTGCAGTAGTTCTTTTTGGTTTGGTTTAGTGGGTTTTATGGCATATCAACCTTTGTAGGTTATTTAACGCCAAATCAATTTCTATGTAAATAATCTGTTCTATTTCAAACAATTCAGTTTAGCATAAATACACAGTTTAATAGTAAAAAAAATTCCCATTTCAAACTATTCAAGCAGTTATATGTAACAATTCAGTTAAGTGTAAATACAGTTTTAATGTAGAAAAACAGTTCTATTTGAAATAATTCAGTTAAGCATAAGCACGCAGTTTAAATGTAAGTACGGTTTAATTGTCAAAAACATTTCTATTTCAAGCTATTCAGTTTACTCAAACAATTCATTTTAGTATAAGTATGCTGTTAGTTCTATTTAACCCATAGATAGGACCCTATCACGTGTTACCACTCCGGGCCAGAGTGGACCTGGGAACCATGGCAATGAAGGGGTACTCCGCATTTCCCAAAGCTCCAGCACTGCTGGAACCTCACTATCAGATTGTTTAGTGTCATATCCAGGACACTCGTTGGGGGGGGGTCTTACCCCTCTGCAGAGAAGCAGTCGGTGTATTCTACAGCCCCAGCCGACTGGGCAAGTAGTTCTTTTTGACTATATACGTAAAATGTTAATATAAAAAGCATAATAAAAAAGTATCCTGACCGAAGCTTTCATTTAAAAACAAAATAATCATTAAAAATTTCAATGCACAGCTGAGCAATATATATAATAAAGTAATTATGTTTAGACAACTTGTTGCCATCATAAAAATAAAGAATAAGATTGAACTGTCATTGATACCTAATGTTTATGGCCAAACACAGTCCAAGAATAGCAGCCTCTATACTCTCTTGATTTAGTTTCATACAAGTATATTTGTTTCTTTAAATGAAAATTCATATCACTGATAAGATATATATATATATATATATATATATATATATATATATATATATATATTATGTATTATTCAGTCCTGATAAACCGGAGTTAGGAATAATTCTGTCTGGACAAATTCATTCCACTACGGACATTTAAAATTTTCCTGGTAAAGAGCTCAATGTAACTAACATCACAGAGCAATAATTTCTTTAAGAAACACAAAAATCGGTTACATTAGAATTATGAATTTATTTCCATCCTGTTATGGGTATTGATAAATATCAATAACACCAAAAGAAAACAGGACTTCTTCAGATCCAATGGATAAATTAAATGACATACAGAATAGACACAGGAGGGAAGGGTGGAAGTAGGGAGAAGAGGGCTGAAGAGTTACCTCCCCGTTTACTCACCTCCGGTTTTTATTTTTTATTTTTTTTTTATTACCGGTTGGAATCACTGAAAATTAAATTTTGATTTTTTATTCTAATTATATTTCAACGTAAAATTACAGATCTAATTATAATTTAGGGAAATACGACATTCCTTAATAACCTTACGTAAGTATCCAGTATTACTTATCTCCAATTAATTTCAAAATTTAAATATATATTCAAAATTTATATTCGAAATTATATTCGAGCCTATTAATTCAGTTACCTTTCTATTGAAAAGTACGTGCACATTACATGGTACCTACAGGATGGGAATGAATTTATAATCCTAATGTGACCGATTTTGGTTTTTCTTAAAGAGATATGTATATATATATAAGTTGACTGACAGTAGTTGATGACGACCCAAAAGCTCCCTTTTCAATAGTTACTACACCGAGAGGGAGGGGAGGGCGCTTCTCCTCCTCCTGGGTTGCTCTACTTAACTTTGATCCGTATCTTATAATACTGAGTGTTAAGCAAGGAGGCATTAACTATCAGTTTTTGAGTCTTTGGTATAACTCGACCTGGGACGGAAACCCGATCTTCCGGACCATTGGCGAACAATATATATATATCAAGTAAAACTCAGCAGATGTCAATTCATTATAAATCTATTTCAACAATCTGTTTGCACAGATTGCTTCTTCAGTTGACATACAATCTATGGAGGCTTACAACTATTCCGGGGAAAGATAGCTTATCGTAATTTAAACATTTAATGAATAATCCATCAATTTTCCTATATATAAAAATATGATTTTCATGAAATGTTGACACAATTGAATATAATCTAGTTTTTATCACGTCACATATTCGGTGCTGCACCAGAAAAATTAGAGCGATAAAAAATAGTTTACTTTTTTAAGTCTTAATTAATTTCCTATTTTTTAAAACAAACAATAAATTCCCAGTTTTTAAAAATCTGATTATTCAGGGCTTCCCAATTTAAACCTAATTATTGTTTAATTATATTTTATTTTAAAAACCCGTATATTCTGATTATAATCATTCTCATAACTGAAAATATTCTTAACTACATTTAAAATTATCTATTTTATGAAATGCAGCAGATGTCAAATTCTGTAGCCTTCGAATCAATCTCTTAATATCTAAATACTTAAGTCTAATTAATTAAATTCAGATATGTAATATGACTGTGTTTATGTAAATTATTCTAGTAAATACAGTTTTATTTCTATTTCAATCGGCTCATTATTAAGTTAACTCCCTTTTACCGGTGGTTAATTTCATTTTAATTTTTAATTAATATCTATTTCACTGCTTGTAAGGATAATCGGTTCTATCAATTCCCTGAAAATTAAGGTAGTTAATTCACTAAGAGACAACTAATCCAAATTCTTCAGCTAATATTAGTGTATAGTTTTATAAGTATTTTTACATAAATGTTTAATAAGTAATACTATTATATAGTCCTATTTTGACCTTTATATAAATTATAATTGTTACATAATAAAAGTTGGTATTATAACCTCTGTCCATCCAATTTATACGTATATAGCGATATTATTACGTATCTTTATCTACATTTAAATATTAATTCATTTCTCTTATTTAAGCATAAATTGTATCTACCATTTAAACTACTTGTTGAAGAGTATTTTTGATGATTTTCTAACTTATTTGTGGGGTTAATCCACGATCTTTTAGATTCCAAAATATTTAGATAAAGCTGTTTGGTTCTTAAGTAAGGGGTTAGCAAAATATTGTTTGTGGTTGTACCATCCTAACTTCTATTTAAGTGAAGAGATCCCAATATATATTTTTCTTTAATATTACCTTCTTTCGGGAAAATGTTACCATGGTAAACTATATTTTCCATGTTACAATTTCTACCAATAGGGCATCCTTCTTTAACTCTTTGCAAGGAGATTTATGTGTTTCCTTATCTTTCAAATTTGATCAATATATTAATTTCCTATTATGGTTATAAATAATTTTGGAAATATTGTTAGTGCGTGAATATCTAATTTTAATAGTATTTCTATTAAAAATTTGGCTTAAAGGGTTATCCCTATTGAATTGTTTATTCATTAAATTTAAGAAACATTTTCCTATATTAATAGTTGCAAGTTTACAGAAAGGAGTGTTAAATCATAATATCTTCCTTTTTCTATTTCTACAATAGTTATTCTCATTATGTTTATTATTGTTGTCAATCTCACCCTTTTCATAGTAATTATTCTTAGAATTATTGCCTGTGGTGTAATGGTTATCGTCGAAGGAAATGGACACGGCGACACGAGTTCAAATCCTGGACGAGACTGATTGCATTTCACATTGCACTAATACCCTTGGACAAGGTATGAATTCAATTATTCTCCCTCCAGCTATGGGTAAATAGTAGGACAGACTGGGTTCTTCAGCCTTGGTGAGGCAACTAGTCTAGGAGAAGGAAAACTCTGAATTCAAACCTGTTAAACTCCGCTTAAAAAAATTGCCCTTGTGTCATATCCTGTCCGAGCGGAGGATTTGGTAAATATGAATTGTGTTTGTCCCGTTCGATTGTCCAAGCACTCAAGTTTCTGATGCAGAGCTTCATTTTAAGTTCCTTTATTTTTCACCAAAAAAAAATTTTGCAAGATGATAACATATTAATTCGTAAATTGACAGCTTTATCCGTTTGACAATAGATCTACGGTGTTTCAAGTTGACATTGATAAGGTTCGGTATTTGCTTATTCTTGTTAAATGGTTTGAAAGTTTTATTGTTTAAATTAAACATCTAAGAAATTTACTGTTTTCATATTTTTATATTTTTATATTCTTTTTATTTTCATACATTGAGCACTCAGTTAAAATATATTGATAATTATATATTCTATATGAGATCGTTCTTTATAAGTTTTGGACTGAATATATATATATATATATATATAAAGTCAGTATGTGCCTACCACATTGATTCCTTTGACATTCTCTCAATCATCAGTCTCAATCGACCATTGTACTTAATTGGCCCTTTAGCACAGAGTTAATTAATGTAAATTTTAGCTAGTCAGCCAACACTAGAGTATTCATGTGTGGGAGTGCATAGGAGAACGTCATTTATTATTTCTTTCCTTACTTCTAGCAGTGCTCAGGATGTCTTGCTTACCGTTTTTGGATGGTTTGCGAGATGAGAGGTAAGTGGCTGTACAACTAGTGTTTTGTAGGGTCCTGCTTCTTGGATTTGTTCAAAACCGCAGATTCTTATTCATCGCTGGCAAAAAAAAAAGGCTAAGCAACTTTGTAGAAAAAAATTTTTACCTGGCGTTCCTTGTATCTGTTGTAGTTCTCGAGGCAATCGGTTAGAAGTTTTACTTTTAGAGCTCGAACCGTGTTTATTGTGACACGGTATTTGTTAATTTTGGCTTGTTTCATAAATCCCATTTGTGGTTAGAATTATCGAAATGGCATTTGGGGGCGAGTATTCCATGGCGTAGTAGGTAGTGTGCCGGACTGAATGAGTTCAAACTCCAGTCACGCTATTACGCACACTTTTGACTAATACCCTTGAGTAAAGGCATGAACTCCCTTATGCCCACTAGCTGTGGGTTTAATAACAACACTACTAACAGTTATATTTAAAACAATTCAGTTTAGCATAAGTACACAGTTTAAATGTAAAAAACCCAGATAAGACCATATCATGTGCTTCCTCTCCAGGCTAGAGTGGACCAGGGAATGATGGCAATGAAGGGGTACCCCGCTTTCCGCAAAGCTCCAGTATTACTGAAGCCTCACCTTCAAATTATTTAGTGTAATATCCAGAACACTTGTTGGGTGAGCGAGTCTCACCCCTCTGCAGAGATGCGCTCAGTGTGTTCTGCAGCCCCAACTGACTGGGACAGTAGATGAAGGAAAAAAAATGAATAAAAATCCGATCTAAAAGTTAATTTTCATTTGTTTAAATTGTGTAAAAAGTTTGCTGAAAAGCAAAAGTAAAAAAAATCTTTTCTTGCTAGCAAAGATAATGTTAACCAAAGCGTAAATATGAATGAAGTATTGCAGTAATTGTTAGCTTAAAATAAAGGGATATATTTTTTGTGTAAGAATTCTTTTGTGTAACTTTGGCCTTATGTGCGACAGAAAATGTAATTATGCTCTAAAGAACATGTAAGTGAATTGCTGCTAATAACGCAAATATAAATGTAAACAAGATTCATTTAATTTAAGGAAAATTAAACGAGTTGAAATGAAATGCATTCTTAAAAGAAAAGAATGTTGATTTTCACCCAAAAGAAACAAATCGAAAGGAATTCAGGTAATATTTATCCTGGGCGATTCATACCAAAGACTCAATAAATGTTACTTGATTCCTCCTTGTTTAACTCTCACCATTATGAAATACGTATCAAGGGTAAGTGGAACAAATTCAGGGAAAGGTGTAGCTCTCTCCTCTATACCTCGGTGTAGTAGCTATTGAAAAGGAAGCCTTCGCGTCACCTTCGACTAAGGTTAACGAACTTACTACTTTACACATTGTTGTTTGAGTAGTAATTTACTAAGCTTTTTTGCTTAGATGTGGCACAAGGCCAAATAAATGTAGCACCCAATGAAACTCAAACTCACTCTTAAAGGTTTGCTAGTCTAGCTTGATAACCATTACCCCACCAGAGATGTTCAACTGTTGTTTGGGTAAGTATGATCAAATCCATACTATTCATTTTTTCGCTTATTAATACAATTTTGGTAAGCTCGAAATTTGATTAAAAAAAACTTGATATTTATCGATCAATCCAATTGGCTAAGAAATTGTATTTTATATTTCTAGAGAGAAAATATTTCTAAAATTATTTCAGGTTTGGATCATTGAAATTTTTCGCGGCAATTCAAATATTTGTAATATAATTGCGGAGGGATTTGGTTTTGTATATCTTGCCTTTCGGTTTAGTTAGGCTGAGAATCTTTCGGCTCAGTGCATGGGGTTAGTTAGGTGCAACATTAACGCAGGTGTTCACGCGCGCGCGGAGAGGATGTGTCATTCAGAGATGTCAAAATAAAAATCCCAGATAGGAATTGAGACCAGAGAATGCGAGTGACGTCACGTACCGGAAGCGTGGGCTGAGGATTTTGGGATTTGAGAAAAAGCAGTGAGTTGAGTTCTTGCCTCGGAGGAAGAAGGTTGACTTTCGGGGCTCGCCGAGACCAGACCAGTAGTTGCGGCTGGGTGCCGCACGTGGTGGGGGGCAGATGGAAAAGTCTCCCTCCTCATGTCGAATTGGCTTTAACTCAAAGGTAATAAAAAGTTTCGTACCTGAACCAATTTCGTAAAGTTTCGTGTTTTTAGATTCCCTATGTCTATTTCACACATCCGTATATTATGGCTATGTTACATATTGTCGCCTGCAAAGTTTAAAAACTAACATAAATACACCGGTTGAATAATAAATGCAAAAATGAAGATACAAAAATTACGGCTTCTCGAACCCAGTTTTGGCATGAGAATTAACTCTTTTTTTTTGCATGGAAATGAGTTCAATTATCGCCCCCCCCAAAAAAATGTCGATTTTTTTTTGTGCAAGAATTGCTTTGCAAGTTCTATTGTGACTCATGCAACTAACGTTGGACCCATGAAAACACTTCCAGTTTCAACGTGTTCCACGTATCTGAAATATTTTTAGCAAGCAAAGCAGACAAAAATTGGATATTTGCGCGATTTAACACATTTGGTATTTGAAATTTTGTCCATTGATTTAATGTTGATTGATTGATTGATGTCAACTCGTCTGGTTTTATTTTATGCCTAGCAGTTAGGGAATCACGTTAATTGTGTCTTCATATCTACATTTTTTTGTGTTGTTTTAAATTTTTGAGCACAGTTCTATCGACTTCGAATAAATTTTAAACAGATCTATTAGAGACATATATATATATAATATATATATATATATATATATATATATAGATCGGACCCTAACAGGGGAGAGTCCCCGTAGCATAGTGGTTTGCGACATCATAATAAGCGAATTCGAACTCCAGTCGTGTTATTATGTTAACTTTCAAAGTAATACACTTGCGAAAGGTTTAAACTCCCTTATCTCTTTGTTATGGGTTAAATAGCTCAAACGCTGTCTTTCTACAAAGATGGCTTTGGCATTAAATAACCGTAGAACGTTGATATACCATTAAAACTAACAAAACCAGAACGTTTCCATTTCAGAGTGGACCTTGTAGTAATATTAATAAATGAGTTGTCTAGACTCTTCAGATCCTTAGAACTGGAGCCTCGTCATCAGCCTTGGTGTTGTACAAAAGATACGCATTTATTTGGAGGGGTCATACTCGTCTGCAGGGAATACAGTCAATGTATTATTGTAAGCCCCACCGACAGATTTTCATGCCAGGTGAAGTCAATGCCAGCATTGAAAAAGTTGCCCCCACATATATGGCAAGCTAACAAAAAGATCTTGGAACAACCATCAGTTCACTCCCAAGACAAAAATATTCATTTACCAAACTTCTTTCCTGAAGGTTTTATTTTAATATGGTTTGGAGATAAAGCCAATTTACATCTATATTGTAATAGTAATATTCATTCACGTCTTTATGCTCAGGTGGATGTCAAATTACGCGAGCAATATTAAGATTTTATCGTTCTTAGGTGTATAATCTGATCTAATGGTAGAAGAACTGCTGTCATTTGACAGATGTTTTGCTCCTTATCACAAATGTATATCTGGTCTCCTGGCTCGTGTCGTGCGATAATATTATTGCAATTATGATTAATATAATAACTAGTTGAATCCGTAAAAATTCCACGGTTTAATTAGTATTAGGCGTTCAATTTCCGTTATAACAGTAGTCCATGATGATACTCCTGCTTCTGTTAAGAAAGGATGGTTTGGTTTGGTTTTATGACATATAAACTATAGTAGGTTAATTAATATCAAATTATTTTTATAAATATATATTAAATATATGATTTCTCAACACATTTTGTAGATAACATTTTAAAACGAGCTTGAGCTCATTTTTTTTGCACATAGAAACTAGAAAAAGTGAAACTATTTAATAGTTTCACTTATTTCTCCCAAATTCGAATAATTCTATTCATTATCAATCATTTGTTTGCATCCAGTTAAATGTTTTCAAGTATTGCTATTTAACACGAACAATTCAATAAAAACCAGGGATTTGTTTACAGACAGTTAAATGATCAAACAGTTCTACTTAAAACTATTCAGTTAGGCATAAGTCATTTGGTAAGGTTCGATTTGACTCATAGATAGGACTCTATCAGATGCTACCACTCTGGGCAACAGAGGACCTGGGAGCGGTGGCAAAGAAGGGATACTTCACATTCCCCAAAGCTCTAGCATTACTGGAGCCTCCTTATCAGGTTGTTTAGAGTCATATCTAGGACACTCGTTGGGGGAGTCTTACCACTCGGCGGAGATGCAGTCTGTATATTCTACAGCACCAGCCAACAGAGCCATCAGTCATTTGTTTACACACAATTAAATGAAAAAAAATAGTGAGCGATGTAAAATGTAAAAGTGGGGAACGATAGCAATGAAGAGCTATTCAGCATTCCACACAACTACTGGAGCTTCACTATCAGATGGTTTGGTGTCATATCTAGAACACTGGTTGTGGGGGGGGGGTCTTACCCGTCTGCAGAGATGCAATCGGTGTATTCTACAGGCCCAGCTAAATGGACAATATTTAGAAAGGGGGAATCGTACTAATTAGCATTTCATTATGCCCTTCGTCATATCAAGAATTTAAATGAATCAAAATAAAGTTTAGCGTGAATTCAACTCCAACAAAAATTATCATTCGGTGGCAAATTAGAATTGAAGATACTTTTTCTTCTAATATAATTTTTTAGAATATTGCTCTTATACTTTACGATGTCCTGATTTTGCTTCGTCAAGTGTACATTCATACATATATTCAAACGGTATGGCGGCATAACGGTTATCATAATATGAAGTGGACTCGGCAAGTCGAGTTCAAATCCTGTTTGCTTTTCGAATGCCTTAGTATGGCAACTGATCCGAGAGAAGGAAAACTGAATTCAAATCAGTTGTACTCCACTCACAAATTGATCTTGTATCGCATCCTGTTTGTGGCGGATGGGTTTGGTTCATACATACATACATATAAACAAGATGAAAATTTGGGTAAAACTCATATATATATATATATATATAGTCATCCACAGACAGATCTGTTTCGTTATATCAGAACTCATCAGTGTGGCTAGACAGTATCTCCCCGTAGCTGGGATCGAAACCCGGTTGACTGAAACACCAAGCTAAAGCTTCTAACCATTTAGCTACGAGGAGATATTAGCTACGAAGTACATTTTTAAACGGTTATGAATCACAATTACTATTGTTTACATACATCCGTTCATATATATATATATATATATATATATATATATATATATATATATATATATATATATATATATATATATATATATATATATATATATATATATATATATATATATATATATATATATATAGTCAAGTGTACATTCATATATATATATATTGTTTACATACATCTGTTCCAAAATATATATGTATATATAGCGAGAGAGATAGAGAATATAGAAAGTCCTTGACAGGGAAAGGTGACTAAATAAGGTCGTCAGGGTAAGTACTGAAGTGTTAGAATTAATTTCGTCACCGAGTTCCAATGCCGACACATTTAGTTAAAGAATATGTTCTCGGGTGTTATGGATGTTTGATATTACTTAACTAAATCAAAATCTTCTTTTCTCTGACGCATGCCAAATAGTGAGAGAAAAGTACCAAGGTATTTATAATGGTATCAATAGATTATTCACAAACGTATTTAATATTTTCCCTTAATTTATAATCTTCTTGTCTCCATGTTGATCTTAATGACTGGTGTTATTCGTTACTGAGTATCAGGTCTTCAAAAGACTTCTGACTTTTAGAGAATGCTAGTGTCAAATTAAATGTCTTGGTGCTGTAGGAACATATTGAGACCTTTGAGCTTTGTACCCAGTGATTCAATGACGATGGGAATATTTTTATTGCTAAGCCCCAACATTCTTAATAATCCCACCTTTTATTCAATATTTACCCAATTTTCTAGCACGTGATATAAGGTAAAGTGGAGTAGCGATAATGTGAATTCTAAGTTTTACTTCTCTTGGAGCATTTGCACTAAAAATTGATCTTGTAAACAATGTAGTATTTACTAAAGATTTTTCTTAGATATGGCACAAGACTGAAAGAATGGTGCAGCCAATGAGACTCGAGCTCACTCGTGAAGTTTTGCTTGTCTGCCTTACAAACCATTACACCACCAGAGGCGCCTAACTTATAAACAATGTATGTGTTTTATTATTTCTTAGAATCTTCGGTCTATTGACTTCTTCATTGTTATACTCAGACATTTAGGCCGATATGTCCTCTTCAGGTGTTTCACGTCGAATTTGGGAGCCTCTATTGAACCTTGAACTGAATCCTTTATTTAATCCAGTTCTGTTAACCCTGACTGAGCGCAAGTGGTAAGTTATAGTAAGAATTCCTTGGTATTATTATTTGTAGTTGAGATTGAACTAGCAACCTACAGATGATTTCACTCAGATGCACTTTTGTCAGTTTGAACAAAAGCTGTAGTAAACATGAGTTGAAATATATAGCCACTTACATCTTCTGAAGACAGTGTCATCTTAAACGAGAAAGTTTTTTTAACATAGTATGAAAGCTCTGTAAAAAATAATATTATCATATTTACCCAACCCCTCCGCTCGGGAAGGATATGACACAAGGGCAATTTTTTAAGCGGAGTTTAACAGGTTTGAATTCAGAGTTTTCCTTCTCCTAGACTAGTTGCCTCACCAAGGCTGAAGAAGCTAGTCTGCCCTACTATTTACCCATAGCTGGAGGGAGAATATTTGGATTCATACCTTTCTCAAGGGTATTAGTGCTATGTGAAATGCATTTCACATAGCACTAATACCCTTGAGAAATACCCTTGAGAAATCAGTCCAGGATTTGAACTCGTGTCGCCGTATCCAATTCCTGCGACGATAACCATTACACCACGGGCACCTCCAAAAAATAATATTATCCTTGATAGTGAGTGCAAAACTTATATATATATATATATATATATATATATATATATATATATATATATGTTAAACGCTTCTGCCACGCACAGAACCAGACACGGTAAATATTTAAGCGATGTACAGTTGGTTGGAATTAATAGCTTTTTTCTTTTAGACAGTTGCCGTACCAAAGTTAAAAGGTCAGTCTTCCAAACTATTTTATCCATTGCTGTGGGAGATGGAATCGTGTTTGATAAGGCTGTCAGAGCAAAGTGAAATACAAACTGCCTCTTCTAGTATTCGAACTTGAAGTTCCTTGTCCATTTTTAACGACGATAACCGTTATACGACCACCTTTTATTCATGAGTATATTTTGTAATTTTCCAATGTCCTTCATTGTCCCCAGGTGATCGTCTGGGATAGCAACTTCAGTGGTTAGGCACACTCGTGTGTCATTCTTGATAAGAATTAGATCAGGCTGACAATGATGGATATCAGGGTTAATTTAAACAGTGAAATCTTGCAAGATTTTCACGTTCTCATCCTCCTGCACTGCTTTCAGCTTGTACTGGCACTACCAGTTTCTCACAAGAATACTACATGCTTTTCACTGGTTCCAGTGAAGACTTTTTTTTACGCATCTTGCAATAATGATGTTTCTATTCTTTTTGCGCAAGAATTCCCCGCACACTAATAATAATACATACAACACATAATAATAATACATACAATACACATAATAAATACACATAATACACATAATACTACACATAATACATACATAATACACACATAATACATACAATACTCATAATAATAATACATACAACACATTTTTCTACGTAGGCGGCATCTGTCACTCTCCGTAGTTTAGTAAATATTTTTTTTTACAGAATTAATCGCTAAAATCGCTAAAACAACATCTTGGTCAGCTTGAATGAGTCTTGCTGTCTCTCGTTACATTTCTCCTCGGACGAATCATAGGCAAGTTGGTTGTGTTGTATGGCATATCAACTCTTATAGGTTATTTAATGCCAGATCTTATATATAATATCTATGTATGATTTGTAAACGAATAGTTTGTAGATAACATTTTTAAGCAAGCCAGAGCTCATTTGTTTAAACATATTTTAATGGTTTAAAGTATTGCTTACATTAGTTGTTCTATTTAACACTATTCATTAATTTGCAAACTGTCAAATGTTTCCTCGTATTGCTATGAAATAGCAATAATTCAATTTTTGTAAGCACAATAAAGGGTTTTAAGTATTGCTATTCAACGTAAATAATTTTATTCAACACTATTCATTAATTTGCAAACTGTCAAATGGTTCCAAGTATTGTTATGAAATAGCAATAATTCAATTTTTGTAAGCACAATAAAGGGTTTTAAGTATTGCTATTCAACGTTAATAATTTTATTCAACACTATTCATTAATTTGCAAACTGTCAAATGGTTCCAAGTATTGCTATGAAATAGCAATAATTCAATCTTTGTACGCAAAATAAAGGGTTTTTAAGTATTGCTATTTAACGTTAATAACTCTATTCAACGGTAATCATTCATATCAGGTACAACCACTCTGGGTCAGAGTGGAGCTGGGAGTAATGGCAAAGATGGGGTACTGCATATTCCACAGAGCTACAGGACTGGAACCGAGCCATCAGATGCAGTTTTGTGTAATGTCGAGGACAGCAGTTTTTTGGGGTGGTCTTACTCCTCGGTGCTAATGCTATCTGCGTATTCTACGGCCCCAGCCGACTTGGCTTCTCAGACGAGAGAAAATCTGTTTTGATGTACGCAGTATCCCTGGGAATCTTTACATGGAACTCTATTTCATTCTACCGAGTAAAATAACTCTGGGATATTACAACTGATATCTTGAGCTGAGCATTTTTGCTTAGCATTTTTTGAGCAATTTTTAATTATCAAATTAATAATCATGATCTGATGACGAAAACTTTGATAGCTTTTTTAAGAAATTATCATAATTATTATTTTTATCCTTGTGAGTTTTTCACAGCAGCTTTAAATGATGGTCTTCCACTAAAGTTTGAGTGACAGCAAGTATTCTCAGATCTCCAAGTGTTATATTGTCATCTACAGCATCCTAACGACACAATAATAAAGACGCAGGAAGACTTCTTTAACAAAATATTTACCTCTCACTTTATTGCAAGGGTTCAAAAAGCGTTACTCAAGGTTTGCGTGTGAGAGGGAGCTGGTGACCGAACATAAACTGCAATATTTTGACCCCCACTCTTATGGCCGTCAACGTTGTGTCTTTCTTGTTCTCCTGATACTCAACCGGAGGCCCTGGGGTCCACTCTGCTGGGTGCTGGCTTTCTTTACTGCATCTTATCAGCAACTTCTCTGGTCCCCAAACTCCATCGGGGTTATAGAGGCCCCCCTCGGCCGGGTGTGGCTTTCCCTACCACATCTCGTCTTTAACTCCGTCTCCAACTGTCTGGAACTGTCTTGACTTCTGTCTTGACTGAGTTATATTATAGTTCAACGCCCACTCGATCGCCCACTCGATCTTTGAAATCGCATGTTTGATCGTCATCAAGCGGAAATAACTGTCATGCAGTTCATAGGTCACTCTCTTCCGGTGCGTCAGTCTATGAGTGTACCATGGGAATTTTTTACCCCGTCCCATTTCATCAGCCAATTTCAACCCACGCGATTTCCTCTCATAACTGCCATTAGAATGTGTCACTTCCTTCCGGTGCATCACCTTGGAATGGCATTTTTGGCCGGGTCAAAGCCCAAAATACAACACAAGACTTTTTTTTTAGTATTCCTGCCTATCTTAACAGTGCTGTGGTATTCATGATCTCGATTATTCCTTTGATTTACAATTCCTCCAGTTTTTTTCCAAGCTTTTAAGGACAGTTTCAAAGGTTCTCACTACAATTGGTATTACTGTCACCTTTATGTTCAACAGTTTTTTCATCTCTCTGGCATGTCTCAAATATTTGCCTATCTTTTCGCTTTCTTTTATTTTCACTCTGTGATTCACAGTAACAGCAAAATCCCCTCGATGATAAACTCTTTTCTTTTGTTAATTAACACTAGACCTGGCTTTCGGGACGGAAATAATAATAATAATAATAATAATAATAATAATAATAATAATGAACGAGAGTAGAAAAGACACAGCAAAACAACAGATGTAGATTATGTGGTGACAGAAACGAAACTATCAATCAATTACATATTAAGCGAATGCAGCAAATTAGCACAGAAAAAAATGACTAGATACGGATGGGTAGGAAAGGTGATCAACTGGGAACTGAGTAAGAAATTTAAATTTGACCATACGAACAAATGGTATATGATCGATCCAAAATCTCTCCTGGAGAATGAGACACACAAACCCCTCAGGGATTTTGAGATACAAACGGATCACCTAATCTCGGTCAGATGACTTGACCTTATAATCAACAAATAAAGGAGAACTTGCAGAATTATGGACTTTGCTGTTCCGGCTGACCACTGTGTAAAATTGAAAGAAAATGAAAAGAAAGATAACTACCTGGACCTTGCTGGGGAATTGAAAAAACTATAGAACATGAAAGTGACGTTTAGACCAATTGTGATTGGTGCTCTTTGTAAAGTCATCAAAATATTGGTAAAAAGACTTGAAGACTTGGAAATAAGAGGAAGAGTGGAGACAATTCAAACGAGAGCTTTGTTGAAATCGGCCAGAATACTGAGAAGAGTCTTGGAAACTTGAGGAGACTTGTCATTCAGACCTCTTTAAAAGATCATCAGCTAACCTTGATGGAAAAAACTCTCTAGGAGTAATAATAATAGTAATGTAGACACTGTAGCAGAAATCTCATCAAAGGAATAACACACCAGCCCCTTCTCTTTCTTGATACAGTGGATTAATCTTAAAATGGACGAGGTAGGAATTCAAACAAATAGATCCAAGAACAACGAAATTGATTAATATGCACAGAGGATTATACTCAAAAGATGACAAAGACATACCATATGCGTCAAGAAAAAAAAAGAGGAAGAGGTCTTGCCAAAATTGAGGGCTGCGTTGGTACAACTATTCGAGGACTCGAGGAATACACAAAAAGAGCAATCTTTAAAGCAAAAATAGGATGAAAAATAACTGTACGGATACTCCAAGCAACAAATTGGAAATATTGCAAACAAGATAATCTGGACATGGCTACGAAGGAAAAACCTAAAGAGAAACGGAATCTCTATTAATAGCACTAAAAAATAACTGTTTGGATTCTTCGAGCAACAAATTGGAAAGATTGCAAACAAGGTAATCTGGACATGGCTAAGGAGGAAAAACCTAAAGTGAAACGGAATCTCTATTAATAGCACTAAAAGATAATGCTGTAAAGACCAATTATACCGAAGCGAAAATCGATAATATTCAACAGAATAGCAAAAACAAGGACTATGGTGACAGAGATGAAATGATTAATCATATATGTGAATGTTGCAAACTGGCAAACAAAACAAGGAATACATAAGTGAGTGGGAAGGGTGATCCACTGGGAATTATGCAAGTGATTGAAATTTGATCATGTACGCAAAACAGAATCTGTCCCTAGAAAATGTAAGCTATATAATTCTATGGATAGTTTGTGATACAAACGGATCATCCGATTAAAGGCAGAAAGCCAAACCTACTGTAAGTTAACCAGAAGGAAAAAAATGTCATCAAAAGGATTTTGTGTTTCTGTGTACCAGAATGAAAACGAAAGAAAGCGGAAAGAGAGACAAATATTTGGATCTTGCCTGAGAGCTGGAAAAACTGTGGAATATGAAAGTGTTGATGACACCAATTGTAGTTGGTGCGTTTGGAACGATCTTCAAAGGCCGGGAAAAAGCCAAGACGAAGTGGAAATCAGAAGAAGAATCGAGTCCATCCAGACCACAGAATTGTTAAGATCTACTATAATACTGGAAACCTGTGGAGACTTGCTGTTGCTCACCCTCCAGTGATAGACCACCAGTTCAAAGAAGTGTGAAAAACTTGCAAGGAATGAATAATAATAATAATAATCACAGTCAGACGATCAACAAAAAAAGGAGAACTTGCCGTAGTGTGGACTTTGCTGTCCCAGCTGACCACATAGAAAAATGAAAAAAAAAAAAAGCGAAAACAAGGATAAGTAGATGGACCGGGCTAGGGAATTGAAAAAAAACTGTGGAACATGAAAGTAATGGTTATACCAATTGTCGTTGGTGTATTGGTACAGACACCGAAAGATTGGTAAATGGACAAGAGGACTTGGAAATAAGATGACGAGTGGAGACAGTCCAAGTTACAGTATTGTTGAGATCGGCTAGAATACTGAGAATAGTCCTGGGGACTTGAGGAGACTTGTCGTCACTCAGACTCCATTGAAAGACTATCGGCTAACGTTGGTGTGAGAAGCTCTCAAAGAATAAAGAGAATTTGCAAAATTGTCCCGGCTGACCACAGAATAAAACTGAAAGAATGTGAAAAGAAGGATAAGTACCTCGACCTTGCTAGAGAATTGAAAAAGCTGTGGAACATGAAAGTAACGATTGTACCAATTGTGATTGATGCGTTTGGAACAGTAACTAAAGGATTATTAAACGGCCTGGGGGACTTGGAAGTTGGCGGACGAGTGAGGACTATTTAAACGACAGCATTATTGAGAACGGCCAGAATACGGAGAAGAGTCCTGGAGACTTAAGGAGACTTGCTGTCTCTCAAAGTCCAGTGAAAAATCATCAGCTAACACTGATGGGAAAAACTCTCAAGTAGTAAATAATAATAATAATATTAATAATAATAAGCTAACGTTGGTATAAAAAAACTCGTCATAGAAATAATCGAAAAGTGGGGGAAGACGTGAAACATGTAAGTAGATACTAAAGTAAACATGCCCAAAACTTTAAAAAATTGTAATCTTTGTTGATATACTAAAATTTTTGCTAGTTTTCTTTAAAAATATTTCAAAAAATCTCTGCCGAAGAATCGAAGTGAAATTCATTTATTTCCTTTTTCTTTATATATATATATATATATATATATATATATATATATATATATATATATATATTTGTGTGTGTGTGTGTGTGTTTGAAAAAAAAAACAAATAACATAGAATGGCTGGAGTTTAAACCACTAAATAATAGTATCAGTGATGAGACAAAACACGCAAAAATTAGCAGCTTAGTCAATTAATGAATGAAGATTTAAACCCAACAGGTTTAGAAGAAAAAGTTGACTGCTGAACTTTAAGTTATAACTTGATATGTTTAAAACCAGGTTGTTTAAAAAATGTTCTCTTTAGCCTATTGAAGTGTCCTCTTTCTTGTCAGAGTACCAGGTCACATTTGACTCCAGTCGCGCTATTACGTTCACTTTCGGGCAAATACCCTTGGGAAAGGTATGGACCACCTTATTCTCCCTCCAGCTATGGGTAAATAGTAGGACGGACTAGGTTCTTCAGCCTTGGTGAGGCAACTAGTCTAGGAGAAGGAAAACTCTGAATTCAAACCTGTTAAACTCCGCTTAAAAAATTGACCTTGTGTCATATCCTGCCCGAGCGGAGGGGTTGGTAAATAGTACCAGGTCACATTTGCGACCCAAGCAAGGATAATAATCATCCCCTGAGTCAGGTATAACCATTATATTCTACCCATATAAAAAGACAAATCCAAATCTAAATTGACGTGGGACCCACACAACAGATCTCGATATCATGGTTGGGAGGTGCTCCCTTGATAGTCGACATGGAGTACCAACCGGAATCTAGCGAATATTGGGTGTTTTAATTTTAGGTAAACAAAGACCAAAGCGACAAAACTTCTGAGGGACATTGACGGGAAAATGGACAAAATAAGACAACAAAAATGTGTTTTACTGCTATTTTCAAAGCAATCCTCAACAAAGAGGGTATAGAAAAAGAATGAAAGAAATTTGGGTAGTATCCGCTAGATTTAATAAAACAAGCAAAAGACTTCCTGGCCAAGCAAGAGTGATATTAATATTATATGGTTTTCTGACTTAGAGACGCAAGAAATATGTCGGCAATTGTGAAGAATATGAACAAGATCGCCCTACCCGAATCGAAACACTAAATAGTTAAGAGCGAAAACCTGGTAACCTTATTGAAACGCAAGATGCTGAAAACTAAAACATCACCGACCGTAGTAACACAAAAAATGTTAAGACAGGGAGAAAAAATAAATGTACAATTAACCTAGAAAATCATGACGGAAAATAAAACTGCATTACCATCTCTCAGGAACTAAGTCTGGAAAACAGTCAAGGTAGAAGGTTAAACAAACTATTAACAAATATTCCAACAGGAAACATCACTAAAATAAATGAGCTCATTTATGCAGAAACAAAACTAATCTGTGATAAAATTGGTGGTCCCCTAAGGAACCCGAACAGAAATACAAAACCTGAATAGGAAATTTAGCTTGAAGCACACAGAGAGAAACAGCGACAACAAGTGAAAGTGCTAAAGAAAAGAAAACACGCGAGACGTTGAGAGGAAAAGACCGAAAGAAAATTTCTAACAATACAACTTGACGCGATAAATCAAAAGATATTGGCGAAAAAGGGAGTCGCAAAAGATGCCGGAACAGGGTCAAGCAATACAAACAAAACAGGACCTTTCAAAATAACGAACGAAAATTCTTCCAACAAGTAGGTGGAGAAGAATTTACGAGGACAAACCAACAACTGGATATTAAGGAAGCAAAACAATTGTTGAGTAAGATATGGGAAAAGAAAGAACATAGCAGAATGGCTGATAGGATAAATGACATGAAAAAAAAAAAAAACTTTCAAGGACTTGAAGACGGTTCCGAGGCGTACATACACCTGGAATCGCTCAGAGCAACACTATAAATAGTACTGAATTGGAAAACGCTAAGCCATGATAGCATTTATGGATTCTAGTTTAAAAAATTCACGTCTATGACAGACTGAATTTTCTCCTGAATAGTTGCTTAGAAGAAGCAAGTATACCCGAAGAGATAACTAAGGGAAAAACTACCTTGATCTCGAAAGACTCCCAAAATTGAACCATCACCAACAACTAGTGACTAATCTTAACCGTGTAGATTCGGGAGGAGATCTATAAATGGCTTGTATGTTGCAGACTATTTGCCGAATAATCGAAAGGATGCCACTGGATAACAAGAGGAACAGGTGTCTTACTGTACATTGATCAGCACATTGTCAAGGAGAGCAAAACGAGGTAGAACAATGTAGCCATAGTGTAGATCGACAACAAGAAGACCGAAGATATGATCCCACGAATCTGGACAGTCTGAAAATGTATAAGCTATCAATCAGTCATAAAATTAATCACAAAAGCCCTGAGAAACTGGAAAGCGGAATTAACAGCAAGAAGAAGGACTTTAACAGCGGTGAAAATCCAGAGAGGCATCTTCCTGGAAGATATGCTATAGCTATTACTATTTCTTATTGCAATGATGCCATTCAGTTACATACGAGGTGTATACCATAAGTTTGCAGACTTTTTTCGTATGGGCATTTAAAATTGTCGTAGACTCTTGAAAATTCAGTATGTTATTGCTATACATTGTATGAGATGACTGACCAATTTTTATGATTTCAGGTTGAAATGAACAGCTACAGTAGGAATTGGAAAACACCCTCCTAAAGCCTGATTGTCACAGCTGGTGTATTTTGAAAATGCAATCTGACCCTTTAGAAGAACGATATGCAATAAAATTCTGTTTTAAACTTGGTAAAAAATGATGCCACAGAAACGTATGGAATACTTCAGACTGCTTTTTGACCATCTTGCATGAATCGAGCATCAGATTTTGAGTGGCATAAGAGATTCAAAGAAGGCAGGGTGTCTGTGAGGGATGATGAGATGTGTGGGAGAAGTAAGGAAGTCAATACACCAGTGTTGATTGGCCAAAGGGTTAAGGTTAGAGTTAGGGTTACTATGTTGAGGTTTTAAGGGAGTTCAGCAGGAAGAGATTCCATCGGAAGAGGCCAGCACTCTTCAAATCGGGTCAGTGGCATTTCCACCAGGACAATACACCAGTCAACTACTCCACCCTTGTCACAGACTATTTGACCAAGATGGGCATCAAGACAGTTCCTCGGCCTCCCTATAGTCCAGACCTTGCTCCCACTGACTTTTCGTTATTCCCTAAGCTCAAAGGCTGTCGTTATGAGACAATTGGAGAGATAAAAGAAGCTGTGACAAGAGGATTTCCATGGGGCCTTCCAGAAATTGTTGGAACGGTACAACAAGTGCATTGCAATTGGAGGAGATTACTTCGAAGGGGACTAGAGTTTCATGTGTGTACTATCTATAAAAGCGCCCATGCGAAAAAAGTCTGGAAACTTACCGTATGCATCTCGTACTAAGGAAGTGTCCTTGGAGTTACAAATTTACAAAATCAGAAGACAAGATGAATCAACTTATGTACGTAGATGACATCAAGTTGTTTGCAAAAAATGAAAAAGAATTGGAGAATTTGATATAAAAGATGCACGAAATAACGCGAAAAGAACCAATTATATTAAAGTGAAAATAAACTGTACATAATAAAATTAAAAGAGTAGGTCATGTGGAGATAAAGAAGAAACGATTATTCACATCATAAGTGAATGTAGTAAACTTGCGCAAAAAGAGTATAAGAGTAGATACGACTGGGTAGAGAGGTGATCCGCTGGGAATTGTGCAAGAAATTGAAATTTGACCATTCAGACTTTACCAAATGTTATGTACAAACTAGAATCCGATGAGAAGCCTACAATTCTCAGCGATTTTGAGATTCAAACGCATCCCCTGAACTCGGTCGGAAGACCAGATATAGGGATAATCAACTTGAAGAATAGTGGACTTTGCCGCTCAGGCGGACCACAGAGGGAAAATCAAAGAAAGCTAAAAGAGAGACAAATACTTAGACCTTGACCGAGCACTAAGAAAACAGTGGAACATGAGGGTGACGGTGATACCGATTGTAATTGGTGCTCTTGGAACAGTCCTAAAAAGCTCGGTAAGGTGTTTGGAAGATTTTGAAATAGAAGGACGAATAGAGAACATTTCAACTACAGCATTGTTAAGATCGGCGAAAATACTGAGAAGAGTCCTGGAGACCTGAGAAGATTTGCTGTCACTTAGACTCCAGTGAAAGACCATCAGCCAACACTTGTGTGACAAACTCGCAAGGAGTATGATAATAATAAAAAAAAAAATAATAATCACAGAATGAAAATAAAAGACGACGAAAAGATAGAAAAAATATCTGGATCTTGGCAGAGAGCTGAAAAAGTGGATGACCTTGAGGTTGATGATGATACTAATTGTAATTGTTGCGCTTATAATTGTTCCCATGGGCTTGGGGATGAGACTGAAGGAATTGGAAATCAATGAATCGAAAATATTCTAATTGTGCCACTGTTTAGATCAGCTATAATACTTAGAAATATTCTGGATACCTGACGAGACTTACTGTTTCTTAGAATTTTAGTTAAAAACCACCCGGTAAACCTGGTGTGAAAAATTTATTATCATTACAAACTTAAGTATGATACGTATTTGTTGTTTATATTTGTTACTTTGAAATACATTTTAAGAATCATGTATTTACCAACCCCGCATCACATGCACGTTGTGACACAAGGCCATTTTTGAGTGGAGTTTAACAGATTTGAATTCTGAGTTTTCTTTCTCCTTGATTGGCGACCGTACCAAATTAAAAGAGCTCAGTCTGCCTTACTAATTACCCATAGCTGGAGGGAGACTAATTAGATTCAAGAGTATTAGCGTTATGTTAAATGCCTCGTCCAGAATTTGAACCCTGTTCGCCTTGTCCATTTCTTTCGACTATTATCATTACACCAAAAGCACTCACATGTTTTTATATTCTAAAGAAAGAGTTAGAAAAAAAGGTTTTGCTAATATGGATAACAACTGAAAATTTGTTGGTGATTCTGTTGATGTTAAGGTCCTATTATGTAATTACTAATTGATGGATGTACAGATTCATTTATATGCGTTGAACTTATGTTTAGAGAAAGAAGAGGAAGTTGAAAGAAATTTGAATGGACTGCGAAATAAGTTTTGTAAATGTTTGAAAACTTTGATTTATTTCGATCATATCCTTCTTTCTAGAATCAACAAAATATTTCTTGCCAAAATGTTTTAATGGTTTATCTTTAGCAAAAAAGATAAATGAACTATGAAGCAGACCAATTATTTTTGCGCTCGGACGCATTTTCAAATAAGAAAAGTTGCCGGGCTTCAAATTTTGGTAAATTTTTTAGCACTTACACTTCTTTTCCCCAATTTTATAAATGACTTGTTATCCGTTTTATCTTTATAAATTACTCGATCGATATTGATGATGACGCCTTTACTTCCTCTGAAACTGAGAATAGATTATATCGTTGGATTGGTAAAACAGTTCCCCATTAGCACTACCTTGTCTTGCAACTTTAAGAACTGTTGTCACAGACACGCTGAAATGATCAAAGGCTGAACAAGTTTCAACATTTTGTCAGACTCAAGTCACTATACGGAGTTTATTTTCCTGTAGATACGCCACTGTATAATTAGAGTTATCTTAGCTGAAATTCTTATTTATATGATTAATTTAAAAGGCGCGGGGGTCGCGGCAATTCTAGCACCTAGTTTTGAATTAAAGGAATCTTTCTCCAAGAATAACGATAGAAAGCTAAGTCTTATACAAAGGAAAGTCAACATGTTAAAAGAAATAAGATACTAAATAAATGATGATAAAAATTAATTTATTTTCAATCCATTTTCCATTAAAAATAAGTAATTTGCTTTTCTAATAAGGGATTTTAAAATCAAAATACTAAAGTTTCCATTAAAAAAAACTCAGTTACTATAATCTAGTTCTATAACGGGCTGCTCAGAAATTTATTTGAGATGAGGAAAATCTGTTGTTTTGGTGAATACATGATTTCATTTAGAACTCAGAGCCAGACAAACAGAAAAACATAAACGCATTATATTTCATATATATAGGATGCTACGCAATGTCATTTTTTAACTGGAGTCTACCAGATTTGAACTTTTCCTTCTCTTAGACCAGTGACCATACGAGGGGTAAAGAGCCTAACCTGTTCCACTATTTACCCATAATTGGAGTAGGAATAGTTGGATTCACACCTTTCCAAAAGGTATTGGCACTATGTGAACTGTAAATAACCTCGTCCAGGACATATATATATATATATATATATATATATATATATATATATATATATAGTTAGTTAGTTTTGTTGTAATCATGAGTTGGAATAAAGGATTGAACATAATGCTAGACAATGAAAACCTTGTAAATAATCCAGAAATATGTCTGTGTAAAGAAAGATATTCAACGGATTTTATATATTTTTCTCTTCATTTATTTCCGCCGGATAACGCCAAGTAATCTTGCTAGCATAAAATATTGAGAACACAATTGTTTGTCAGATATTTATGACTTTTTCCGTCTACCACCATTAATAATTCCCAGTCCATGTGTGGGGTGGCGCTTTAATTACAAGCGATAAAAAAAAAACTTCTAGACAAGAGAACTAATTACAGTATTATCACGTTAACTTCTTTCATTTATTTAACGTTTCCCAGCAAGAACGTGATCGATTTTTGGACAAGATAATTACGCCATTCTTTCTTTTTTTTTCCTTCTCAATATTCCATATTACTGTAAAAAAAAAATGGGGGATTTTTCTTTCTTTTATGAATTGAATATCTCTTCTTTGGGCGAGGTCAAGCCAGAAATAGACAAACCGTGTATTCAATATTGAAAACTGTCCATTGCTTTTATTTTTATTGCGGCCAAAATAGTTTGAAGAAAGGATTATTTTTTTAATCTAAATTTCTATGTTCGTTCACTTGAAAGAAAAGTGTGAAAGAAAATTCTCAAAAATGTTATGCGATGTTCTAAAGTGTTTGATATTGTCACGAAAGCCAAACGATTAAATTCTATAGATGCATTAGTGATATTTTTAGTTTTAAACAGGTTATAAGGCTCACTTCAAAATTTTCTCTGCAATGCTCGTTCAGAACATTGGAAGACCAGTCTTAAAGTCTACGAGAGATTAGTTGAAATAGAAACATACAAAAAGCAATCTATGGATGTTGGTACTTTTTTGCTTATTCAGGTACGAAATTAAGAATGCGTTTTTATCAAAGGATATTGTATTACTCTTATCCAATTGGACAAAACGGAGCCTTCAAGATCTATCTATCTATCTATCTATCTATCTATCTATCTATCTATGCCTTGTCCCATCTTTCTTTCTTTCTTTCAAAGCCAGGTCTTATCTTTCTCTCGTGTTTTGTATCTATTTATGCTCGGACCCATCTTTCCCGCTTTCTTTCTCTCTCTTGCTATCTCTGTCTGATCCCTTCTTTCTTTCTCTCTCTCTCTTTCTTTCTTTCTAAGCTAGGTCTCATCTTTCTCTCATGTTTTATATCTATTTATGCTCGGTCCCATCTTTCTCGCTTTCTTTCTTTCTAGCTATCTATGTATGGTCCCTTCACTCTGTGTGTCTCTCCCCCTCTCTCTGTGTCTCTCTCTGCATCCAACTATTTTCCTTTCACCTATGGGTTAATAAATGAACAGACTGATTTCTTTAACCATGGTATGGCAACCAGTCTAGGAGAAGAAAGACTCTTAATTCAAACTAGTTAAACTCCGCTTGAAAGATTGACCTTTTGTCGCATCCTACTCGTGCAGAGGGGTATATATATATATATATATATATATATATATGATTTTGCGAGTTTTTCACACAAGCTCTAATAGTTTTCCCAGAAGCAAATATCCTTGATGGAACCTATCTATCTATCTATCTATCTATCTATCTATCTATCTGTACATTCCTTAAACCTTTTAGGTTGCTTCCCAACGAGATAGATAACTTACAATTTTTCTATAAAAAGGTAATTTTTTTCAAAATTAAAAATACCAGGATTTCATTTTTCAGTAGAATATTTTACAATCAAAACAGATACTCTTAAATATTATTTATTACCAATCATATCTGTCTTGAAATTCTGGAACCAGAAGAAGGAATATGTATCTATCCAAAAATTAATACGCCACTTATATATTTCTGCATTTCTTAAATTTTTGTTGGAACTAGAAATAATAAAACCCAGTTCTCCCTGGTTTCTAAGAAAAGAACGGCTCAGGCTTCTTCGCGTTTAATGGCATATTAACCTTTTAGGTTATTCAATGCCAAAGCCATTCTCCTAGAAGAAGAGTAGTGGTACTATTTAACGCCTTGCTGGGCGGATAGGGGGGTTCGTACCTTTCCCAAGGGTATTTGCCCGAAAGTGAACGTAATAGCGCGACTTGAGTACGGACTCGCTATGATTCCGCAGTCCGTTGCTTTAACCATTACACTACGAGGACACCCTCTAAGAAAAGAATGGATCAGTTATCAGCTGGATTTTGACCTGAGAAAAGTGCATTTAGAATAATGTAAAGTTTCAATCCTAATACTTTTTAATCGCACCTTGTAATTCTTTAGGAAAAGTAATCTATTGGCTGTATAGAGGTAAGACCCCTCCAAAAAATTGGTGCCCTGGTTATGTGGCTAAATCGAATCTAGTGATGAGGCTTCAGTTTTAGAACTCAGGGTATTGTGGAGTATCCCTACACTGAAATCATTCTCAGACCAACTCTGACTTGAAATGTTCGTTTCTATAAGCATTATAAGGTAAGGATCAAGGGTAAAGTGGAGCAATCCAGGGCATGGAGTAGTGCCCTCCCCTACACCTCGGTGTGGTAGCTATTGAAAAGAGAGCCTTCGGGTCACTGTTGACTAAGGTCACCAACTTTATGAGTTAAGTTGATCTGTTTGAAAATAATTCAAGACGAATGATGTAACTGTGTGCAAACAAAATATCATTGGCAAAAAGGTGCAATAGATTAATTTACTAAGTATTTTGCTTAGGTGTGGCACAAAACCGTGTAAATGGGGAACCAACTGCAACCCGAACTGATTCATGAAGATTTGCAAGTCTAGCTTGTTAACCATTACATCACCTGACGTGAACAAAAGTGTGCAATGTAAAAGAAATATAAAGGAAAATTAAAAATCTAGTTATGACTGTGATAATTTACTAAGCTTTTTTGCAAAGATGTGCCACAAAGCCATATAAATAGGGCACCCAACGAGACTTGAACTTACTCGCGTAGGTTTGCTAATCTAGCTTGTTAACCATTACACCACTTGGGGTGCCCAAAAAATGTGCAATGTAAAAGAAATACAATGGAATATTAAAAATCTAATTTTGACTGTCATCAAACATTTAAAAATAAATAAAATTTTGCTGTTAAATAACCTATAAAGGGTTAATAGGAAGTTGAAATATAAACCAAATAAATATCTTTGGATGAAAAACTTTTCCCGCTTGATTTCCCCTGTACCCTAAGATAGAATAGTACTACCAAATTTACAAGTAGGAGTTAATCCTCATTATTATTTTCATTTTTTTACAACTTGGCCATAAACAAATTCCCATAACTTTTTGTTTGGGATATTTCTGTTATTTTCGTGAAAGTAAATGTTTGACTGTACCTTTATTTATTTTAAAAATATTTTTTAAATAAAAAACGATGAAACTAAATATTGATCATTGTAATTAAAAATCGGGTATTATTTCATTATTATTTTTAGTTTTTTTAAAGTAGATCCTAATATCTTCCCGTTATTTTTTTTCAAATCTCTGGCTTTCTTTCTTTCTTCTAGAAATCTGTGTTCATACGTGCATACGCTGCTGACCAGTACATGACTTGCGACTTCAAAACTGTCGTAAATTAGACTTTTTTGTGCTTTTCTCAACTCGAGAACTCCCGATTCCTTCCACATTGACAATTAGAGTGGGACGGAGGTAAACTAAAGAAAAAACAAAAACAAAACAGAACAGGGCTTTCCGATTGTTTTCAAGGTCTGATTCATTCAAAACATTGGAAAAACAAAAATTTCATCTCAAAAAAGAGATGGGTGTAATACTGAAAATTAATCAAAAATAATTTGGATTGGGAATATTTTCTTTTTACTTTATTTGAAAGACTCTTATTATAGACATTATTTTATACAGGACCAATGTTACTTACTGATATATCATAATAGTCTGAACTGATATATCATAATAGTCTGAACACTTGATATTTAATCTTTATTTTTTAGTATTGTTAGAATTACAAATCATTATGTATGGATTTTATATTTAAGTACAGCAATAAATTTGATATGAAAAAAAATAATGATATCAACACTGCTACTGGTTTTCTTCTAGTATCTAACCCTCTCCGGAAGGGGTATGATTATCACTTGGCGCATCAGGGACCGAAGAATTTTGGGGAATGCCAGGAGTGTCTGGGCTACGGCCTTGCGCTTGGACCAACTTTTTAAAAAGCCTTGTGTCACACTCATCCAGTTGGTGGGACGTATGACAAATTTAGTGCTACTAGTTTTCTTGATAGTCTGACCGAAAAGATAAGTATTTCTGGTAGTGATTATTCAAGACAAGGAGAGCAAGAATCAGTTCAGTTTAACAAACGACCAAGACAATGTAACACTCATTGTGGTTCACTGAGATGGACGGATAAGAAATTGACTGCGACGATGATAGTGAGTGGGTGGTTATAAGAGAGAAAAAAGTGTGAGAAGGCGTGAAAGAGAAAAGGGTGGGGGGAAAGAATCATAAGGAGGTATAGAAAAAGAAGGAAGGAATACTTAGAAGTTCATGGTGAACGTGTTCTAATCCAGCTAGTGCCAGACGTGGAATAAATTGGCTCTCCGTCGTAATTCGATTAAGCTTTTTTCTTTGTTTTTTCACATCCTGTCCGCTTCAAAACAAATAGCATCGAATGAATCAACACGTTTCGATTGGATTTGTTACTCTCAACTCGGCGTCTCTCAGGCAACTGCCATCTTCTCCGCCATCGATCGACTGAAGCCGATTGAGTGTTTGCAGCCGACTCTGTTCCCGCCTCATTTAATTGTATCTTTATACTTTCAACGATTGTCGTGCTGGCCTCTCGTTTTTATTTGCCTTCGTGAACTTCGAACAATTCTTTTTTCTCTTTCAATATTTATTTAAAAAGTGCGTTGGGTTTTTATTTAGTATTTTTCATTCTTTGCCTAATAATCTTTTTTCTTGTTTTTAATGAATTCTGTTTTTCTTACCAGCGTTTTTTGTTTCATTATCTCGAGTTTCAGGTCTTCATTTATTATTTCTGTATCTTTTTTTTTTTTTTTTTTTTTTTTTTTGAATTAAAAAAATCTCTTTCTATGGCTTCTACTGACCTGGTTTCTTTGGGGTTTTTTTTTTCACTTTTATTTCCCGCATTTATTTTAGTCATTTTGTCACGCAGTCACAATTCTTATTTTATTATTTGTTTCTTCCTTTAATTCATGCTTCCATATTTTTTAACGAACAATTTCTTGGTTTTAAAGTTTATTCCCACCTTGCTAAAAATAACCCAACGCCTGTGACCACAGTCACTCAGGAGTCTTACTATTTTTATACTCCACCCTTTTTTTAATGGGAGTAGATGCTGACGAAGGGTTGGTATCCTCTAGGCCAAACCCACCTAGAATTTTGCTATGTTTTGTTCGGAGATAAGAACGCAGTTAAGGAAGAAGAAAAGACATTACACTTTATCTCAAACCGAAGGCATGTTCAATGAGGTCTTTTCTATTGCATCCCTTGGTAATGGGGAAGTATTTTATTTGTGTTGCTCTTTTTATTTCTTTGAAACTGAAATGTCCTGGTTAGATGTCAAAATGATGTTCACTCAGAGGTCGTTATTTTTTTTTTACAATCTTCGCTTTCAATTAAAAAAGGATTCATTTACAATTACAAGCGGTAATTGTTATTGTAAAAGTTGTTCTTGTATAATCTACTAAAGTTAATATTGTATGTAAAAAAAAAAATATCACGGGGTTTTGTAAAAATATACTTAGTTTTAATGACTCTTAAGAAATTTATCGATTTAGACATTTGTTTTTGTCCAGAATGTTAGTTCCAACAAAGTAAAAATGTTATGTGAATTTCTTTTTTTTTTTTTTTGAAGAACTCGCTATGAATTTAAGAATGTTCAGTTAAATGCGAATAAATATTTTAGATGAATTATTCATTGTTTGATGTTTGGAAATGAAATTCTGTAAGATTAGTTACATTTCGTAACAACATAGTTTTTGGAGATTTATTATTTATTTAGAATCTCGCTTTCTCCACGATAAGCCAAAATATAAGTCAACACCTTTCTTTTGGTTCAATAATATACATAGCAAATCAAATGATCTGATTGTCTCTAAAGAGGCAAAAAACTTCTTCCCCATTTCTACCGTGTGCACTCGAAGTCAATTTTTTACTTGAAAGATTTACTATAAAAGATACGTATTCATCTTATCTAACAGACATTATTGGTTTGAATTTACAGCAGGACAGAATGTCAAAAGTCTTAAACAAAAAACACGCATTTTTTTCCACGCTAAAAAAAAATTAACAAATAAAAATGCTGGTTTAAAAATGTAGAATTTACAGCTAATAATCAGTTTCTAATGAAAATCTTAAGAAATAAAAACAAAATTTATTTCAAACTGGCTCATTGGTCTAGTGAGTTTAGTGTTCATCAATGATCCGGGAGACCTAGGTTCAATTCCAGGTCGCGTCATACCAAAGTTTTTAAAAATGGAACTTGATACCTCCTCGCTTAACACTCAGTAATATAAAGTACGTATCAAGGGTAAAATGGAGCAATTCAGGGAAAGGAGTAGCGCCCTCCTCGGTGTCGTAGCTATTGAAAAGGAAGCCTTATGGTCTCCGTCGACTACGATCGCCAACTTATTTTAAATGTATTCCTCCTCATGAGCGCCTCGGATCGTGTAATGTTTAGCAATTTAAACAAGCAAACTTTCTAAAGTGCGTTTGTATGCGGTTGTCATTGGAGGATACTTTTGGTATGAGAATCTTTTGCATTATAAAAGATTTTAAGGTGATTTTGACGGCTGACTATTAAGACCAGCTAATCGACTTCAACTGCATGTTTTTTTTCTCATTGTAATTGCCATTTTAGGAACTTTTTTCTATATACTTTCCCATTATTGTTTATTATCGAGGTTGATGTTAAGTAGTAATTTAAGAAGCTCTTTACTTCGACGTGGCACAAGGCCGAATGAATGGGGCACTTAATGGGACTGAAAATCACTCGTGTAGTTTTGCCAGTCAAGCTTGCTAACTATTACACCACCAGAGGTGCCCTGGTTGATATAAAGTAGGATATACATAGAATGGTTGTGGTATTTTGGTGATTGCAGAATGAAAGGGATAGAGACAATGAACTTATTGTGACGTGAATGGATCAGTGTATGAGCTAGTTAGGTATTTCCTCAAACAGAAGACAGTCAGTAGACCACTCCTCTTCCCATTCAGTTTGCACTCAGTTTAAACAGTTCTATTTGACTCATAGATAGGACCCTATTAGATGCTACCACTTCTAATGCTATAGCATTACTGGTGCCTCACCATTAGGTTGTTTAGCCAGAGTGGACGAGGAAGCGATTGCAATGAAGGGGTTATCTGTATTCCTCCAAACCATCAGCTTGTTTAGTTTCATATCCCGGACAGTTGTTGTGGGGGGGGGATTTTACCCCTCTGCAGAGATGTAATCAGTGTGTTCAACAGCTCCAGCCGACTGGCCTGTGTACATTTCTAGAAATTTCTGATTGGTTTCGGAATACTTCCGGTTTTTTTATTTACTTCTGAATATCTACCATTTAGGAGTCATACTTCACAAACAAAACTCAAGGTTTAATAAATAACATTATTCTAGCTATCTCGATACTTCTGAAAGTTTAAGGCCCGAAATACTGTTTGAGCCAATATATTGCCAAATTAATGTAATCTAGACTCAGAAATTTATGAATAAACAAACCAGTTTTGAATAAAATTTCTTTCAAAACAAAAATGTACGATTGTTTCTTTCTCGCAAAATAAATGAATAAATAAATTTAAAAAAATAAAGAACGACCAGTTCCCATTTGTAATTTGTTCTCAATATAGGTTGTTTAGGAAGTAGCGTCTCATCAACCGAAAACGACATCGACACACGACTGACGAAAGCATGGACTGTTATAGATAGGCTCTCAATCATATGGAAATCAGACCTGACCGATAAAATGAAACGCAGTTTCTTCCGGGCAGCGGTTGTATCGATACTGCAATATGGATGCACTACATGGACGCTAACTAAACGGCTGGAGAAGAAACTTGACGGCAACTACACAAGAATGTTGAGAGCAATATTGAACAAGTCCTGGCGACAACACCCCACGAGACACCAACTATACGGCCACTTGCCTCCCATCACGAAAACTATACAGGTTAGACGAGCCAGACACGCGGGACATTGCTGGAGAAGCAAGGACGAGCTCGTAAGTGATGTACTCCTATGGACCCCCACATATGGCCAAGCAAAAGCAGGACGACCGGCCCGAACTTACATACAGCAGCTATTTGAGGACACAGGATGTAACCCAGAAGACCTGCCGAAGGCGATGAATGATAGGGAGAAGTGGCAAGAGATGGTCAGGGATATCCGTGCTGGCGGCACGCCATGATGATGATGATGATGATATATCCTCCAAAAAGTGATTATTTATTTTTGCTCCTACCTAAGTATAAAAAATTACTATATTAGTTGATTTAGATGTATCTGAAAGTAAAGCGTGCTGTTTATGTACTCAAGCCAAATATCTATCTAAACGTTGCATGTTATGTGTGCCATAGAATATGTTAGTTTGAAATCGATTGTAATTAATAATCATAAAATACCACTGGATTCCAGTTGTTATAAGCCGAAGATGTCACATTCACTTAGATTGCTATTATTTATTCAGAAATTTGTTGACAAAGTTGTGAGATAAATTTTGTTAAATTTCTGATAAGTGATGTGGAAACTGAATTGAGGCAGAATAATCAGGATGCTTTACTCTTGGGACGCGTAAGTTGTATTAAACTTTATTTCTGCTTAACGGTTCGTTATTTAAAAACACTGCCTGATTCTATATTTAAAATTTTCTTTTCAAAACCAAAACCTGCTTTCTTTTGCTTCCCACAATCCTAAGGGAATGGGTTTGTTGTAAAAGCGTCATTTCCGATCGTCACAGCAAAAGAAAACACGTGGTACCATTCAGAGTAATATTAATTTACATAATATATACAGACGTTAGTGTCTGTCTTAAAGGGTGTAAAAATAGTTTAGTAAGCTATTCTTATATTCATAGGACGAGTTCATACTTCTCCGGCCTTTTGGCTGGGCTGTCTGGCAGTCGTGTCGGATGGGGTATCGAAACTAATGGCAGATTCGAGGCCGAAAGGTCCCTAACTTCGGTTGGGCCACCCTCGGGTGGGCGAGCTGCTTTTCAGACCCCTATGCACCCCTTGTATAGCATGGTCTAGTTCAAGCTATATTCTGGCATACGTGCCCGGATCTAGATTTAGGTCCGTAATACTGCTTGTCTCATTAGACCCACATTGCACTTAGTGGGCCAATGACTTGCTGGGTTCGAGTCTCGGTTCGTTCCCGACCTTCCCCTCCCCTTTATCCCCACTTTAATTGGCCTTCGGGCTTTTGACCTTGTGTCAAGTCCTGTCTGGTGGGAGGCAGCGACAAATACATTCATAGGACGAGTTCAAAATAAAAGTTTATGTACAAAAGAGCAGATCATCACTACTCAACTCAACAACAGGATTTTACAAACATTATCCACTCTCCAAAAAGTCATCTTATACACGAGTCAAAGACCCACACAAAAATATAGAAATTTGGAGTGACTTATCTATTAGTGCAACATAAATGTGAATATAGACGCTGATGTTAGCATCCACTGCGTTATAAGTATTTTTTTAATTAGTTATGTTTTCTTTTTTTTTTTTTTGTTTACTTAAGTTTTTTTGTACGAATTTTAAATCTTTTTTTCTTTTCTATTTATTTGTTTCCAACTTCTTTTTAGATTTTACAATTTCTTTGTCCTTTAGTTTTCTTTTCTATAAAGAACAAAGGCGCCATCGAATCCCGATGTATATTTTTTTATTTATTGATTCCAGACGTTTGCCTCAAATATTTACCAAAAGCCATTTCCAATTACTTTAGCCCAATTTTTTCAGTAACCGCTGATATTTCTCGAATTGTCATGTTTATTCTTTCTTATTTTATTTCTTTCATATGATTCGTGGTCCAACAAACAGGCGCATCCACACACAGACTCACAAATAGACACAGAGAAAAGACAAGAGAGTGAGAAAGAGAATCGTGATATTCTGTTTCCTTTCTTTTCTCTTCATTTATTTTTCTATAATTGATACATGAGTGAAGGGATTATTTACACATGGTAACACCTCAAACCCACAATCCATAACGCGTGTATACTAGTTGAGAACGCAGGAGTTGCAGTTTATTGAAGTCCTTTTAAATTAATCAAATGAAATGAAAAAAACAAACAAACAGAATAAGCGTGAAGAATTTGGAAGGAAAGAAACTGAAAATAGTGAAAGAATACGAAATCACACAAGAGAAAGAAAGAAAATAGAGAAAGTTTTTATGTGAGAGAAGAAAAATAAAGAATCAAACGGAAAGAACAAGCGACAGTAATATGTTAATAGTGAAGCCTCTCTAGCAATGCTTTGCATTTTATATATAAGTCAAAATCTAAAGAGATCTTGATTTTAGAAATTAAGAAAAATAATATTGCAACGATTTGAGTGAAAACAAGAGATTGATGTTTAGCAAACTGAATGTATTTAACTCTTCACTCAGGTTCAATTAGTGGGGGTGTCCTCGTGGTGTAATGGTTAAAGCAATGGACTGCAGAATCGTAATAATCGATTTCGTACTCCAGTCGCGCTATTACGTTCACTTTCGGGCAAATACCCTTGGGAAAGGTATAAACCCCCTTATCTTCCCAGCTAGGCGTTAAATAGTACCACCACTGTTCTTCTAGGAGAATAGCTTTGGCATTAAATCACCTACAAAGGTTGATATGCCATTAAACAAAGAAATCAAGAAACCCTAAGGTTCAATTACTCTCCAGAAGAACAAGAAATATATATAGAGTATCAAAAAAGAAATCCAAAACACACGCTGACATCGAATCAAACTCAGGTTACGCGCTTAGAAAGTAAGTATTTTATCACTGAACAAAAGAGATGCTGCCTAATAATTTCTTGATTCTCCAAGATAATATCGTCAATCAAACACAAAACATACGTAAGTTGAGAATCGAACGAAATATTCTACCACTAAACTGATTACTGTCAGTCACCATTTCCTCGTATGATTCATGGCTCAGTCGGCTGGGGCTGCATAATACACCGACTGTATCTCTGCAGAGGGGTAAGACTCCCCCAACGAGCATCCTGGGTATGACACTAAATAATCTAATGGTGAGGCTTTAGTAATCCTGGAGATATGGGAAATGCAGAGTGCCCCTTTATTGTCATCACTCCCTGTTTCACTCTAGTCCGGAATGGTAGCATCTTAGAGGGTCCTATCTATGGGTCAAATCGAACTAAACAGTGAACTTATGCTAAACTGAATTGTCTGAAATAGAACAATTTATATGTAAAAAATGGATTTGGCATTAAATAACCTATAACGGTTGATGTGCCATAAAACCAAACCAATCGTATGATCCAATTATGATTCTATTTAAAACAGATGGATCGGCTGGTAAGAGATCTTAGGAGAAATGGCGAGCATTCAGTCACTGAAACACGAAAGTTGCTATTTTACTTTAGTCAAGAATTGATTTAAAACAAAAAATGCTATTCCCTCAGTTTTCTCAGAATGTTGCCCTTTTATATTCAGATCTAATACCGGTAATGGCATCTAAAAGACAAGCAACTCTTAGCGGAGATATAAAGTATAAACAAAAACTGATATTGATTCAATATTTAATCTGACAATGCTTTGAAATCGTCAGCAGCTGGAAAATCGGTGTTTAATAGTTTTCTTTCCGTTTTTCTCACTATTCATCGCTTCCTTTCCTTTGATGTTGAGCCATTCCAGGCGACACAAGATTCCCTCTCTTTTAATATCATATGCGATAAATGGATGAATGTTTACGTGCTGTAATAGCGTAAAAGTCCCCGAAACTAAAGTTAGGCAAGATGTTAAACGAGGAAAATGTCTATAAATGGAGTAAAGGAAGTTAGCATCTATTTAATGATTTATTTGAATTGTATCCTAAAGAATATAATTTCGCCTGAATAAAAAAAAAGGACAACAAAGAAATTCTGAGCTATATATATATGTATATACATATAAGTTGTATAAAAAAGTATCGAGACTGAAGCTATATTTACCAAAATAGATATTAAACAAAGAATAAAACGCTAGTTTTCTTCAAATTACTACCGTTGGCATTCAGCAATATAACAAACGAGTTGTCGATTGGCTGAAGTACCTCTACGACTCCTGTTTTGATATGGAGCGAAGATGAGCTGTCATATTTAAAAAAATGTTCTTAGTGTTCGAGAAAAAAAACGAGTGTTCAGTTTACTTAACAAGAAAAAAGTTACATGCAGTTTAGTCTTGTCAGCGTTGTACTTGAATAAAACTGTATTTTATCAAAAATTGCAGTTCAAAAAGTTTCTGCAGGGTATCGTCTGCTTTTTGCCTTTTTTGCATAAAACCATATTCTTTTCTCAGATCTATCGACGTTCGAAGTGCGTAGTCCCGGTAGGTTATAAACATGTATGATGTATTTCCTTGAAAATCTCCAGTGACAATGTCCATGAAGTGGGTGTCGCTATCCGGGGAGTAAACGATTGCTTCCACGTTTTTGTAGAGCATCATTATTGCTGCAACAGGTTTTTTTAGGGGACGATATGGTAGTAGTATTTGCTCCACCTTCACTCTGCGTATAGAATCAAATTCTTTGGAGAAAAAGCATTTAATAGCAGATTCATTCTTTAAAAATATTTTTCTTTTTTCGCTTACGTCTCTTTAGTGATATTGCCGCAAGACAAAAACAAAACAACGAAGCATGTAAAAAATAAACCATATGGTGGGGTGTAGGAGAGTAAAGGAAACCCCTAAAAGGGGGAAAAGAAAACTTCATGGGGTTTTCTCTTTCCATTCCCCTTACTGTGAAGTTTCTGAATTATTTTTTTATGACGATTTCTCTGACGAAACGAAAAATATTTTCTTATGGCAATTTCTATGACGAAACGGAAAATAAAATAAGGTAAAAGATCTTTATAAGAATGTATCCGTTATTAAATGCCTTTTTTAAAGTTTTGTACCCACAGCAAACAGGAGTGTTATCACGAGAATTTTGCTTGTACTCCTTCGATGATTGGCCATAATCTGAAGTTGTGAATCGGTTTTTCCCTAAAATCGTCCTGATTTTTCCGAAGAAATTTCTCAATTTCCTGGCGGATAAAGTAAAGAAGCATGGAAATATAAACCTGAGCAGCTATAGCGGAAAGATTTATGCCGCTGTAGTTCTTAGTGATTGCGAGGCCAGCTTGAACACCCCTTTTGGGATGCTGCCTAAATTGCCTGGGTGGCATAATAGGGAATATACCTGTTTCCTAAAGTAAAAATAACGCAGGTGTTTCCTTAGCGGAATTGCCACATAATTTGCGTGTGTGGCATGCTAAACTGGAGGTGTGTCCACGTACAACACATAGGCGGGAGGTGTTACCGCGATGATTGCGTGGGCGTCCATAGTATTATATTAATCATGGAAGATTTCGACCCCAGTAGAGTCAAGCGGAGAACGAAAAAGACCGACAAAAGAGCTATTGGATGTTACGCCGCTCTGAGCACTGGCTTTGCACCAGACTGCTTGACGTTGAGAGGTGAAGAAAAGCCTGAGCTGTACGAGTCTCGTGAAAATAGAGAAGCGAGGAGACTAAGATCATTTAGCGCCTTCAGATAATGCTAGACTCGTGAAAGTAGAGAAGCTAGGAGAAATTAAAATGATTCAATGCCTTAAGGTGGCACTGTTCCAGCAGAACGAAGAAGAAGCGGTTCACTAAAGATTCATCTCGCTCATGTGTGTGCATTTCAACCATCTTCGATTCTCTCTAACACTTCCCAGACGTACATTTCGGCTCATAAAAAAAGAAACAGATTGTATTTTTGTACACCAGCATTGTTGCCTTTCTTTGCTATATACAATACTTTCTTGAGAAAAGGAAGAATGTAGTCTTTTAGCCATTTCTCAATTGTATTTTTTAAATACGCAGCGTTACATAATTGCTTGATTTCTTTTGTCTTCCATACTTCAGAAGATATATCGTTGAAGTTTTTCTGCTTTTAATTTCAATGTACAATGTCAAGTTCTTCCTCCTTAAACTGACCTAGAAAGTTGTTTCGTCGGCTATTAATAATTTTTTTGTAGGTTTGTCAGTGACTCCAAAAGAGTTTCCAAACACATTGTTGTAATGTTTTTTTCCACCTCAGTCGGCTTTCTTCTTGGCTGGCTACTTTTAGTTTTGCTCTCAAGGTGCTCTTCTTTCCGCTAACTTACGTAACTATCTGCCATGGTTATCTTCTTGCAAGTTTCTGATTTCATTGATTTGGCTTTGAATGTATTTGAATTGTTTTTTTTTTTTTTGTTATATGTTAGTTCTCTTTGGTTTTCTTAAGTGTCTGGAACTCTACATTCGGCTACATGACAAGTATAGAGGCATAAAGTCTATGTGCACCTATATTCTATCTTATTATCTTTAAATTTGTCTCTTTTATGAAACACATACGCTCCCCCATGGGGGTTGAGCCCTCTAGCAAAGGAATTTACGGCTGCCACTCGCATAATGCAAAGCTCTTCGAAATAATTGGGCATTCTGGTATCCGCTAAAGTATAACAGTAAACAAAATGAAAGCTACTACTTAATGCCTTATAATTCCCGAGCTGACGTAGTTCGCTTGTTGACTGAGCGGTAAGATACTAAGTCTAACATAAAGTTGGGCGCGTTTCGATCCCAGCTTCAAACGTCCTACGCATGTAGTCACACTGAAGAATTGTGATACATCGAAACAGTCTGTCAGTGGATAACAATATATATATATATATATATATATATATATATATATATATAATTGAAGGCATTTATGGTGTGATGGTTATCATCTTAGGAAATATAAAGGTTGACCTGATTTCAAAACCTGGATAACACTGCGTTTCACCTTGGAAAGGTATGAATCCAACCATTCTCTCACCAGCTATGGGCAAAATGTAGGTCATACTGCTCTCTTAACGCTGGTTTAGCAACCTTTATAGAAGAAAAGAAAATTCTGAATTCAAATCAGCTAACCTCTGCTTCAAAAATTGACCTCGTGTCATATACTGATCTTCTGGAGGGTTTAACGCTATAGCTATCTATATATACATATAGTCATAAGCCGACAGACAGTTTCGTTGTGTCACAACACTTCAGTGTGTCTAGATGGGCGAGATGCTTTCATCTGGGATCGAAACTCGGGTGACTTTACGTGAGTCGGACATCTTAACTCAGAGCTATCGTCATTTTCAGCGTATGTGAAGGAATTTTTTACCTATAGATTTTTACATATACGCTGTCTGAATTCTTAAGATGAGCTATGTGGCAATTGGCAAATTCCCCATGGCCTAGAGTGTTCGCCAATGGCCCGGGAGACCCGGGTTCAATCCCAGGTCGAGTCATACCAAAGACTCAAAAAATGGTACTTGATGCCTCTTTGCTTAACACTCAGCATTATAAGGTACGGATCAAGGGTAAAGTAGATCAATCCAGGGAAGGAGTAGCGCCCTCCCCTACATCTTGGTGTAGTAGCTATCGAAAAGGGAGCCTTCGGGTTACCCTCGACTATGGTCGCCAACTTTACTTACTTATAAGTGCCAAAGTCAGTTTTGTAGAAGAACAGTAATGGTACTCTTTCACTCATAGCTGGGAGGATAAGAGGATTATTACTTTTCTCTTGGGTATTTGTCCGCACGTGAACGTATAAAGTGACTGGAGTTCGAACTCTCTTACTTCGAGGCGGCAGTCCAGCACGTTAGCCATTACACCACAGAGAGATCATCAGTCTCGATACTTTCTGAATATAGTTTATATGTGAAAGCACGTTTATATTTCTCGTGGTTCATTTCGTTTTTCAAACCCTTTGTATCGTCTTTTTTCCCCTGTTTCTTTTTTCTGTCTTTGATATACTCTTAAAAACTGTCAGTAGCTACTTTGTTAATTAAAGACGTGATTTTTATGAATAGCCACTCATCTAAAAAGCGTCCATCTTAATTCCTTATTTCTTAGGTTACATTTATAAGTTTTAGGCTGTCTGCCTCTTTTTTAAGTCCAGGAAACTAGGCATAAAAAGAACCACCAATCTTTAACTCTTTACTGAATACATAGACATTGAGGTTTAAAAACCTCTTGAAAGCCGTTGGGTTCCGCTTCTAACAGTGGTCCATCATGACATTGATGCTTCTATTAATTTATATTTATCGTTTTAACGAATGTAATGGTTATCATGTATGGAAACGGAATCGGCAATCGGAGTTCAAATCCTGGATGAGGTTGTCTGCGTTTCATTTCGCATTAATATCGTCTGAGATGAATATTATCTCTCGTATCTCGATCTATGGTTAAACAAAAGGGCTTACTGGATTCTTAAGCTTTGGTTAGACAACCAGTATAGGAGAATGAAAACTCTGAATCTAAACTGGCTTTACTCAGCTTAAAATCATCTTGTGTCGCTGGGGTTGCTAAATGCATGTATACATGATTATTGTTTCATTTTTTTAGGCGATGACCATCTCTCCGATTAAATGTCCGTTTCCTTCCCCTCCTAAACGGCATTCACCTGATACAGGTAAAGCCAGCTCCAGAAACGTATTTACGTGTGGAGCTACTTGTGGTCCTCAACCACATTCGTGTTTGAATTCAGAGTTTTCTTTCTCTTTGACTAGTTGCCATACCAAGGTCTGCCCTCCTGTTGACTCTGGGCATTAGCGCTATGTGAAATGCAAACAGCTTTAGTCCAAGGTTTGAACTCGGGTCACCGAATCCATTTCCACCACCGGTTCCATCTTCACCTTTGTTTATCTACAGATACATGAATATAAAGATAATGAGAATTGTATAGGTGCCCGTGGTGTAATGGTTATCGTCGTAGGAAAGGGACACGGCGATACGAGTTCAAATCTTGGACGAGACTGGCTGCATTTCACATAGCACTAATACCCTTGGGAAAGGTATGAATCCAATTATTCTCCCTCCAGCTATGGGTAAATAGTAGGGCAGACTGATTTCTTTAGCCTAGGTAAGGCAACTATCTAGGAGAAGGAAAACTCTGAATTCAAATCTGTTAAACTCCGCTTAAAAAATTGACCTTGTGTCGTATCCTGCCTGAGCGGAGGGGCTGGGTAAATATGGATAATGAGAATAGTAAAATAATCATAAAGAAGTGGAGATTTTTGGAAATATTTACAAAAGCATGGTTAATTCAAACTTTGATTTTTATGCTAATTTAGCCGCAGTACACGTGCTTCTGATTGATTTCGGTTACAGAAGTTTGTATGGAAATCCTCGCACCCATAGAAACTGAGTGATGCTATCTGAAAATGTTAGCCGTTTCCATACATTCGTAAGTATGGATGGATGTTTATGCTTTTGTTTTATTATAATCGACACATAACAATTTCTTCTTGATTTTTCATTTCCTGTCATTTTTCTCCTGGCCATATCTGTGTAGGCGGAGAATTTTTCAGAGCTAATGAAAAAGCCTAATTAGTATTGTAGTTTGCAAATTGCACCCCTTCATTGAAACAGCAAAAATTAAAATAACTTTTTGATTTTCATATCAAAGTTGCACACAATACAATTGTCTTTAAGTGGATATATGTAAACAAAACAAATGTGATACATAAGCGTTTAAATTTCCTTTGCCTGCAATAATTTCCTCGTAGCTGAGTGGTAGAATCTTGGATTGGCGTTTGAATTTGCCGGGTTTTGATCCCAGCTTCAGGAATCTAGCGTGTCTAACCATACTGAAGAGTTGTGATACAAAGAAACAGTCTGTTTGTGAATGAATATATATATATATATATATATATATATATATATTTACAAATAAGAAAAAAGCATGAGATCTTCATAGGATGATTTTTTTCATGATTGAATTATTTAGCAATGTTGAAAGTTTCATCAGAGCATTTAAATATGCAATGTTGTATTTTCTAAATAATTTTTAAGCGATGTTGTATTTTCTAAAGTAATTTTTTTATTTGTTGAATGAAACGAGAATGTTTTATATATTCTATTTCCGTTAATGGCTTTCTGTTTCAAAACTGTGTGATGCAATTAGAATTCGAAATTTATTTTAAAAACATAACGTATTTTCAAGAAAAAAATGTGTTCATCAATTTATCTATCTCTGGTTACATCAATCTTATTGTTTATATCTACCTATTTCAATCATGTTATAACATGCCTATCTCAGTCAATATCAGGAGGTGCCCGTAGTGTAATGGTTATCGTCGTAGGAAATGGACACGGCAACACGAGTTCAAATCCTAGACGAGACTGATTGCATTTCACATAGCACTAATACCCTTGGGAAAGGTATGAATCCAATTATTCTCCCCCCAGCTATGGGTAAATAGTAGGGCGGACTGGGTTCTTCAGCCTTGGCGAAGCAACTAGTCTAGGAGAAGGAAAACTGAATTCAAACCTGTTAAACTCCGATTAAAAAATTGACCTTGTGTGATATCCTGTCCGAGCGGAGGGGTTGGGTAAATAGGATCTCAGTTAATATCAGTCTGCTTCTTTCTCTGTTTTTTCTCTCTATCCCGACACATATATATATATATATATATATATATATATATATATATATATATATATATATATATATATATACATGTAATAAACAACCCATGACTGTTATCTATTAAAATCTCCCTTTTAGAACCTTTATGTAAATTAAATATCCCAATAACTGGGATAAACGCCATTTGTTAGTACTCATATATAGCAAATTTTTCGTTCGTATTGATAATTTTTATAAGATGCATATCGTTTAAGTGTGCACATGGATACGAAAACACGGATTTATTCATATGGGTACTAAATCACAGTCTCATATGAGGACATGCATAACAGTACATATATAGTGCGATAGACAACAACTATGGAAGGCAGTAATTACTGGAGATACGGTTACAAGACTCAGCATTCCTATCCGAGGTCGCGGTAAATCACCTGAAGAAGGCCAGAGGTGAAATTTGGCCGAAACGTTGTGAAAGAAGAAACAACACAAAAACTACCAAGATGAAGAAAAAAGTCCGCAATAAATAAAAATTAATTCTCAGATTAAGAAGCCTCATCTCAAAAATGATTCCAATTAAAGACAAGTACAAAAATTAATTCTCATATATAGTCCTCATTTAAATTCTGTTCATTTTGTCATTAAAGATATTAAAATTAGATATATATGTAGGTACATAGATATATTCGTAAACTAATGATGGAGAATATTTATTTTATACAACTCAATCTCCTTCCTTGTCAAAGAGCTTAATCAAGCAATGAATATTATTTACACTAATCAAACATAAATTTTTGATTAAAATTCAGCCAATAGTCAAATTAAGTTTCAGATTACTGATTTATTGATTTGCCATTAATCTATGCAATTCATCTTTTATCGTCACTCGGTTATCAAAAGAACTTTGCGTCTTCCAAAAGAGATAGAATTTGATCTCAACGAGCCAGTTTGGATTTTCTCAAAATTCGACATCACCTTTGATCTTATGTTACATTTTCATGACACATTTAACAAAACACATTTGTAATAACCTAAGATTAGTCAGCTGAACCTGAATGCTAAGAAACAAACATGAATTGTAACTTTACATGCGTATTCAACACGAAAATTTATTGGCTGATTTTTCAGTCAGGATTGCTCACATAAAAAAAAATATTATTTTCTTGACTGACCTCGCAGTATTTTCATTTTATCTTTCAACTAAGCTTTTTCCATTGTGCAGATCTTCAGTTGGCGAAAATCTGAGTAGGACTCTTCATTTAAAGAATTTGTTCAGAATGTTTATTTTGCAGTAGTAATTTTTAGGGGGTAATGCTTTATTGCTTTCCTCACAGGATTCGTATTCCTTTTTACGAAAAAAAAAAAAAAAAAAAAAAAAAAAGAAACACAAAAACCAAACTGGAATAAAAAGCGATAATGAGACTCTGTGAATTTGCTGTTGTTCTTTGGATTTGTTTCCATGTAGAACCGCTACAAATCATTTCTATGATGGTTACTTCATTAAACCTGAGTTGGATCTCATTCTTGGTGCTCTAATCTAAAAAATAAAAAAGAATGGAAAATGTATAATAAATTTCCAGATAGACCTCCTAATAAACGTCTAAGATAAGCTAACAAGAGATCCAGTGAGATGACCAACTCATCCTTTTATACCTTTGCCATTGAAACCAGTATCTTCTCGCAATATCTACGCACGCACACATTAACAGTGAAGAAACAGATCTACGTTTTTCTTTTTTAAGTAGAGGAATTATATAGTGAATATATATCCAGCGAACACTTACGCATGACATACGGAATCACTGGACAGATGTTTCGACCTTATGAGGTCTCATAAGCAGTGTATACCGTGAATCTCCACCACTGGAGATCGAGCCAGCGACCACAGGTTGCAGAGACGAAACTCTAGAACTGAGCCACAGTCCATATCGAAGACAAGTGACGACAAGTTATGCACTGCTGATGAGACCTAATAAGGTGGAAACAGCTGTCCAGAAAAGAAACACTTTCCTAGAATGTGTGAAGATCACCACTCACGGGTATGCACTTACGGGTATTCGTTCCATTTCTCTTTTTTTTTAATGTCATGAACGTCATCATTTGCTAAGTTTAAATTTTGTTTCTTTATCGTCTGCTCGAAATGAAAATTTCCTTTCTTTCGGCATAAAATGAACTCTTTGAAAACTGAAACCGTAAATCTGATTTTATCAAGGAAATCCGTCAGAAAAGCGTGCCATTCGCCGATCTGATTTTTTCTTCAGATGTTAAAGTCAAATGGTAGACAGAAGCGCTTCAAGGAACCAGCAACACACAAAGTTACCCAGGGCGTCAAATGCTAGCGGGTGCCCAACATGCACCTAAGACACAACTTTCCAACATTGTGAAACAGGAATTAATTATACAGAATATAAACAAAACAAAATTAAAGAAAGACTTTTATCATGTGAAATCAGTACTTGCAATGATTGTGGACTGGAAGGGAAAGGATGGAAAATAAGAGGTCACAAGGAAATGTATGGATTTGGATTACTCTTGACTTACATATATGACACTTTTGCTACCTTGCTTCTCTCTTTCTCTCTCTCTCTCTCTCTCTCTCTCTCTCTCTCTCTCTTTCTTCATCCTTCACGCTGTTTTTGCATTGCGATCCGAGACCTCTATCATCACCAACAATCTCTATACGAATTTTTCTCATTGCAAAACAAATAAATGAATAAGATAATACTATACTTTAAAATGTGTCTTAGATGAACTTGCCTGGGGCGTAAAGAACGTTACAAGTGGCTCTGGTATTGAAATTGGGTTCACTGTGGCTTAATCATTAAGCACCAGAAACATGTCAAATCAAGAACAGTTTAACACATAATTAAATGCAATATAAAGAACAAGCGCGATATCAATCTACAGAAGACTAGAAGGAGCAAAATTAATCGTTTGTGAAATCGTAAATTTAAGAGATAATCTTCATTAAGAAAAATAAAATAAAAAGAGGAATCCCAAATAGAGATCATGATCGTATATTGCCTGAAAGATTTAGGAGTTCTAGGAAATAAGAGAGGAAAAATAATTGAAGTTTTTAGAATTGATAGGGAACTGTCTCAGAGGTATACTTTACCTCTATCCCATAAAAGTTGTCACATTTACTTATAAATTCCCTACACTAATTACGTTACAATATGACACACACTTTAGTTACACTTAAACCACAGGTTCCCACTAGATCACTGTTCGGTTAAGCTGCAATATTACCAACTGAATGTTCTTCAGCCCTTGGCAAATATATCACACGTATGAAAAAAGCAATCAAAATAGCACTTTATCTCTTGAAAAATAATGTCTTCCATTTTATCTCAGATCGTATCTCTGACAAGGGCTGAAGCAGAGATCCACTGAAACGTATTGCTAACAACACCAGCAACATAAGCCTTCATACAACTTTCCAGGAACTTCTTTTAAAGACTCAGCCTACTTCTCTCTGATATTTCGACAGACCTCCTCTGTTTCTATTTCTTTCCCCAGTCAGCGTTAATACAAAAAAATTCATGTACTTACTTGTGTCTTAGCAGATGTAACATTTTTCCCACAACTCAGAAAAAAAAGTAGGGAAGTAGGAAAAATAAACATTTCAGATTCTTTTCTCTCCTTAATGTGCTCGTCAATAACTCAAACTAGGAATGATTCAACTCTATTACAAATTTGAAATACAACGGCTCAAAATATAGGTTGCCCAGTCGGCTGGGGCTGTAGAATACACCGACTGCACCTCTGGAGAGAGGTAAGACCACCCACAACGAGTGTCCTGGTTATGACACTAAACAATCTGATGGTGAGGTTCCAGCAGTGCTGGAGCTTTGGGGAATGCGGAGTACCCCTTCATTGCCATCGCTCCCAGGTTCACTCTGGCTCGGCGTGGTAGCACCTGATAGGGCCCTATCTATGGGTTAAATAGAACTAACGGCATACTTATGCTAAACTGAATTGTTTGAGTAAACTGAATAGCTTGAAATAGAAATGTTTTTGACAATTAAACCGTACTTACATTTAAACTGCGTGCTTATGCTTAACTGAATTATTTCAAATAGAACTGTTTTTCGACATTAAAACTGTATTTACAATTAACTGAATTGCTACATATAACTGCTTGAATAATTTGAAATAGAAATGTTTTTGACAATTAAACTGTGTACTTATGCTAAACTGAATTGTTTTAAATAGCACAGATTATTTACGTAAAAATGGATTTGGCGTTAAATAACCTACAAAGATTAATATGCCATAAAACCCAACAAACCAAACCAATCAAACTAAAGGACGATGTTTAAATTCAATAGATCTTCTTAATAGAAAAGGGACCAGATAGAACAAAATTTAAAGTACAAATCAAATAATTTCTATAACCACTTTGCTATAAAATATTCATGGTCAGGTTTCCTTGGGTGTCCTGGATATGGCATTAAACTATCTTATGGCGAAGCTCCAGCGTTGGGGATTTGGGAAATGTGGAGTGCCCTTTCATTGGCATTGCTCCCAGGTCCATTCTGACCCGGAGTGGTAACACCTGGGTCAAATGGAACAAATTGCGTGATGTTAAAATGTGACTGCCTAATAGATGTACTTGGAACCATTAAACTGTGTTCCAAAAAAAAAAAAAAAAAAAAGAAAGAAAGAAAAAGAAATCAGGCTTGTTTAAGAATGTTATCTCCAACATCTGTTAATAAATCATATATATTTAATATATATGTACAAAGAGTTTTAGTTACTGTCGAGTACTTTGGCATACCTGACTGATAAAATGAAGCGCAGTTTCTTCCATAGAGCGGTCGTGTCGATACTGCTATATGAATACACTACATGGTCGCTAATTAAACGTATGGAGAAAAAGCTTGACGGCAATTACACAAGAATGCTGTGAGCAATACTGAACAAGTCCAGGAGACAGCCCCCCCCCAAAGTAGCAGCCTACCACCCATAAAAAAAACAATAAAAATTAGATGAACCATACGTGTGGGACACTGCTGGAGAAGTAGGAACGAGCTCATAAGTGATCTACTCCTGTGGACCCCTTCACATGGACGAGAAAAGGCATGACGACTAGCTTTCAAGAGCGGTGAATAGGGCAACGAAGGATATGAAGTTTAGTAGTCTTTCAGGAAAGTCTATGTTTTTTATGACTAACCAAATAAATGACAAACCAAAGAACGACTAAAGACATCTGCTAAACGATACAAATAAAAAAGTCAACTGATGAATTTCGCAAGAAACATTTCTAGAAAAGGAGGCAAGTTAATGGCTAGTAAAATGTCACAGACTTGAGGTCTGTCGTAAGAAGAACACAAATAAAGATCAGAAAAGGTGAAGCAAAAACAAATGTAACTGGTTTTTAAGAGAATCAATCCAAGAAATAAGCGTTGCATAATAATACATATCCTGAACAACTACTTTAAATAAAGGGTCCTTTTCAGTCCTCGACTAAGTAAAAAAATTCTTCATTATCATCATTAAATCATGCTGCTAGCACAGATTTCTCTGATTATCTCTTGCCATGCGACTTTTATCATCCACCACTTCCAATAGGTTTTTGCAGACTAAATCCTGTGTCCCGATAGAACTATTATAGATAAGTTCTTGGTCGTCCAACACTTGCATGTTCGTGTGAAGAAGTTGATAGGAGAACGTCGGTTAGACTCTCACTCAGACCAAGTGAAGATTTCCTCCGTGGAAAATATCTCTGCATCATTTTGACATCAGCAGAAATGATGAAACAACGGGATTGCACTAGAAAGTTTTGAGAGTCTAAAAAAAGTCCTTGTGACAATTTTTTGTTCACAAAATCAAAAAGCCAGAACTGAATTCGTCATTTGATAACTTTTAAGGACATGCAATAGATCGAATCTAACTAACTGAAGTCAGTCTTCGTTGTTGACTAATTAAATATGAATGCGAACTAATAGCATTGCCCATTCAGCGACGTTTAGAATATGTAAAGTTGTAAACTCCCTGCCAAAGGTGTCATTCTAGTAGACAGTAAATTATAACAGTTCTGGAGCTCAGAGGAGTGTAGAGTTAATATTTGTTGCTGTTACTTCCAGGACCATAATGGCCCTGATTGTTCGGGTCCCATCAATGGGTAAAACAGATCCGTTTAAAATTATTAGTGTTAGATTGGAATATTGAAACCATATAAGTGTATGCAAATTATTTGTTCTCAGAATAGTTGTTTGAAACTATTTTTATTAGCAAAGAATTATGATCAGTTTGAAATCATGTAATAGCTTCAAACACTTGAAAATGTATAATTATGCAAATTATCATAATTAAGTAGAAATATTGGAAATCATATAAGTAACTTGAAAGAAATTATTATAACTGAATAGGAATAGTTACTTTTAACCATATTCATTACTTTAAGTGGACTAACCAACCAACCAGCTAAACAATGGCATTTGATACATTTAACGAGGCTTTGAGTTTGAATCCTACTGAGAATTTTCCGTTTTTTTTCCAATTCTATTTTTATATTGTCATAGAATGACGGTTAAATTTGAGTTGCGATAAAAAGGTAAAAGATCCTACCAGTGAAAATTAATAATAATGATAATGATAATAAATTTAGCTGAGGTAAAATCCAGGTATGTATATTCCAGGGCAATACACTATCACCACTACTATTTGTGATAGCGATGATGCCACTTAATCATACTTAGGAAATGCACTGGCACCTGCAAACTTCATAAATTGCAAGAAAATATTTACCATAAAATTTACATGGACGATATCAATCTGTTTGACAAAAATGAAAAAGAACTGAAAACCCTAAGACAGGCAGTGATGATATACAGTCAAGGTATAGGGATAGAATTTGGTATGGAAAAATGCGCCACGCTAATAATGAGAAGCGGAAAACGACGAATGACGGAAGGAATAAAACTACCAAATCAAGAAAAAATCAGAATGCCCGGAAAAAAGAAAACTTGCAAGTACTTGGAAATATTGGAAGCGGACACCATAGAACAAGTGGAGATGAAAGAAAAAAAAAAGAGTGTCTCAGAAGAACGAGAAAATTACTTGAAACCTAACTATATTGCAATTACCTCATCTAAGGACTGTCCCACTTGTAAGATACTCGGCAACATTCTCAAAGTGGACGAGGGAAGAACTTCTACAAATGGGCTGGAGAACAAGAAAAGAAGGAGGAAGAAGACTCATCAGCACTGAAAATAGCATCGATACATCGATAAAACGAATAAAAGACTGCATAAAAAAGAACAAAGAAAGTCTAATTGCAGCGACTAGAAACAACACAGACAACACAAGGACCAACAGAACAACAATAACTAGAAAACAAAAATGAGAAAAATGGGGAAAAAAAGGAATTCTAAGCATATTTCAAGCGATAAACAAAGGTTATGTGGTGATATAAACGAAACAATCAATCATATTATAAGCGAATGCAGCAAATTATCGCGAAAAGAATATAAGACTTGTCACGACTGTATGGGGAAGGTGATCAACTGGGAATTGTGCAAGAAATTTAAATTTGACCATTCGAACAATTGCTATATGCACAAGTCGAAATCCGTCCTGAAAATTAAGATGTACAAAGGAAATGAATATTAGAAGAAGAATCAAATATATCCAGATCGTAGCATTTTAAAGATCAGCCAGGATACTTAAAAGAGTCCAAGAGACTTGAGGAGGCTTGCTGTCTATCAGACTCCAGCAAATCCACCAGTTAAAACATATGAAAAACTTGCAATGAGTGAAATGATAGTGGTTGATTATGTTTAACTTAAGAATGGAAATAAGTTTAAAATGTTATTGATACGGCTTGTGAAAAGAATAAAAAATGACTATAAATATGACCCCAAAGAAATTTCAAGAAACAGATTATAGGATGGGTTTATAGGTTTCATTTGGATATCTGAAAACCAATGTTTCTTCATAGCTCATTTGCTAGAACGTTTATGATGTCTTTCTCGAAAAAAATAAGATTGGGATAAAATCTAATTTATCCTTTATTATTTCTAGTCCTCGTTAGGGCCTTGCTGTCGTAGAACCTGCAATAAAATCAAAGCACTGAAACATTAAGCGATAAAAGAAAATTCATGGGAAAATTGTGGATAATTCTAATGGTGATTTGCACAAAGCATTTCGGGCCCAGTCGGCTGGAGCTGTATAATACACCTACTGCATATCTGTAGAGGGGTAAAGCTCTTCCTACCTACGAGTGTCCTGGCTGTAACACTAAACAATCTCATGGTGAGGCTCCAGTAATGCTGGAGCTTTGGGGAATGTGGAATTCCTCTTTATTGCCATCACTCCTAGTTCCACTCAGGCCCGGAATGGTAGCACTTGATAGGGTCCTATCTATGCGTCAAATAGAACTAAACTGTGTACTTATGCTAAACTGAATTGTTTGAAATAGAAATGTTTATAAGGATTTAAGTTTGGAATTAAATAACCTGCAATGGTTGATATGCCATAAAACCAAACCAAATCAAAGCAAACAAAAACATTTTTATGATTAATTTTTGCTTTTCGTCCGATTTTCAACAGATCTATTCTCGAAGCGAAAGTAATTTAATCACCAAACTCTGCGGTTTTTAATATTCGTTACTGATTCTTCTATAGACGAGGAAGATAATAATTTATCGAACTTAAAAGAATTCGAATTTGTTTGTAATTCGCAATGAAGTAGATGGCTAGACATTTTCAGATTAAGTTCGAGGTAACTTCATAGTTAACTTATCTCTTTGCTTTTAACTTTATTTATCTTTTCTAATTTGATTTTCAATTTTTTTCGTTTATTTTATTTCATTTTCTCAGTAAAAAAAACAAAACAAAAAACTACTGATTTATTTACGAAAATAAACGAGCAAAGAGTCTCAGTTCTAGAGGGCTTACTTGTTTTAACGCCTACCAAACCTGGTTGTTTCGTTTCATGCCAAATTCAAATGGTATTAACCCGTTTATCACCCAGCTACGGGTTAAATAGTATCACTGCAGGTATTATTCAAGGATAGTTTTGACATTAGATAACCCACGAAGGTTGATATACCATTAAACAAAGAAAGAAAAGATATTCCTATTTAATAACCTATAATGACTTCAAGTAACTATGCATCCTACAGTTTGCACACATAATACAGCATCAAGTATTCGAATTTAGTTTTAATTTTTAAATAGTTTCTGGTTTCTGGGAACTACTAATCAATAATAAAGATAATTCACTAAAAATTGAGAATTTTCATTTAACTCTTCATATCTAATATTAATCATTTACACAGCCAAGTCGACTAGATCTATAGAATACACCAACTGCATTGCTGTAAAAGGGTAAGACCTCACTCCAAACAAGTGTCTACGATATGACATTAAACAATCTGATGGTGAGGCTCTAGTAATGCTGGAGCTTTGGGGAATACGGAGTAGCCCTTCATTGTCAACTCTGACCCGGAGTGGTAGTACCTGATAGGGTTCTATCTATGAGTCAAATAGAACTGTTTGACATTCAAACTGAGTGCAAACAAATGACTTATGTTAAATTGAATTGTTAGAGTGTTAGAAATAGAACTGTTTGATCATTTAAGTGTGTATAAACTGACTGATGTTTAATTGAATTGTTGGTGATATATAGCAATATTTGGAACAATTTTAGTTTGTCTGCTTATGTTTACAAATCATGTATATTTATGGCACAGTGGGCTGGGCCTTCAAAATTCACCGACTGCATCTCTGCAGAGGGGTAAAGCTCCTCCAACGAATTTCCTGCATATGACACTAAAAAAGTAATACTGAAGATCTGGAGAATCCGGAGTATGCCTTCATTGCAAACGCTCCCAGGTCCACTCTAGTCCGGATTGGTAGCACCTGATAGGTTCCTATGTATGGGTCAACCAGAACTAAACTGAATTGTTCGAAATAGAACTGTTTATATTAATGGTCTAATGGTTAGAGTGTTCACCCATTGCCCGGTAGACCAGAGTTCAATCCCAGTTCGAGTCATACCAAGGACTCAAAAAATAGTGCTTGATGTCGCCTTGCTTAAAACTCAACATTATAAGGTACGTATCAAGGGTAAAGTGGAGCAATCCAGGGAAAGGAGTTGCGCCCTCCCGTACAATTCGGTGTAGTAGCTATTGAAAAGGGAACCTTCGAGTCACCCTCGACTATACTCACAACTTTACTTAATTATATGTATGAAAAGGAGTTTGGGATTAAATAATCAACAGTGATTGATTTGCCATAAAACCAAACCAAACCAAATAAAAAAAACAAAAAACTAAAAGTTTACAAATCTTCATACAGTTATATGATTTGTTCAAAATTATATTGCTTCAAGTCTTCCAATCAAATAGAAATATAGCCCAGTCGACTGGGGCTGTAGAATACACCGACTGCTTCTCTGCAGAGGGGTAAGACCCCCCACCACCAACGACTGTCCTGGATATGACACTAAACAATATGATGGTGAGGTTCCAGCAATGCTGGAACTTTGGGGAATGCGGAGTACCCCATCATAGCCATCGCTCCCATCGCTGTATTTACACTTAACTGAATTGTAACATATAACTGCTTGAATAGTTTGAAATGGAAATGTTTTTGACAATTAAACTGTGTACTTATGCTAAACTGAATTGTCTTAAATAGAACAGATTATTTACGTAAAAATGGATTTGGCGTTAAATAACCTACAAAGATTAATATGCCATAAAACCCAACAAACCAAACCAATCAAACTAAAGGACGATGTTTAAATTCAATAGATCTTCTTAATAGAAAAGGGACCAGATAGAACAAAATTTAAAGTACAAATCAAATAATTTCTATAACCACTTTGCTGTTTTTGACAATTAAACTGTGTACTTATGCTAAAGTGAATTGTTTTAAATAGAACAGATTATTTATATAAAAATGGATTTGGCATTAAATAACCTACAAAGATTGATATACCATAGAACCCAACAAACTAATAGAAATAATTTATTCTCAGTCATTAAAAAACAAATAAATACGTACTAATACTTTGTAACAGAAATATATCTTAAGAGTCAGGGCACCTCTGGTGGTGTAACGGTTAGCGAGTTAGACTAGCAAACCTACACGAGTGAGTTCGAGTCTCATTGGGCGCCCCTTTCATTTGGCCTTGTGCCACATCGAAGCAAAGAGCTTTGTAAATTACTATATCTTAAGAGTCATTGTATCAGTGTAGCTTGAATTATTGTAGATATCATTTGAAACAGACGTTTGTGCGACTTAAACAGGTACTACCACTCCTTCTTAGAGTAATGGCTACGAAGATGTACTCAACATTACCCATAGCTCCAAAACACTACTGGAAGTAGTTTTGAGTCATATATAAGACACCTCTATTTTATTAGGGGATCTTATCCCTTTACAAGGAATGAAGTTATTGTATTCTAAATCCTACTGACAGTGCGATCAATTCTAAAAAGTATTAACGGAGGAAACTGAAAGAAAAACAGAACAAAACAGTACTTTGCAACAGAGAAAAATTATCTACTTGATTAAATCTCGGATGCTGATATTAAATATATACTTAGAATTATCCTATAATGCCGGGTTATTTTAAAGACAATTTGGTCCAAGATACAATTAAATCGTAGGGTTGATTGAACTCTCAAGCTTTTGGTAAGGGCAATTGGTCTTGAAGAAAATCTCTGAATTCCATTCCCTTTCCGGTGTGGCAGACTAACCAGCTAGTGGAGTGACAGAAATAGGAAATGGAATTTCTAAGGCAGTCTGACCTTGTGCTCAAACTTGTTTTGACAATTTCAGTGACGACACCGATGCCAAGACGTGTATCAGATTCCCGTTGCCTGGGATGTCACGAAGTGAAAGGTTCTACAGCATAGGCAACGCTTGGTTTTGCATGCAAACTAGTTTAGACCTGTGTCAAGATCCAGTATCTCAACAGTAACATAGATTATACCATACATTACCAAGATTGACACTCCGAATCCCAACACCTGACTGATCTCATCTATTGTTTGGTTGATATCTTCGTTTTAATGGCAAATAAACCGTCGTAGATAATTTAATGTCAAAGCCATCATAGCAGAAGAACAGAAGTGGTACTATTTTAACCCAAAGATTGGGGATAAGAGGTTTCCAACCCTTCTCAAGAGTATTAATTTGAAAGTGAATGTAATGGTGCGATTTGAACCCGGTTACTACGATGTTCTAGTCAAGCACGTTAGTGTTACACCACGGGGATTTCCCCTTCCCTGTTTTGTAACTGTAAACATTCAACGGGTGTATTTTTCCGCATGCGGGAATTCATTGATTCAACTTTGCTTCCATCATTCTGCAGCTAAGCTGCTATCTGTAACAAGATAATAAAAACAAGGCAAAAAAGCAAAAACGGGTTATTGACTCCATTGGATCGCGTACACCGATGTTGAAAATACATATTTAATTGTGATGAGTAGGCCTATTCACTACCATTAGTTATGTCGGAGGGGAGTGCTCTTTTGTTATAGATGGAACGGGGGGCGTGGAGCAGCTCCAATTCAGATCAAATTGACCAATTGATGCTTCTTTTATCCTACCTCCCGCCAAACTTAAACGCTTGCTCAAAAAATCATTTAGATTTGAGATACAATCCTCTTGAGTACTGAATGATACCAACGCTGCAATTTAATTTTCTTAATTTTTTCCTCAAGGTCCTGCTCTTATCCCATCTCTAATTATAAGCTTTTCAATATCGTTAAAAAACAATAAGGAAAAGACATGAATTACATAAACTTCAGAGTATTCTAGGTACAATGACAAAAATGTATCGTGAACATGATGTCGTAGATTGGCTAAAATAAAAAGCTCCTACTGCTATACCACCAACGCATTATCGAATGAACAAATGCTGGTCTTCCAAACAACCTTGCAGAGACCTGTGCCGAGATTCAGTCTCGCAAAAAAAAGAAAAAAAGACGGATGAAGAATAGTTTACACACTTTACATTTGCTCAACTGCTGGTCTCAACCCTGAAGTAAGCGAGTTTGAATTCCAGTCACGATTTTACGTTCACTTCAAGACTAATTCCTGCGAGGAAGGTACGGACCCTTTATTCTTCAGCTAAAGATTAAACTGTCATTACTGTTCTACAAATTGGCCTAATGAGTAGAGTATTCACCAATGGTCCGGGAGACCGGGGTTCAATCCCAGGTCGAGTCATACCAAAGACTCAAAAAAATGGTACTTGATGCCGCCTTGCTTAGCACTCAGCACTATGTGTGGATCAAGGGTCAAGTGGAGCAATCCTGGGAATGGAGTAGCGACCTCCTCTACAACTAGGGGTAGTAGCTATTGAAAATGAAGCCTTCGCCAACTTTACTTACTTTACAAAGATGGCTTTGGCATTAAATAATCCACGAAGGTTGATTTGCCATGAAAAAAAGAAACCAAGCGAAACCGTTAAATATTCTATTCTTCAAATAAGTCACTGTAAGTAAATCGAAAAGAAAATCCTTTTCGTTTATAATTTATTCAGGGGCGATAATTTTTTACGGAATTAAAATCTTTTTATCATTTTGTTTAGGTCATTTTTTTTCAAGTTTTCTTAATTCACGGAGAAATAGTGTATGTGTGTATATGGGGGTGATTATGCTCTGACTACATAATCAAAAACAAGAAAGACCAAGCCACCATAAAAACGGGAAATAACATTTACCTGCCACAGATGAAAAGAACTTGTCAAAAACAGGAAGTATTTGAGACAACCGAGGGAAATAATCAGAAAAGAAACTCGAGAAAATAGATAAATTTTATTGTGAAATATGACATTCTCGGAAATTTAAACCAGTATTCAAATGAAGACATTTCCGTTTTTTTTCATTTTCTCAAATAAGATTTATATAATCATTTTCTCCCGTCTTTCGTGGTATAGAAGCTAATGTGCATCGTTGCAAGTGAGTTCGAACTCCACTCGTGCTATTAAGTTCCCTTTCGGACTAATAACATTAAGAAAGGCATGAAATCCCTTATATCTCAACAATGTATTAAATAGTACTACTTCTGTTTTTTTTACATAGATGGCTTTAGCATTAAATAATCAATGAAGGTTGATATGCCATTAAAAGAGAAACGAAACCAAATTACTTTTCTTTATCAGGGTATAATTGAATTTGCAAATAAAATTAAAACTCACATAAGTTTGGGGGATTTGTTTTTTAGAGGTTTGGAAAAATTATTAATCAAAATTGAATTCCACCCACCCAATCGATTATTCCTACTCTCTTTATCAAACTTGCTAATATCACTCCCATTTATTCTACACTCTCGCCTCTTATTCAGCATTTTAAAGTAAAGAAATAACTCTAAAGTCTGCTATTTGATTGATTGATTTTAATGATATGTCAACCCTTCTCTATGTTTTAAGTTTTTCAATCTCACGCTGTCTATTGTCTGGCGCAAAACAATCATAAATGGCAGTTTATGTTTGCTTTCCACAATCGTTGGTACTACTTCCCTAAGTGTTTGTTATGTTAAGCTTTTTGCTATTTTACAGCGTCATTTTTTGGCCGGCTTTCCTAGCTTTCTATACTCAGGGCAGTCTAGTACAAAGTCAAACTCAGAGCTTCGAGGAAGCTGCTAACCGACTCACAGGCTGTTTATCCTTGGTCTCTCGTGCTCTTCTGCTGTGTGGGAAAAACCTTGCCATTTTATATACATCTTCATCTGAGAGTTGGGACGGGGAAACAAAAAATAGCAATTTTCTCTTAATTTGAATTTGTTTAAAGAATATAAATTCAATATTCGAAATTTTGTTCTAATTTTAGAAAAGTCGCTCTGGATAATTGACAAGTGGCCTTAATCTGTCAATGCAACTCACCCATCTTCAAACTGCTTTTAGGTTAAACAATAACAATATATTTGCTTTTTTTTCCCTGTAACAATTCGATTCCATCAAATTCCTTTCTCATCAAAATAAAAAATCTACACTCTATTTCAAAAACCCATTGGATATTTGTAATGAATCGTTCGATTCTTCCAAAATTCTAATCGGTTTCTTTTCCCTCTAGTTAATAAAATTTCTCTGACTGACCTCCTAACCTTATAGGGTTACATAGTCTCAGCATCAGATCTAGTTTTGTGTCATAACCAGGATACTCCTTTAAGTGGGTTTTAACTCCCTGCAAAGGATCGTATTCTAATCTTACCGACAGGGCTAGACAGCTATTTGTAGATGTTAATTGAAGAATTATGAAGTATGGAACATATTTTAAAATGCATTTGGGATTTTTTTGAATTTTAAAAGTTATATAAGATGTACATGGAGTGGAAAAAGGTGCGGCTATTTTTGTTACGCAACGGATGCTAGAGAGGTCGCTTAAAAAGGAGGGAAGCCAACTTCGATTTATTTGCTAGGAATAAAAGCCAGATCAGCACCAAAATTAGTGACAAAGATGCATGGAAAATTGTGCTGAGTGTGTGGGAACATAATGTTTCCTGGTTTAAAACTTGTTCTACACAACTGTGTTTCTCCCTGGAGCTGTTGTAGTTTGTCTGTAAATAAACAAGAGACATAACTTTCGAAATTTCTTTCGGATATAACGTTCAGCGCAACCTTTATAATATTTCCACACTTTATATAACGTGAGCCACACATTTTCAGTCGGCTGAATACCAATTTATTATCATGCTTTCTTTACTTTGTTTCATGGCATATCAACCTTTTGTGGGTTATTTTATGCTAAAGCCATTATTGTAGAAGAACAGCAGTGATACTATTTAACCCATAGTTGGGCAGATAAGAGTGTTCATAACATTCTTCAGAGAATTTGTCCGAAAGTAAATTTGATAGCGCAAATAGGGTTCGAACTCACGGACTACGATTTCGTAGTCTAGTACATTAGCTACTATATCACAGGGACTACCCCATCTAGTCGTTGCAGAATGATTATTAAGTTGGTTTTGCAGATCAATTACTCTTAAGTAGAGATTTTTATCCACACAAAGCGTTTCATTTTAATAGTTTTGTGCCATTTAGGCATTCGAAAAGCACCTCCTTCCATGCGATGGTTAGTTAGTTTAACGAGCAGACCATTGTCACTGAATTTGATTCTAACAAGTAATCACTTCTAGCCTAGTTATCGTCAAAACAAAATTTCATAAGTCACTATTTTTTTATGGCCCATGAAGGAACAATTTTTGTTATCTATATTTTTCAAAAACTTGAGAATCTAATTAGAGATTAGTCTTTTCTATTTTTTTTTTCATTCACGTTGCCTTTTTACGCTTCCAGTTATTTACTTCTGCCTATATGTTTATTACCGATGAAAAGAGAAAATGTAAAAGGACTTCCGTGCAACTGACTAGCTGCATTTTAGTATAGTACAATTAATGAGCCGGTTCATTGGCTTAGTGGGTAGAGTGTTCGTCAATGGTACTGGAGACCAGTGTTCAATCCCAGAGACTTTTAAAATGGTACTTTATACCTCCTTGCTCTACACTCAGCAATATAAGGTACATATCGAAGGTAAAGTGGAATAATCCGGAGTAGCAAAAGGAGTAGCGCTCTCCTCTACCCCTCCATGTAGTAGCTATTGAAAAGGGAGCCTTCTGGTCGTCCTCGACTACAGTCGCCAACTTTACTTACTATTAATGAATAAAATATCGGACCTCTTGCCCACCTAAACTTTGTGCTGCTACTCTTCTTTCTCATGATATAAATTTCCTGTAGAGATATCGAGTTTAATGCTCTTATAATATATGTACGTCCTAGGAAAATGGTATATCAGCCTTTAGTTATGCTGCCAATAATGTTGCAAACGAAAACTTACAATGTAATAAAATAGAAGGCAATTCTTTCGGAACAACCTTCTAACTATTTCCCCTTACTTTGCTGTAAGGCACCACTACTCTTTTGAGCTGGGGTAAAGAATACACCAACAGCACATCTTCAGAAGGGTAAGTCTACCCTAACAAGTGTCCAGGACATGACACTGTCCATGAAGAGGGGTAAGACTTCCCACAACGAGTATCCTGGATATGACACTAAACATTCTGATGGTGAGGCTCTTGTAATGCTGAAGTTTTGGGGAATATGGAGTACTCCTTTATTGCCATCGCTCCTAGGTCCACTCTGGCCCGAAGTAGTAGCACCTGATAGAAGGGAGCCTTCCGGGCGCCCTCGACTAGGATCACCAATTTTACTTTAACAGGCCCATTGGCCTAGTGGGTAGAGTGTTCGCCAATGGTCCGGGAGACCTGGGTTCAATCCCAGGTCGAGTCATACCAAAGACTTTAAAAATGGTACTTGATACCTCCTTGCTTAGCACTCAGCAATATAAGGTACGTATCAAGGGTAAAATGGAGCAATCTAGGGAAAGGAGTAGCGCCCTTCCCTACACCTCGGTGTAGTAGCAATTGAAAAGGGAGCCTTCGGATTGCCCTCGACAATGCTCGCCAACTTTACTACTTTACTAAACGTTGCTTGCATTTTGTTAAGGTTTACAAGTGCGGGTACTTTCTTAAAATTAAACTCAGAAGTAACGCAAAATCAGTTTGCGATTAATAATATCATAAAGTGTACACGCCCCATTGTTTATAAGTATAAAGTAAGTTAGCGGTCGTAGTCGAAAGCGACCCGAAGATTCCCTTTGCAATAGCTACTACAACGAGGTGCAGGGAAGAGCGCTACTCTTTTCCCTGGATTGCCCCACTTCAGCTTTGATTCCAACCTTATAATGCTGAGTGTTAAGCAAAGCGGCATTAAGTTCCATTTTTTGAGTATGACACGATCTGGGATTTATGCCCCGTTATTCTGGGCCATTATTACCGTAAAACATCAAAAATGAAACATCATAGCGAGAATTTTGATTGCATAAGACTGCTAAAATGCTCTAATTTATAGGAAACCCTTTTTCCAATTCCTTAATAATACGGTTATTGCATTTGCATTATAATCATTATAATTTCTTAAGAGGGACGACTATTAAATGTTAATTATTGAATATTCATTTTATCCGATACATATTATATGAAGTCCATATGTTGAGTATGAAACGATATAATTTTAACTGATGCGAGAAAGTGGCCTTTA
>OY757934.1:37871335-37942557 GCA_963585895.1 Sepioteuthis lessoniana | reverse complement strand
ATTAGTGCTATGTGAAATGCAATCAGTCTCGTCCAGGATTTGAACTCGTGTCGCCGTGTTCATTTCCTACGACGATAACCATTTCACCACGAGCACCTCCATATGAACATGTAACTATTCCAAAATAAGTACGCTCTTATATATATATATATATATATATATATATATATATATGTATATATATATACGTATGCAATTTACTTTTGATTACAAAAGCTTTTCAATTATTCAAGTATTATAGAAAAAATATTTGGGTTATACTTATTTATGGGTGATCATGTATTTCTGTTCACCCACATATGGTTGCATTTTTTGGTATAAATCTGAAATCTACAATGACATTACGGTTAACTTTTTACTTACATACAGCACTGACCTCCCTCATTCAAAAGAAATTATGAATCTTTGACCTATGATTATTTCTCAAAGATGTGGTTATACCGTTTGCTATTTTGCATCCCATATTGAATAATAGAAAGAAAAATAGTTTTTTTGAAAAGCTTAATCTTGTCTATAGCATTGCCCCCTTAAAACATCGACTTGAATATTCTGTGAGGTCATAAGAGAAATAGAATAGGAAGACATTGTTCTGTTTATGTCATTGATGGGGCAAAATGGGTTTAATGGCGGTGACGTCTGAATCAATTGTGAATAAAACCATTTAGTAAATTCATCTCTCTGTGGATAAATGAATTGTCATTCATGATGTGATACATTTGAGATGGTAAATAGGGAGATAATAAGAAGTAAATATGCTTATCTCTCTCTCATATATATATATATATATATAAAGTTGGAAGGTTTTAAGTCCAGTTAAAATGAAAGGGTTTCAATAAAAATATCTTTCATTTTATATATTTTGGCTAAAATGTTTTGCAAAGTGGTTCAATTATATAATATATGCAAAAGTTACGTAAGTATATACCAAATATTATACATATAGTGTTGATATATTACGCTTATACATTTGGTGTCAGAATTATTTGCTTACTGAATATTTGTATATTTTCTAAGGAAATACAAATATTTGCAAGTACGTGAAGAATTTGAAATAGTTTATTATAATTAGTTTTGGATAATACATGAAACGTTTAGAAGTTTAATTTTTTAGATTAAAAAAAAAATTAATTTAGTCCAAAATTATGCACTCCTTATTATGGAAATTATGAAATAATATTGCTATATGCCAATTTTTTTTTTTTTCTTAATTTAACATTTAATACTAACACCCTTTGATAATAAAATTGTATTGACAGAATTCTATAATATTCTGTACGGTTCTGAAGAAGACAATTATACATATCTACGTATGTTACGTATATAATATTTCAGTGCTTAAATAAAATAAGCCCATTTAAAAAAGGGTTTGGGCATAAATAGTTTTATTCTGTTGGCTTTGGCCAAAATATATTATGGATCAGTTGTGTGAAGTAAAAGAAATTATACTTGTCTTTAATTGGAATCATTTTGAGATGAAGCTTTTTATCTTAATCTGAGAATTAATTTTTATTTATGGCGCAGCGGATAGAGGCGTTGAGTCTCTTCGGTTCCAGGTGAGCATTGTCAGAAGATAGCGGTTTCAAATCCTACCCAAGCCGGCCAGAGGTTTACTTTGTCAAAAACGTGGTGTGATATACAACAACTATGGAAGGCAGTAATTACTGGGGATACGGTTACAAGACTCAGCATTCCTATCCGAGGTCGCGGTAAATCACTTGAAGAAGGCCAGAGGTGAAATTTGGCCGAAACGTAGTGAAAGAAGAAACAACACAAAAACTACCAAGATGAGGGGTAAAAGTCCTCAATAAATAAAAATTAATTCTCAGATTAAAAGAAATCATGTACGTATTTTCGCATCATCATCATCATCATCAATTTGCATTGATAGTAGAGAGTCCCCTGACACTCTTTCACCATCTATACCAATCATCCATCGCTCCTCGCAGGTTTTCTATGCTGCATCTTGTGTCATCATAGAGCTTAAGTAAGTCTTTGCTGGTCGGTCAACGTCCTACGCGCACGTGCAGGAATCCAGAAAAAAACGTTGCTTATAAGTTCGTCCTTACACATATTATAATGATTATATATATATATATATATATATATATATATATATATATATATATTATGATTCTATATTTTTTACTTTACATTTTATATATATTATATTTTAGAGCTTCCCACCAAGTTAAAATAAACATAAGTTCGTCTACTTTGTATATATATATATATATATATATATATATATATATATATATATATATATATATATATATATATATATATATATATATATATATATATATATATATATATATATATATATATCCGAGGGTATGGTAAAATGTTTGGTTTGAACAAGATGGAAATGTCAAAGAGCCATGAACGTATAATCTATTTCATTTATCTTTCCCCCAGTTCAGCACACTTGCTGAATCATTCCTTAACTTTCTGTAACATACTTTCCCGCTCCTCACAAAAGTAACAAAAACTATTGAGCAAAGATTCCTTTTTACATTAGACGAAAAGTTTTCAGTAATTTTCCGGTTGATAAAAATCAAGAAGCTACTAACATTTTAAGCATCTTTACACTCCCTCCCCATATATATATATATGTGTGTGTGTGTGTGTCTGTCTCCACTAAGACATATCTAATCTTTACAATGGCGGACAAGATAATGTGCTAGACTATATGCCTAAAATATTTATCTAGGTATCCGAAGTAAATTTATTTAAAAAAAATTTCTATTCAATTATTTCTCATTGACATATATGAGTTTCAACATTAATTTGTTAGAATATAAATATATTTTGACATTCGCCAATGGCCCGGGAGACCTGGGTTCAATCCCAGGTCGAGTCATACCAAAGACTCAAAAAATGGTACTTGATGCCTCCTTGCTTAACACTCAGCATTATAAGGTATGTATCAAGGGTAAAGTGGAGCAATCCAGGGAAAGGAGTAGCGCCCTCCCCTACACTTTGGTGTTGTAGCTATCGAAAAGGGAGCCTTCGGGTCACCCTCAGCTGTGGTCGCCCGCTTTACTTTTACTTTACTTTGCTCGGAAACTATGTTTGACTCAAAGATCATCATCTTAAAGTTTTCTTGGCTCTACTGTTGCTAAGGTCTATGGTAGAAGTTGTATTAATTTATTAAATTAATACAACTTCTACCACAGACCTTAGCGACAGGAGAGCCAAGAAAACTTTCATAAGATGATGATCTTTGAGTCAAAAATAGTTTCCGAGCAAAAGCATCATTACCACTCATCCAGTTCAAACCAGCTGTATTTTAAGATACCAACAGAATTTGCTGGTTTTGTCACAGCGGATCCATGCAGATGCAGCTTCTGCCTGTTCGAGAATTTCTCGGTATATTTATGTTTTTCTGTTGGTGACAAACAGAAATTATTCCAATATGCAGAGGTCAAATTAAAAATCGAAACTTAGCATACGACTTCAATGGGAAATATATCGGTAGTCTAACCTTTTTTTGAGGATTATTTTTACCGATCTTCGTATTATTTTAGTTTACTTTGATGTAACCAATCAATGTTTCCTTAAAAAGAACCGTTAACTTAAGGATGTTAACTGTTTTGAATTAATTGACCAGAATACAAATATGATATTTGCCCCGGACATAACTATACTATCTACGATATTGATATATCATTTATAGGATATTTCAATTGGGAATAAACGTGATATACGAATATACTATTCATTGATAATTATACATAGCTTGGAAAAAGAATTGGAATGTTAGTTCAATTTTGGGTACAGATTTGATATTGATGTACTCGATTTTATCTGGTAGCAGACAATAAGTTTTATTTTTAACTCTCCCTCCAATGTTATCCGAGCGGAATTTTAAAATGAGGCAGGTGAAATTTGAAGAAAAATTACAAAGATGGTAGCAGACAATAATTATTATTCATTATTAAATAATTTTGGTCTGAAATAAATGAGATTATTTTCCATTCATGTTCCTCCTTTTTTCTTTTTTATTTTCTGTCATTCTTTCTTCCTAATTTCTTTGTTCTACTTGTTTTTCTTTCTTCCTTCGTTCTCTTTATTTTTCTTTCTAGAATTTTCCTTTGCTTGCATTTTTTTCGTTATTTTTTAAATTTATTTCTTGTCTTTTTTTTTCTTCCTCCTTTCTTTTCTAATTTCTCAAGCGTAATTTCCATCTTTTTCGTTTCTTTCTTGTCTTTCTTTCTTCCTCCTTTCTTTTTTTATTTCTTTATTTTTCTTTTTTGGTTTTTATTTCGCCTTTCTTTTTCTTTAACCAGGTGCTTTCTTTCTTTTTTCTTTATTTTTTTAAAATCCTTTCTTTTTAATTCTACCAACTTTTCTTTCTTTCTTTCTTTCTTTCTTTCTTTCTTTCTTTCTTTCTTTCTGCTTCTACCAACTTTTCTTTCTTTCTTTCTTTCTTTTTGCTTCAACCAACTTTTCTTTCTTTCTTTCTTTCTTTCTTTCTTTCTTTCTTTTAAAATCAATTTCCGCGTCCCTTACATTATTTTGTTCAGTTGGTCTGAAAATAATCCCCTATTTTCGATTAAACTTTTTTTCCTGAATAAATGAATTTATACAGTGTTTCAATCAGTCAAAATAAGATCCCTTATTATCTATGCATTTCAGTCATCGAATAACAATGTTACGTATGCCTGTACGATAAATCTCTAAAAGTTTTGGCGCAAAACAATCTTTAAATACAATTTCTACTTTGGCTTTAGAACATAATGTTTTTGAACGTAAAATAAATTGACCAGATGCTTGTAAAAATTGTTATCGGTGGATGATAGATCAAGAGAATACGGTGGACGTGAAAAAGTCTTATATTAGTGAACTTCTACAATGTCATCTTGGTAACAATAGCCGATCATTGCCATGATGTAAAAATGGACCTCGTCAATTAACCAATGCCAGTCATATTTTGTTTTCCTGAACATTAATTTCTACCTTCTTGATTGTTAAGAAATTTCTGAAACTAACGCCGAACTGTCCGATCACAAGATCATTCATTCCATGCTCTGTTGATGTTGGCAGCCCTGTGAGAGTCATTATCACCAAGCTTGAACTCATGCAAAAATGTAAACACATACTTCTTTTTGCTTGTTGATCATCAGGGGAATATAATCTTCATAATCAAATTCTATAAGAAGTGATAGAAAATTAACAAAGAAGCCACTTTAATCATTAGGAGTGTGAATTTTCATTCAATCTTTTTTATATAGCGTATTGGAAAAGAATTTGAAGTGTATTAATTTCCGCAGTGCTTGCATCATTCAAATCGGACTGGGTTTTCTGAACAACTTAATATCAACTTTTGGCTTTCATTCTTTGATTTCAACTTTTTAAGATGACAAACATTTTTGAAAACGTTGTTGTTCATCTCTTTTCCTCACTCTGTCTTTCCCTGTGTGCTTTCTTTCATTTTTTTCCCATTTATTCAGTTTACTTTTAGTTCCTTTCCAATTTCTTTTTTCTTTTCTTTTTTTATTTCCTAATTTTGTTTTATCGTTCCTTTCTTGATTTTTACTTTTTCATTTTCATATTCCAATAATATATTCAGCTTTTCTTGTCATTATTCCTTCTCCTTCTTCAAATCTTCCTCTTACTGCTCCTCACTCACTCTCTCTCTCTCTCGTTCTCTTTTCTGTTATCTATCTCTCTCTCTCTCTCTCTCTCTCTCTCTCTCTCTCTCTCTCTCTCTCTCTTTCCCCATCATCTTTCTCGCTCACTTTCTCATTTTTCTACGAATATCTTCTTCCCATTCACACCTCTTTTTCCCAATATTTTTCCTCTTTTCTTTTCCTATCTCCTCTCCTCTCCTCTGCTCTCTCTCTCTCTCTATCTATCTATCTCTGTACTTATACTAAACTGAATTGTTTGAAATAGAACTGTTTTGACATTTAACCGTGTGTGGACAAAAAATATTCCTATACTAAACTGAATTGTTTTAATAAGAACTGTTTGAATAAACTGAATAGCTTGAAATAGAAATGTTTTGTGTACTCAAGCTAAATTGAATTGTTTGAAATAAAACTGATTATTTGTGTAAAATGGATTTTGCACCAAATAACCTACAAAGGCTAATATGCCACAAAACCCAACCAACCAACCAACCAAATAACAATCTCTCTCTCTCTCTCTCTCTTTTTTCTCTCTCTCTTTTTCTCTCCCCACTTTTTTCTCATACCCCATCTCTCCATTTTTCCCATAAACCCTTTCATTCTTTTCTTACTCCAGTTGCATTTATTTCAACTGCTTTGGGCCAAATCCCTTAAACTTAATAAATTATTTGGTTTGTTGACCGAACGAACGATTTGAAATATAATTTTTCGAAGTAGACATAAATCATTTCACATCTTTGTATACTACATATACTCATGTATTGGTCAAATTTTGAAGACCGACTTTCTTGGAGAAAAACAAGAGTTGACCAATTTTATAGTCATAATTTTGTTCACTGGAAATTCAAATACAAGACAAAGGACTTAAAGTAATCGTTGCCTTCAAAAATTAATTGTTTAAATAATTGATTGCCATTCTGTGAATGTGCATTTTCTAAATCCGTTATAGCTGACCACACCAACAGAGAAAAAGACCCAGACAATTATGCAATGAAGTTTGGCAGAAAAACACACTGAAGGAAGCCATGCATGTAATGAATTCATTTAACTTTTTAACAGACATAGTAGAGAATAAAACGGCGTCAAGTAACACTTAATAAAAAAGAAATATATGTCCACTTAATAAATACATATGACAAGACTAATCAATAACAGTAAATTTCTTTGCATTTGTCGGGAATCTTTTCAAAATACACTTGGATTGTTCCGATCGTGGCAGTGATTATTCCCCTAAACTTCAATCTCATGGTTCAGGGTTTGTTTTGTGTGTGTGTGTGTGTGTGTATGGGGGGGTCTTTTCAATTCTAAAACAATATCTTTTCTTTTTTTAATTTTCATTTTACACATTATCAGTTCTTTAACACTCAAAATTTACTTGTATTTTCTTTCATCTTAATTTTTCATCACTTAGAATATTCGGACTATTGTCTTCATCTCCGTTTTTCTATTCATAACATTTCGGCCGATATGTCCTTCGGCCTTCTTCAGGTGAGGTATGATGAACTCGGGAGCCTTGATAGAACTTTGAACTGAACCCTGTATTTAATTCACAGAGGTACTATTTACCAACCCCTCCGCTCGGGCAGGATGTGACACAAGGTCAATTTTTAAGCGGAGTTTAACAGGTTTTAATTCAGAGTTTTCCTTCTCCTAGACTAGTTGCCTCACCAAGGCTGAAGAACCTAGTCTGTCCTACTATTTACCCATAGCTGGAGGGAGAATAAGGGGGTTCATACCTTTCCCAAGGGTATTTGCCCGAAAGTGAACGTAATAGCGCGACTGGAGTACGAACTCGCGTACTACGATTCCGCAGTTCATCGCTTTAACCATTACACCACGAGGACACCCCATTCACAGAGGTAGACTGTTCTAATCCCGTTAACCGTGACCAGGTACAATTGTTCGTGTGAAGCTACAATCATCATCATCATCATCATCATCATCACGCGCTGCAAGCACGGATCTCCCTGACCTTCTCTCGCCACTCGTCTCTATCGTCCATCGCTCCTGGGAGAGGTCGTCCAGGCTACATCCTGTATCGGCACAGTGCTGTTGTATATAGGTTCTAGCTGGTCGTCTTACTGTGCTCGTCCATATGGAGGGGTCCACAGGAGTATGTCGCTTATGAGTTCGTCCTTACTTCTCCAGCAGTGTCCCGCATGTCTGGTTCGTCTAACTTGGATAGTTTTCATGATGGGTGGTCGGTGGCCGTACAGCTGCTGTTTTGTTGGGTGTTGCTTCCAGGACTTGTTCAATATTGCTCGCAGCATTCTTGTGTAATTGCCGTCAAGCTTTTTTCCATATGTTTAGTTAGCGTCGATGTGGTGCATCCATATAGCAGTATCGACATGAATGCTGCTTGGAAAAAACTGCGTTTTCTTTTATTGGTCAGGTCTGTCTTCAATATGACTGATAGCCTATTGATAGCTGTCAATGCCTAGTCGCGTGTTGATGAGACACTGCTTCCTAGGTAGGTGAACTTGTCGAATAGTTTCAAAGGCTCAACCTTTAGTGTGGAGATGTCACCTCTTTGATTAATGCACATGTGTTTTGTTTTGTCTACGTTGACATGGAAGCCTATGCCACCTGCTTCTCGATCCAGACTATATAGAAGATATTCGGCTTGTGCTGGTGTATTTGCTGGAAGCGCTATGTCATCGGTGTAGTCCTTGTTCGTAATAGTTTGTGCGGGGTATCTTCTGCTTCTTTCCTTTGCTAGTTTGAAACCGTTTTCTTTCATTCAAAACATAGACGCTCTAAGCACATAGTCTAGTCAGATAATAAATAGGTATGGGACTAACACCTATTACAATGTCGAAGTAGTCTGTGTCTCCATCTGGTGTGGGGACTCTTTCGTGTTTTTATATAACATTATCATGGCTGCGACGGTTTCTTTGGGGAGGTCATAGGAGATAAGTATTTGCTCTATCTTTCCTCTGTGTATGGAGTCAAATGCTATGGAGAAGTCAACGAATAATATTGCCTCAAGGTTTTTTGCACGTACGCCTTCTTGTTAAATTGTGACAACGAGAATAGTGCAAATTGTTTTCGTTGACCGACAAACTCACAGATCTGCGAGAATTCTACTATTGTAAAAATAATTTCAAATATGGTTACTGATGTGGACCCAATTTGGGAGCACGAAAAGATAACTCAGAACACGGTATAAGTTTAAGGATATATTGAAGTAACAAGATACAGAGAAAAGTGGTGGTGTAAGCTAGGCTTTCTAGTATGTCGAATATCCAGTCTCTACGACCGGCTGATCATTCATCCCAACGAGAGTACTTGGCTCTCGATTAATGTAGGATTTGGAAGAGTCCATCAATGGTTAGGTAACGGTCCCATAACAGTTACCAAAGAGATTAAGGAAAGAGAAAGGGATGAAATTATAAGATTTGATTGATACAAATCAATAGTTCTTCTTAGCTTAGTTTGTCAAAGTACTTTTAACCAGGCTACTCCGTACTATGTAATGTCAGTTCACTACTAACGCCACCGGAAATGCGAGTGCAGAGGTTTTTGATAGCCAGATGAGGTCAAAGATAGATTTAACAAAGGAAAGAAAGTTTGTTTGAAGTTTTAGCAGTTGGATTTCTACAACAGAGTGAACTTATTTGGGGGTAGGGATGTTTAACATTTTTAGGGACTAAAGTATAAATTTTCAAAGAAGCAAAGACTTTCCTCCGCTCAATGAGGGGAGGTCTCGAAGCGCACTGAGATGGCCGGCCTGAATTATTAAATCATTTATAACCGTAGTAACCAAATTGTAAATGTGTGTTTGTTCATTTCTTTCATTAGAGGGATCAAATGATAACTTTTACGTCTTCTTTAAATGAGGGGATTCAACTTTAATTCCTGAGGCAAAGAGAGGTGTGAATGCTGATTTCACCTTAATCTTAGCCTTTGTTATATCTGAATGAGACAGTTTCTCTTTGTCATTCATAGAGAAACCCATTGAATCGTTATAAAAATAATCGTTAAGTTTGAAGAAAATATTTGTTGATAAATAAAAAAAATATCCTTATCATCATCTAGGTGCGCTGATAATTCATCTTATTTTGGATGGTTTGTGAGATGGGAGGTAAATGGCCGTGCAGCTGCTGTTTTATAGCATACTGCTACCACGATTTGTTCAGAACAACTTCTGTTTTTCCTATCAAGTTTTTTTTCCAAGCATTTCATTAAGGGCCTTGTGCAACCACATGATAGTACTTATACGGACACAACTTGGAAAATTCCGTTTTTATTTCATCAAAGTGATCAGATTTTTATATAGCTATTAAATTAGCAGCAGTCTATTATTTACCTATGCTTATATTGACATCGCTATTCAGTATATGAGGAATCTCGACGGAGCTATGAAAATTGATGTAATAATTTCAGAGGTTTACTATTTAATGAGGAGATGGTACAATCTAAATCAAAGTATAAAAGATCTTATTAATATACTCTTTAGATTAGAAAATGCCGGTTTGTTTTCTCAGCTTGAATAGAATAATCTGTTTGAACCTCAACATCCTGGAGTCTTTTATCCTTTCTTTTTATTTGTGCTATTCCTATGTTTGTTTTGTTTTTTATTTGGGAGGTAGGGGTTTAATGTTTGGTCCAAATGTTTTTGCATAATTCCCATTGATCATTTTCTCCTTCAATCGGGACTGATTTTACATTGTTTTTAGGCCTTTTTACAGTAATTTTTATGCCTCATTCCTGCTCGTAGGCGACTTGATTATTTCTTCTTTAGAGTTCATTTATCACTTCATACTTGTTTTTGTGGTCGAATTAATTCTGCATATTCCAAAAATCTCCTTTAAGCATCTTTTGATATTGTAAACAGATAATTTATGCTCTTATGAACTGCGTTATTACTGGATATAACGTGCCCGGTTAGTGATCTAAAAGAATTGCCTGTACAGAATAATCGATTTCTTCATTTCAGAATGGAATAATGTCAATATTACAAACGTATATGCAAATCATCTATGCTATTATATACAGTAACTATTTACACAGCTATACCACGATCAGGCTGTGACACAATGTCAATTTTTAAGCGAGTACAACATTTCATAATTTTCCTTCTCTCTCATCAGTTGCCGTACGAAGGCTGAAGAACAGTCTGTCCACCTACTTTACCTATAGCTGATTGGTTAGTTGTTTGGGTTTATGGCATATCAGCCTTTGTAGGTTATTTAAAGTCAAATCCATTTTTATACAAATAATCAGTTCTATTTCAAACAATTCACTTTACCATCAGTACGCATCATAATCGTCAAAAACATTTCTATTTCAAGCTATTCAGTTTTGTCAAACAGTTCTAATTCAACCAATTCAGTTTAGTATAAGTATAGATTTTGTTTGTACAGTTTCAATGCCAAAACAGTTCCATTTCAAATAATTCAGTTTAGCATAAGTACACAGTTTAATTGTCAAAAAATGTCTTTTTTCAAGCTATTCAGTTTTATCGAACAGTTCTAATTCAAACAATTTAGTTTAGCATGAGTATGCAGTTAGTTATATCAAACGCATAGATAGGGTCCTATCAGATGCTACCATTCTGGGCCTGAGTAGACCTGGGAGCAGTGGCAATGAAGGGGTACTCCGCATTCCCCAAAGCTTCAGGATTACTGGAACCTCACCATCAGATTGTTTAGTGTCATTTCCAGAACACTCATTTGGTGGTGGTCTTACTCCTGTGCAGAGAGGCAGTCAGTATATTCTACAGTTCCAGCCGGTTGGGCAAACCTATCGCTGAGAGGGATGTATATTCGTGTCAAAATTGAATTTTACAGACCTATTTTTGGCTAAATATTTGGCGTCCTTATATGATTGATTTATTTTAACGGCGTGTCAACTCGTCTGTAGTTATCTTATGCCTAAAAGTTAGGAAATTGTGTACATGATACGTTTATATTTACATATAGTCATCAAGTATTCTTTATACTAGTAATTATTTAGTTTCACGTGCTTATTTCTATTTAATAATAATCATTCATTTGCAGAGAGTTATATGGTTTCCAGCAACTAATAACAGTAATTATTTGTAAACAATTATTGCATCAAGTATCCATACTTAATAAAAATAATGTACAGTAAAATGGCATCAAGTATTCCTATGATATACGAATAATTTTCAAACAGATTTATTTGACTTGTAGATGAGATTCTGGGTGCCCGTGGTGTAATGGTTATTGTCGTGGGAAATGGACATGGCGACACGCATTCAAATCCTGGACGATACCGATTGCATTTCACATAGCACTAATACCCTTGGGAAAGGTATGAATCCAATTATACTCCCTCCAGGTATGGGTAAATAGTAGGGCAGACTAGGTTCTTCAGGCTTGGTGAGGCAAATAGTCTAGGAGAAGGAAAACTCTGAATTCAAACCTGTTAAACTCCGCTTAAAAAATGACCTCGTGTCATATCCTGCCCGAGCGGAGGAGTTGGTAAATATGGTAGATGAGATTCTGGGTTTGAGTGGACCTGGAAGTAATGGCAGTAAAGTGGTACATCACACTCCCCAGATCTCCAGAACTGGAGCTCCATCATTTGATATAATTTAGTGCCATACAAAGGACACACCCCTACAATCAACGTCTTCTAACTGCGCCCACAGAGCAGTGGCGTCGTAATAACTTAATAAGGTTGAAAAATAAGCATATTACGAAGGACAAGGGGTATGTCTTACCTTTCCTAATTTTGATAATATAAATAAAGGATCGACTTATTCATGAGTTTATATAGGCCGTGAAACAAGGAAAGAATAAGTAGAATGGAGGATTTCGTTTGGTTTCTTTTTTAATGGCATATCAACCTTTGTGTATTACTGAATACCAAAGTCATCCTTGTAGAAGAACAGCAGTGATACTACTAATCCCATAGCTGAGAGGATGAGGAAAATCTTACCTTTCCAAAGGGTATTAGTCTAAAAGTGAACGTAATATCGTGACTCTAGTACGAACTCACTTATAACGAAGTCATAGTTCAGCTCGTTATCCACAACACTACAAGGACTCCTCCTAAGAAAATAGATTTAACAAGAAGTGAGTTTTTTTATTTTAATCTGAGAATTAATTTGTATTTATTGCGGACTTTTACCCCTCATCTTGGTAGTTTTTGTGTTGTTTCTTCTTTCACTACGTTTCGGCCAAATTTCAATAAATAAAAATTAATTCTCAGATTAAAGTAAAAAAGCCTCATCTCAAAATGATTCCAATTAAAGACAAGTACAAAAAAAAAAAAGAAAAAGAAATGAGTTGTATTGATTTATTTTACGGTATGTTATTTTCTCAAGGGTGATTTAATCCTGAAAGGTTTGATTGCTATTATAACTATTTATGTTTACATAGGATGTAGTCTTGAAGAACTGCTAGAAACAATGGAAGACAGAGACGAATAGTGATAGAGAACCAGGGAAATCCGTCCTTGCAGCGTGACATAATGATGATGATGATGATGTTTTATATGGTTTCAATTATTCCTATTTAATACAGATAATTTGCATGCTAATAACTTTTTAGCATAACTATTAGACTTACACAAAATAATTTACAAAACTTTTTGCTCAGATGTTGCACAAGGCTGTATAAATGAGGCGCCTAATGAGAATCGAACTCATTGTCTTATTTACAAAACATCACACCACTATTTGACTTATAGATGGGTTTTGTTAGGTTTTTCTGTTTAATGGCATATCAGCCTTCTTGGGTTATTTAATGCTAAAGCCATTCTTGTAGAAGAACAGTAGTGGTACTATTAAACCTATAGTTGGAGGGAGTTCATACCTTTCTCAAGAGTATTTGTCAGAAAGTGAAAATAATAGCGTGAATGGAGTTCGAACTCGCTTACTTCAGTGTTGCATTTCAACACGTTAGCTACTGCGCCACTAGCACCCCCACCCCTAAAAGGGACACTAAAATCAACTACTATTCTGGTTTCGAGGAGACCCGCATATAATGACAACAAAGGAGAGCTCCACTCTTCCCAAAGCTACAAAATTGGAACCTCACCACCGGATATAGCTTTGTTTCATACCTAGAGCACACCCTTTTTAAGGGAAGGTTTTTACCCTTCAAAGGTAGATGGAGACGGTATATTCTAGATCTCACCGACAAGATGAAGTATCGATGAAATAAAAAATAAAAGATTTTTTAAAAGAAGGATTGTGACAATTTTCCACTGAATTTCTAAAATGAAAAATGACAAATTCTGTCTAAAACGTAATGAAACAGTGGGAAAAAATTACTTCTATTTTCATGTCACACTTAATCAAACACGCACATGTAATAATCCCAGATTACTCTGCTGAACGTGAATACTCAACTGAATACCCGAATTAAATGTTTTCGCACGAGTTCAAAGTCAACATTGATCGGCTCATATTCGTTCATGGTTGCCAACCTGAATTTTTTAGATCGCTCATTACCACCTGGTCTGAACTTGTATCGTGAGCATACCTTCCAGAAAAGAATCTAACTTTATTTTTGTTGATAGACTTGTAGAGGCTTTGGTTTCTTTGTACCATTATTTAACACCCTCAGAATTATCCACATGGCTTTAATTTTGTACTCGAACTGTATGCGAGGTTTTAAATATACTGACTTTAACCTCTACAGAGAAATATGACTTTCCAAAAAAAAAAGGAATGTGCTGGTTATGCCACTAAACTGCATCTAATGGTGAAGCTCTGGGTCTGGTAATGGGGAATACCTCTTAATTGCAATTTTTTCCAAGTTCACTTTAACCAGTAGTACCTATGCATCTAATTTCCGTGCATGGTTGCCTACCTGGATTTTTTAATCGCTCATTAAAATTAATGGATTAATCAATCTTATTCGAGAACATAGATATGTTTTTAAATAAGAAGGGCTTGATTCAAATCTCAACTTTAGTCGAGTTGATTTTCACTGAGCTAATAAACGATAAAATACCTAAATATGAATGCCTCGTTTGTCAAATTAGACAGTTGAGGACTGATTTAGCCGTGGAATTGTGTCAGCTGTGTCTGACCAAGCCAATACCTGATCGGCAATTCTTGTCGCAATTGCTGTATGCAAAAGCTGCTGAGTGGTCGCTGCCACTGCTTCTCTTCATTCTTTTCTATCCAGCCATAATCGTGTGCTTTTCTCCTCTATAGTGATGGTATGTACGCCCACCACCAGCAAATACAGCTGTTATCTCTTCCTAAGTATCAACTCTATTGTCCATAGATTTCAGCTCACGTTTTACCTATCTGTACAGCAACAGCGGACATCTGTCCACGAGGACCTCAAAGCGAGCTCCGTCTTTGAGAATATTGCCAACCTTCATACGGCGGACGTGATCAAGCCAGTGTAGTCGTCACTGCGTGAAAGAAGCATGATGGTATTTGGATCTTGTCCAGGATGTCCTTGCTCGACTTGATCTCTTTTCGTAAAATGTTCGGATGCTAAATACTTAACTTATCCAAACTTTTCTTTTTCCCCTTGTATATTCACGCTTATCCAAATATAGGGTTTGCGTTCAGTCCTCGAGACATTAATTGAGGTGACCATTTCGTGGTGAAAAAAGAAACTGAGACACAAAAGTATTCTCCAATTGTAGAAACTTTATTATAATCCGGGGTCGGTTGGGATTACGGATTATGGGTCAGTTGTCTTGATGAGAGTTAATCTCAATTAACTGTTAATCCAGCCCCGGGAAGATCTCTTTTGTCTCTTAGGTTTGAATAGTTTTTTTCTTGCCCAGATCGCAGACATATTCTTCTCTGCGAGTTTGTTCGTATCTTTGCCCACTGCATGGAGTATATATATTTATGTTGGTTCAGTTTCCCGGACGAGACACTTGCAGTGCCTCAACCTGCATCTGACGACATAAGGGTCCGTTCCAAGCCATAACATTACTGACCTATTCTCAGTTTTCCCTGGTGATATTTGTGTTTAGCAACATTGAGATTAGTCCCAAGTGATGAAGTTAGTGAGGAAACTATACTCGTTTTTTACAGTCAGAACTGTTTAATGATTATCAGATGAATCAAAATTTATCAAGCGTTTTACAGAGGGCTTTTAAAGCTTTTTTTTTTCACCAAGCACTTCTGCTCTTACTCTCTGATAGTATTGGCATTCGCCTCGAGAAAAAAAAAACACAATGTAAAATCTGCAGATGCTATAAAACCAACAGACATACTGTATTTAGTTGTCATTTAATGTTATGCAGGGTGTTTAAAAAAATTCGATATCATTGGTCTAGAGTGTTCGCCAATGGTCCGAGAGACCGGGGTTCAATCCCAGGTCGCGTCATACCAAATACTTTAAAAATGGTACTTGATACCTCCTTGTTTAACACTCAGCAATATAAGGTACGTATCGAGGGTAAAGTGGAGCAATCCAGGAAAAGGAGTAGTGCCCTCCCCTATAGTAGCTATTGTAGTAGCTATTGAAAAGGGAGCCTTCTGATCGCCCTCGACTATGGTCGCCAACTTTACTTTTACCTACTAATATGAAGATATCTGAGTAATGACATAGTCTAAGTAAATGAATCTTAACGGGCTTAATGTTGACCAAAATAAAGTTTATTCATCAGAATTTGAATGAGAAATTCAAAGTACTGTGAATTGTACGAATGATTTCATAAGTTTTCCACATACGCATAACCTGAGACAGGACAAATGTCCAGTTAGAAGTCAAGTTCCTCTTGTCTGGCACAAGCGGCTTTCCTCGTTAAACTTTTTGTGCCATGTCAAATCTGCATTGCAGTTGGTGAATTTTGGGGCAAATTCTCATACAAATTCTCATACAAATTCTCCACAGTCTTGTTCGACTGTCTTCGAACATATTCTGACACACAAAATACCTTTTCTTTTCCTGTGAATGGTGTTTCGATGCCTGAAAAGAAAAGTCATTTTAACATTGAACATATAATTCTGATTTGTTTCTATACAATCTGTTAAAATCTAAGATCCTTTGAACAAGAATTGGTAAAGTTATTAGATTACCAAATTATATCATTTTCTGAAACATCCAGCACATCTAAAATGATATTAAGTTGTCTGAAACATCCAGTATTTTAATGAAATGGATGGGCCGGGTTCTTTCAAAGAAGTAATTCAGTCCTTGGCGCAGTTTCAGTGAGACGCACTCGAAAATCTATCTCTATTAACAATGGAGTCTTGCACGAAAATAGTTTTGATTATAAACATTGCTCAAAAAACAAAAACAAAATACAATAAAATAAATTCTGTCCCCAACGAGAAGTGACTGAGAACTCACCTTATATACTTTAAAAACACATATACAGCAGAACACCATTATTTGGTTACTGAAAATGTTCTTTAAAAAAATCTGTAACCATGGAGTCATTTATAAAATTCCAGAAAAAAAATTAATCTTATATGTTTGGAACTATATTGGATTAGAGCTTGGAAGGGAGTAAAATGAGTAAGTATAGATATTACTGAATATATGATGAGTTTGCACAATGTTGGCAAATGTATGTCAGGTTTACAAGACATGAGTTAACGTTCGTTTGGGACTGAGTTAGTTTTATGCTTGGTAAAGAACGAATGTGATAAACTTATTCATGTATCAACAGTTTTTTTTTTCTGTTACAACTGAATTGCATTTGAAGTCTATTTTGTTTTTTATTTGTTTAGAGTTAATATTATAGCAAATATTACGGCCATACTTTTTGGATTTGTATTGTGGTTTTTATTTTATTTTTCTTCATTCAATCTCAGTTTTTCTCCCTCTTTTCTATATTTTTTTCTTATTTATGTCTTTTTCTTCTTTATTCCTTTTTTTTTTGTCATTACTTCTTTCAACATTCTTATTCAAGTTTTCTTTTTTCTTTTTTCTTCTTTTTTTCTTTATTCCTTTCTGCTTATCTTTCTTTTCTAATTTATTTTTCTCCCTTTCTGCTTTTCCCCTGTATTTCTTTCTATTTTTCTTTCTTTTTATTTCATGCTTCCTTGCTTTTTTGTTTTCTTTTTTTTTTGTGTTTTTCAACATTTTCCTTTGTTTTCCACTTCTTCCTATCCTTTTCTGTTTTAGCTCTCTTGTTCTTTCTTCCTTCCTTTCTTCTTATCTTTCTTCCTTTCTTTTTCTTTCTCATTGTTCCTTTGTATCTTAATCATTTTTATTTTTTCAATTTTTGTCCTTTCTTTGCTTCTTTTTTTGCTTCTTTCTTTCTTTCTTTCTTTCTTTCTTTCTTTCTTTCTTTCTTTCATTCATTCTTTCTTTTTTCTTTCTTTCTTATTCGTTGTTGTATTTTGTTCTTTCTTTCTCTCCGTCCTTTTCTTTCTTTCTTTCTTTCTTTCTTTTTATTTTTGCTTTCAATTGTATTTCTTTCTTTCTTTCTTTGCTTATTTTTATTTGTTTGTTTCTTATTTGTTTTTGTATTCTTTCTTCTTTTTTCTCTCTTTCTTTGTCTTTACCCACCGATAATCTCTTTTCTTTTTTTACCGCTGTATTTCCTTCTTCCATTTTTTACCGTATTTTTCTTTTTTTATTTTCTTCTTTAAAACCGCTTTTTTTTCTTGCAACTGTTCATGTTTTTCTTTTTATTTGTCTTTTTTATCTCAATTTTCATTCGTGTTTTCTTTTGCCTTTTTCTTCCATATTCTCGAGCTTATTTTCTTTCTCAATTTTTCTTCATCTTCCCAATGAAAACCCATTAATCTATGAAACATTAAAACATCAGTTTCATATTCGACTTTATTTTCCATACTTTCCATAAATCATAGGTCATAACAATAAAAGGAATCGTCATGTGAGCAGACCATATTTAGTTATACTAGGTCCATTCGAAAATATCTAAACGCTGAATAAATTTCAAGAACAAGTTACTTGGACTTGAAATAACTTAGCAAGCAATTAGATTCGACCTTTTTGCACAAATATGAACAGACATTCTCCTGCGGTTAGATGATATTACATGACTTAGTGTAATATGCAAGCTATACAATTTGAATGCATATTTGTTTGACCAAGCGGGGAGCTTTTAACAATAAAGAAATGTTCCCCATGAGAAAAGAAGGAGGTCTCAATGATAGAAGTTTCTCAAACAATAAACAATAACCTTGATGCTGCAAGACATAACTAATCGTAAAGAACATAAATTTTCCAAATTCAAAAGAAAATTATGAAAGGATTATTTGTCTTATGAAAATAATTATTTATATTTGGTTCAGTCTTATTAATTGGTGTTATTTAATAGCCTTCTACCCTTCTCCCGTATAATACACCGTCTGCATCTCTGCGGAGGGGTAAGACCCTCCCCACAACGAGTGTCCTGATATATGACACTAAACAATCTGCTGGTGAGCTTCCAGTATTGCTGGAGCTTTAGGGAATGCGGAGTACCCATTCAGCACCATCGCTCCCAGATCCACTCTGGCCCCGGAGTGGTAGCACCTGATAGGGTCCTATCTATGGATGAAATAGAACTAAACTGTGTATTCACGCTAAACTGAATTGTTTGAAATAAACATTTTTTTAATGCTAAACTGAATCGTTTGAAATAGAATAGTTTTGACATTTAACTGTGTGTAAATAAAAACTATACTTATTTCAGTTTAGTAACTGAATTGTTTGAATTAGAACTGTTTGACTAAACTGGGTAGCTTAAAATAGAAATGTTTTTGACGATTAAACTGTGTATTTTTGCTAAATTGAATTGTTTGAAATAGAACGTTTTATTTGCATTAAGATGGATTCGGCATTGAATAACCTACAAAGGTTGATATGCCATAAAGTCCAAACAAACAAGCAAACAAAACCCCACTCTTACACCCCGAATGAAAGTCTGTTTGTATTTCCCACACAAGGGAGGTAAAAGGTAATTTTCAATTGAGGTAAACGATGGAAAAGTTTTCATTCTGGGTTTTAATAGTTACATGTCTACTGTGATACAGAGTGTAAGTGTGTTCGGCAATTTAACGTTTTAGAAGCTTCGTTTTTTTTTGTTTTTTTTTTTGTTTTTTTTCGGGACTTCGATATTCTCCTTTCCAAGCGACCGGGAGTTTTTTTTTCCCTTTTCATGAAAGATTATTTGGAAACTTATGGAGATGATCGGCCTCAATTATGAACATATAAATGTTGTGATCAAACTGTAACAACATCCTCTTCTGTTTTTGCCACTAAGATCAAGTGACAACCTCTTCTTCTGCACAACCTTTTTTCTTCGTTAACCTCTGTGAGAGATCAACCTAAGTTTGTTAGAACTAACAATCCAAACAAAAATGTTTCTGGTTTATGATCTGGTTTTATGACATATCAACCAATGTGGGTTATTTAGTGCTATATATTGAATATATGATTTGTAAACACATATTGTTGATACACAGTTAAATGCTCAAATAGTTCTATTTCTAACAAATAGGTTTTGCATAAGTCAACAAGGTCAAATGATACCAAGTATTGCTATGTATCACTAACAATTCAATTAAACATCTGTCATTTGTTTCCACATTCTTAAATGATCAAACAATTCTTTTTTTTGACAATTCAATTCAACATAAGTCATTTGTTCCCCCTTAGTTAGAATGTCAAACAACTCTATTTGACTCATAGATAGGACCCTATCAGGTGCTACCACTCCAGGCCAGATTGGACCTGGGAACAATGGCAATGAAGGGAACTCCGTATTCCATAAATAGATTGTTTAATATCATATCCAGGTGAGGGGGTCTTACCCCTCTGCAGAGATACAGTTGGTGTATTCTACCGCCTAAGCCGACTGGGCTATAAAAATGTTTAAATAGAATTACCAACGGCTTCACTACTTGAAGTACAAGAGCAATTGTTGTATAGTCATATGTGGTGTAATGGTTAAAGCGATGGACTGCGGAATCGTAGTACGCGAGTTCGTACTCCAGTCGCGCTATTATGTTCACTTTCGGGCAAATACCCTTGGGAAAGGTATGAATCCCCCTATCCTCCCAGCTATGGGTTAAATAGTACCACTACTGTTCTTCTAGGAGAATAGATTTGGCATTAAATAACCTACAAAGGTTGATATGCCATGAAACAAAGAAACCAAACCAAACCAAACATATACCGGCAGAATACATATTGACGCAATGATTAAAGACGAGCGAAGACGTCTTTAAAAAAATATACACCTCTCACTTTATTTGCAAAGTGTTGTGTGTGTGAGAGGGTGTTGGAGACCAAACAAAGACTGCAACATATTGACCTCCCCAGCCTCTTCGGACATAGCCGTGGGTCGTTCTCGTTCTCCTAGACTCCTCAACCGAGGGCCTGGAGGCCCAGCCTCTCTGGGACATGTTCTCATCCCAGCATCTTCTCGCCAACTGGTCTCCAAACTCAATCGGGGGTCCCAAAGGCCCCTTCTGCCGGGTGGTGTCTTTCTCTACCACATCTTGTCTCTAACTCATCTGATCTCCAACTCCTCTGGCCTCCAACTCACTGCCTTCCTGTCTACACCGAGTTATATAATAGTTCAATCTTTGGAATGGCATGTTTGATCGTCATCAAGCGGAAATAACTGTCATGCAGTTCACAGGTCACTCTCTTCCGGTGCATCAGTCTATGTCTGTACCATGGGATTTTACCTTGTCCCATATTGTCAGCCAAGTCCGCTTACGTGATTTCTTCTCATAACTTCAATCGGAATGTGTCCCTTCTTTCCGGTGCATCACTTTGGAATGGCATGTTTGGCCGGGTCGAAGGTCAGTATACAACATATATGACTGTGCAATCGTTCAGATATGTCCTACAAATTTACTGATGATTCATCCGGTAGTGAGACTTCTGTTCTGAAGCTCTGTGGAATGGGAAATATTCATTTATTGGCATTAATCTCAAGTTCGCTGCGATATGGATGGTAGTACCTTTTGGGCTTCATCTATGCCTCAAATAGATCAGTTAAAAAATTATTAGTATTAGAAATATACCAAACCATATGATTGAGTGCAAATTATTCGTATCAAAATGCAGCTTTAAATGACCCAAAAGAGATTGATATGCCGTTAAGTAGATACGCCTGATAAAATCAAACCAAAATTAAAATTGCAATACTTATATATTCAAAAATAAAATTGAATAAATATATATAGAACAACTGTATATCCATTTTTTTTATTATCACAGTGTTTTCTAAAGTAAGACGTACCAATATTTTTTTAAATCTTGACTGATCAATCCGAAGTTGTACAATGATGCTTTGGTTGGTTGGTTAGAGTGTGATAGATTTTAATGTCATCTTAACCTATCGGAAGTCATTTTATGCCAAGAGGTTTAGGAGAAATGTACGTTGTACATCAATATTTACACGTTGTAACGATATGTTAACGTCGACGAGGATTGTGTCGAGGAGTTACTTTATGTGGTATTAGCCATGTTGACTCTTATAGTTTTTGTTATAATTTTATTTCTCTCAAAAAAGACTGAATGTCATCAATGATGTAAATTTCGAACAGGTCGTTTATATTATTTGCTATGAGAAAGCGTTTTCTGATGAGAGTGAAGGCTATATATTCCAAGAGAACGTGTTTAACAGTGAAGGCTATTTGGCATGTTAAACACTCCGGTCTTGTGTGACCAATACATAATCGGGATATTGTGACATATTCCTTGTTGGATTTTTTTTCTTTTTCTGGATTTTTTTTACAATTATGCGTCAGTCCTGTAGATTTTACATGGATTCAACATGTTCCCATTTAAAAGAATTAATCCACATCATACACGAGAAAGAAAAGAAAATTTCCTATCAGGCAGAGTAACTGTTACCTAGGGATGCAGTGAATATAATAAGCGAAGTACAAGCCTTGCTGATTAGCGCATATTTTTGGTTCGACTTTTTTGTCATTTAATAGCATATCAACCTCATTGGGTTATTTTAATGCCAAATCCATTCGTCTAAAAGAACATTTATAGCACTATTTAATCCAAAACTGGGAGGATAAGGGGATTCACACCTTTCCCAAGGGTTTTATTCCGAAAGTGAACGTAATAACGCTACTGGAGTTCGAACTTGCTTACTACGATTCCGCAATCCACCGCTTTAACCATTACACGACAAAACACACCATTATATTTTTGGTATCAAAGTTTGAAGTGTGATAATGACGCCCTTAGATCCATTTAGAAATATAATTTCTGTAGTGTCCTTACGAGTCACAAAAATGCCTGGTTTAGTGCCAAGGTTTGGTTTCTTTGTTTAATGGCATATCAACCTTTGTTGGTTATTTAATGCCAAAGCTATTCTCCTAGAAGAACAGTAGTGGTATTATTTAACCCATAGCTGGGAGGATAAGGGGGTTTATACCTTTCCCAAGTCCAAGTCCGATTCCGCAGTCCATCGCTTTAACCATTACACCACAAGGACATCCCGGTTTAGTGCCAACACTTCAGAATAGTTTGGTTTCTTTGTTTAGTTATTTACTGAGATTTTTCTTGCTTCTATGCTGCAAGAGACTTAAGAATGGGGCACCCAATGGGACTCGAACTCAATCATGAAAGTTTGCTAGTCAAGCTTACTAACCATTACATCATCTGAGCCGCCTATAATTTCTTTGTTTAGTAATTTACTAAGTTTTTCTTTTGCTTTGATGTGAAATAAAGCAGTATGAATGAGCCACTCAATGAGACTCGAATTCACTCGAGAAGGTCTAGTTTGCTAACAATTACACCACCTGAGACGCCCCTGGTTTCTTTGTTTAATAGAATATTAACCTTTGAGGATTATTAAATGCCAAAGCTTATATTGAAAAAGAATATCAGTGATACTATTTCACTAGGAGATTGTGGGGGCAAGAAGGTTAATAACTTTCCCACGGGTATTAGTCCAAAGGTGAACAGTTGCTAGTCCATCGCTAATCTAGCTACAGTCACTCGCGGTCGCCTGATATGGGTATCAGAGAAGCCCAGCATTCGTGTCAAGTGGATAAGACCGACACTCCTTGGGCATCAAAGGGGCGTCCCCCCAGGCTTTCACCTGCTTCGGCAGGGCTTGGTTTATCGGCTGACACCTAAGGCACCCCTTCTTAGGAGAATGCCGACGGGGCCCAAGACATTTTTGAAGCCGCCAGGCGAGTCTGGGCTATGGCTTTGCCCCTAGCTCCCACATTAAAAAGCCTTGTTTCGCATTTTGCTACTTGTTGGGTACTGACTAGATATCTAGTATAAAGGTGAACGTGATTGAGAGATTGGATTTTGTACTCACTTACTTCGAGACTGCAGTCCACCGCTTTAATCTTTATATTATGTTGATTTCCCACTACAGGATGATAAATTTAATATTCAACTACATAAATATATTAAATTTCAATATTAAACAAAGGAAATATATCCTATTTCAACATTTTATGTATTTCCATGCTTTTTTGAGGAAAAAAATTATACGGAACGATAAATAAACCATTACTTGTAGAAACTTTGATTTTATCGTCATAGATTTTGTGTCACAAGTAGGCAAAAAGATTTGAGAAAATTCCAATCAAAATATGTCTGTTCACTGATTTTAACGGCATGTCAAATTGTTTAGGATAAATCTATGTCTAGAGTTTAGAGAATCGCGTTCATTATACATGTATATGTACATCTCCTGTGTAGGTGTTTCTCAAGTTTTTTTTTTTTGCTCACGGTCTCATCAAAAACGATTAATTCTTAAACAAATCTATTTGAGCCATTACTCCCAGGTCCACTTTAGATTAGGGTGTACCTGAGAGTAATGTAAGATTACTACACTCTCCGTTTATCTCCAGAGCTAGAGCCTTACATTTAGATGCAGTTGAGTGTCCTACCCAGCACATCAATCTTTTGGAGGAGGGGTTCTTACTCCCTCAGCAAGGGATAGAGTCAGCCTATTTTAGCCCCACTGACCGAGCGGAAATATATCTATGTTCTTCATATAGAACCGAGGATATGTGTGTGTAATGTTGTTTACACTGTATAAAATTTTCTTCCAATTGTCTATCTTCGATAAAATTTTCGGAACTTATTCATTTATGAATTAATCATCCAAAAAAAAATTATTTTGTCAATGTTTGTAGAAATGAATTCGCCAAATCAATCAAACCCACTTTATCCAATTTTCTCAGCGTAGGTATCGATATTTTAATACCAAATAACAAATATATACCGAGTTTTTAAATTTCTTCTAAAAGAAAATGATAAAAATTTTAAAGAAAACAGGATTAATATGTGTACCAATGAGGTAATGTGTTATGCTAAGCCTGACTTAAGTTCAGTTACATGTTTCACTGAATGAGAATCACACTCATTAGTAACGGTTTGCTTGCCTAGCCAATTAACCATTACACCTCTAGACGCCCCGATTTTTTACCAATGTGTTAATATTCTAATATTGTTTCATATTTTCTTCTTCGCTGAAACAAGCAACAAAAATTAATAATTGAAAAAAAAATCAGCTGTTCAAAAAAAAGAAAGTTAATTTAGAATTCTAAATCACTTTTATTATGATAATCAATATAAATAAAAGGGTGTTAGAACCAAAAAGAGATCATAATGCTTGCTGAGTAAAATTAATAAGTCACCTAGTCTGTGGGTTGAAAATACTGACCGGCACACGGAACATTTTATATGATTCGACTATATTTGCATTCGATACAACACAGTTAATTCAACTATATTCAAATATATTCACATACGGCACAATGCAATGAATTTGACCAGGGTTCCATTTGGCAGTAAACGGAATATCTAAGCTTAAAATAGGAAAAAAGAAAACAGTGGTAAAATTAAACCTTATTTTATCCACATAGATAACATTGCGTTCGTTGAGTGTTTTTACACATACGCACTTGCAGACACGGGGGCGCACGCGCGCGCACACACACACACACACACACACACACACACACACAGATACATGTAATTTATTTGAAAAGTTATTTACGCTGTATAAAATCACGTTTCAACCGGGACCAGAGAAATCGGATTGTGCCGAATTCTTTATTGTCCATCAGAATTTTGTCTAAGCTTGTTTTGTTCTTCCGTCGCTGGAGGCGACCAGCTGTTTTCGTATTCGTTGAGAATTCGTGTTGGAATTACTAGCATCTGTGGATCTGAGATTTAAACCCAGATTTAACGCGATCTCGCGGCCACGTGAAATGCTTCGCAGAATCCGATATTCAAACGCGTTGCGTTCCAGGAAAATATGCTATTGTACGACGTACACAAAAAAAAAACAATGAATGTTTTATTTTGTTTTGTTTAAAACGACAATTGGCGGCTATTATCTACATTTACTCATAAGAATCTAATCATGGAACTATCTGGATTGTACTTAAGTCAGGTAGGTGTAAATTTGATTAATAATTTAACTGTAAGCTAAGTTTAATTTGAAATTCTCAGCAGCGATATACTAGACAAATACGCATAGGTTGTGAAAATAAGATGTCTCGTTGTGTTTTAGATGTTCGTTCTTACGATTATGTAAAATGCTTTTATGAAAGAGACAATCAGAATGAGAGCACACACGCACACACACACACATACACATACTTACACGCAAGCACATACATGCCTACTCACACGCACACACAGACACACGCACACGCAGACACTTGCACATACATACAGTGACACTCATAGAAATGCACATACAATCAATCACGCACTTGCACATACACAAACATGTGCACAGATACACAAACACACGCACAGACGCATAGAAACACATGCACACATACGCTTGGCATTCTTACTGAGCAGTGTGTAAAGAATTAATTAGCTCAGCTTCAGGGGTCTCTCCGACATCCCAGGCAGCTTTACCTATTGCTCTTAAGGATACGCATGTAAAGAAACGCGCACCTGCTAAAAGTGCCGTTTGAAAAAATCCAACCGAGAGAGCTAATCATTGGATTTTAGTAAAATTTTCTGTACTTAAGCAATAAAAGACGATATCTTAAAAAAATATTTTTACTCGAAATTCTGGTACCAATATGTTTCTTTCTATTGTTCAATTGTCATCCGTCCTTCAATCATTTAAAAAAATTGCTCTTGTTAATGAACTTGAAAAAAATGCTATTTACATTTAAAAAAAAAAATTGTTTATCTTTTCTTGTGTCGGAATGATCTTACCTTTTTTGGTAGTTTGAAAATGATACCTTAATTTTTTAGCACTTTGATAAATGTACAATATTGCTATTCAATGCAATTTCTTTTTTAGTTTCTAAATCTTTAGGAATATTGTTTCACAGACTCACCTTACTTTTATTTCTTACAAATGTATATTATTATTATTTACTTGTTATGCCTCCTTGAGTATCTCTCTCTCTTTACCTTCTTTTCGCATCAAACTTTAAAAGAAAATTTTTTTGCATAAAACACACTATTAATATCCAGATCAAATTCTGTATAAAATTTCTCTATATTTTTTCTTGCCATTATTTCTGTATTCATTCAATACAATCTTTAAAATTTTCTACGTTATCGCTGTTTTTGATCTGATTAGATGATTTATTACAAAAATATATTATTTGTTCCAAAATTATATATTATGATTTTGGTTATTAAATGTCAAATCTCTGTATAACTGATTGATATAGTGAAAAAATATGAGCTCTTGTTAAACTTTGTTAGTCACTGTGTCAAGGCTGGATGCTCAGCACTCTTTTCGTATATAGCTACTAGACTTAGTATCTGTTTACGCCAGGTAAATAGTTAAAACTTGAATCCCAAACAAAGCTGGACTGAGAGACAAATGTCAAACATCCGTTATATTTCGTTTTTCTAAGCAATGTCTATTTTACAATTTTAGTTGTCACCAAATGATTAAAAACAGTAACTGTCACTATACAAAAATCTACGACAGAAAATATTTTAATATCATATATATATATATATATATATATAGAGAGAGAGAGAGAGAGTTATTCACAGACAGACTGTGTGGCTTGACGTGTGAGATGCTTCACGCTGAAATTGAATCCCAGCTGATTTTACGTCAGTTGGACATCTTACCCCTGATCTGTCGTCATCTCATCATAAGCAAAGGAATTTTTATATCCTAGCAGAAGAAACCAGAGCAACAAGAGATGAAAAATACCACATTAAAGCACATTTTGTTAAATAAGGACTTCTTTTTCTGTAGGAATGAGTACTGTTCAATTCTTCCGCGTGAGTGTGGATGTGTGTGTCTCAATCTTATATGCTTTTGGATGAATTAAACATTCATTTAAGTTTAATTTAAAATGTTCAAAGCAAATCCATGAGGGGACCACTGCAGTTCTTCTTCAACGTTCCGCTTTATGTCTTTAAAATACTCAATGGTGATATATATATATATATATATATATATATATATATATATATATATATATATATATTTTAGATTTATATATTTAATGCCATGGAAGTTTGTCTGCGACCTTTGGTTTCATGAAGTTTTTACAAACAACAACTCCCATGGTATTAAAAATATAAATCTAATATTTATTTCTTTATTTATTATTATTATTATTATTATTATTATTATTATTATTATTATTATTATTATAGCTCTATCCTAGATATTGAGCACTCGCCAAATTATATTGCACTTGGTTCGCCACAAACACACGAAGTGAATTAGTGACAACCAACACCGTTACAATATATATATATATATATATATATATATATATATATATATATATATATATATATATATACAGAAAACAGTTTGAAAACAACCTGTATGCTTTCTTGGTCCTATTTCATTCGCCACAAAATCAATCTTCAGTTTAAACCCGAACCAAGAAAAGGAGGATCTCACAGAGAAAAGGTTCAAGGTAAGCACTTTCCAATCAGATGAAGTGAAAGCTAACTTCCATTCAGCATATCAGTCGAAAGTTGATAATACAAGCGTCCCCACTGATCCCTCCTCAGAAACACTTTGGAAAAAACTTAAGACTGCCATTCTGCAGATATCTGTGGAAATTCTTGGGTTCCCTTTAAAGAAGAATAAAAATGGTCTGATAAAAAAGTGAAAATTTAAGAATTGCTGATGAAGAAAAAATCAACCCACCAGTTCCAGAGTTCTATGTGAAATGCAGGTGCTCATCACATATAGGGCGTTCATATTACGCTGTTAGTGGGAGCCTTTCTAGGCCCTCTTTAGTGCTAACCCTACTGTCCTGGAATTAGAAATTCTCTGCAATTCCCAACAGCTACTAAAAAAGGAACTGGTTTTGTTGCCCACCATTGGAAAGGCTAATGAAGCCATTGAACAGATGAAGAGAGGAAAAGCAGCTGGATTGAATCCCACCAGTAATTCGGAAATATTAGGGACCAGCATTGCCTACAAAACTCCTCGCACACTTTGTTGTTGGGAGCAGAGAATTTTACCTCAATATCTCAGCTATGCAGTTATCGTTACCCTGCACAAGAACAAAGCAGACAAATCTGACGGCTCAAATTACCGGGACAATAGTCTGCTCTGCATGGTAGGAAATTCCTTTCAAGTATTTTGCTAAACATACTGGTTCACACTAATAGGAGCACACTAGACATGGTCTTTGTTCTTCGGCAGCCCCAACAGAAATGCCAAAAGCAAAACTAGAGGATGTATATAACGTTTGTGGGTCAGTCAAAACCTTCGACGCAGAGAAGGAATTTATCATCACTGAACGACTTTGCTGTCATTCAAAGTTTCTGAACATGATCATCAAAATGTACGAAGACCAGCGTGGCCAAGTAAGATGAAAAAGAGACCTCCCAGAGCCTTTCTTGATTACCAATGGTGTGAAAAAAGGTTGCGTCTTGGCACCGATTCTCTTCACTATCTTCTTCAGCATGATACTTAAACAGGTAAAAAAAGATCTTGATGATGGGGACGGATTCTATATCAGATACCATCTTGATGACAGTTTGTTTAACCCTAGACTATTTACAGGCCCACTCGAAAACCCAGAAACTCTTGATTCGAGACATCAGCTTTACCTACGATGCTACTCTTGTTGCCACACAGAATATGCTTTTCGGTGCATCATTTCCTGCTTCACAGAAATGGACCAGCTTTTGGGGCTAGAGGTCCGTTTAAAGACAGGGGTACTCCACTAACCTACTCCTCAGAAAGCGTACCGCCCTCTCCACATTATTGTGGCTTAAATGAGTTGAAGTTTGTCTATCTATTCATCTACTTAGGGTACATCATTACATCTAATTCCAAAATTGACAAAAAAGTCGACAACAGACAGGCAAAGGCGAGCCGTGGAAACAATATCGAGACACGTGTCGTACAAAAGACACTTGAAGAAAGGCTAAAAATCAGCGTGTATAGAGCTATCATCCTTGCCAACCTTCTATTTGACTCAGAGTTGTAGATCGGCACCACAAACGACTACTCAAACGATTCCACAAGCGACGCCTCTGTAATATCCTTAACATCCGTTGGAATGACTTCGTCACTGAAATCCTTAAAAAAGTGAAGATCACCAGCGTCAAGGCCATGCAGCTGAAGTCCCAGCTACGTTAGGCTGAACACATCTTCAGGATGGAAAATTAGGGAATAATCACCTGCCTGGGACCATCCAGTGTGTCGAACTCTCCGCTGGCAATGGCAACAAAGGTGCACCCTAAAAGCTATTTAAGAACTGCTTGAAAATACTTTAGTGCCTATTATATCAATCATCACTGATGGTTAACTCTTGCTAAGAACTGTGATGCCTGGCGTCTCACCACCAACCATGTCTCCTCCTTTGAAAACATCCGCACGACCACTCTCAAGGACAATAGGCACAGGAGGAGGAACCGCAACGTTATGGCATCAAATACTGACCAGACCTTCAGCCGCGATTATTGTGACCGTGCCTGCATATCCTGCATTTGCCTTATTAGACATGTACCTGTCTGCTGTCGGTGTGTATTGGACCCTTCTTGATATTCGTTTCACGAAGCCATGATGATTATGGTGATATATAGCTTGAAATGAATTATCATCGTACAGTGTGTTTAAGTACAATAATGGCAGAAATAATAGAAAAATCCATGTGTTTGTGTTCATGTGTGTGTGCACAGTGTAAATTATAGGAACATAGATTATAATCTAATGTACTGGACTTATCATTCAAAATCCGGCCGATATTTTGTTTCGAACAATTTGGTAGAAATATCTGACAAAGTTATAAAGTTCATCACGGAAGCCATGAAAAACTGGAATGAGTGAAATTGACTGCTGAAAAACTTTAGCTGTGGTGAAAATCCAGAGAGGTATTTTCCAAAGATGCACTTTCACCTTTACTATTTGTGTTTGCAATGATACCACTCAATCACATATTTAGAAAATGCACAAAGGGGTGAAAATTTGTGAAATCCCAAGAAAAGATAAAGCACTAAATGTGCAGGAACGACATCAAGCTATATGAGAAAGAATTTAAAACCCTGATACAAATAATAAGAATATAAAATCGGGATACAGGAATGAAATTTGGCATAAAAAATGTGACATGCAAATAATGAAAAGTGGAAAAATACAAATAATGGAAGAAATAGAACTATTCAATCAGGAAAGAGTTAGAACGCTTGGAGAAAAGAAAAATTATAAGTACTTGGGAAATCTCATACGAGAAGACCTGGGCATGGAAAACATTCAGTGAAAAACTGAATCCCTTCAAATAGCAGCACAAAACAATGCCACGAGGACCAACTATGTTAAAGTGAAAATACATAATACTTAACAGAATATGAAGTGTAAGCTATGCGTTGATAGAGACGGGACGATTAAACCCATAATAAGTGAATGCAGAAAGTTGGCATAAAAATAGTTCAAGATCAACCATGACTGGGTAGGGAAGGTGATCCACTGGTAATTTAGTAGGAATCGAAATTTAATTATACTTTTAAATAGTATATGCACAAACAAGAATCCGTTTTTGAAAATTAAACATATCAGATTCACAGGGACTTTGAAATATAATCCGATCACCTTTTCACAGCAAGAAGATAAGATCTAGTTAAAATTATCAAGAAAAAAGAACTTACCATCTTGTGGATTTTGCCCTTCTGGCGGGCGACAAAATGGTAATGAAAGGGAGCGAAAAGATAAAATTACACTTGGACCTTGGTAGAGAATTAAGAAAGTTATGGAACATTCGTTTATGCGCTCGGAACGGTCCGTAAAATCTAGAAAAGGAGACTAGAAGAATTGGAAATCAGAAGAAGAATAGGGAACATCTAAACTGCAGCATTGTTGAGATCGGTCTGAATACTGAGAGTAAACCTTAGGAGACTTGCTGTCATGCAGGCTCCAGTGATTTTGCACCAGTTAATGCTGAAGCGAGAAACTCACAAGGAGCGAAATAATAATAATAATAATAATAATAATAATAATAATAATAATAATTTGCAAGAAATTATACTATCAAGTATTAATTCTTAATACAAATAATTTGTATGCAATTATATGATTTCAAATATTCCAGCCTAATTGACGCATAGATGGGACTAGAAACGGTGCTAATATACTTGGTCCGAGTTGATCAAGGAGTAATGAGAGTTAAAGAGAGACTTCCCTCTCCCCGAAGCTCCTGGACGGGCATCTCACCACCGAATGTAGTTTAGTGTGATAACCAAAAGCCATAAACAAAAGGCTATATCAGGAAAACACACACACACACACACACACACACACATATATATATATATACATATATATATATATATATATGTGTATATATATTAAAAGACATGCTTTGATTATATCAGTTGAATTTTATGTCGTTTTGGCTGCAGAATTAAAAAAAACAAAACACTTTTTCTCCATTACGTAACTTTTTTTTTCTGGAAACCTTCTTTTTTCTTAGTTTTAAATATCAGGTTTTCACATACACTTTTTTCTACATAGAAAATGGATTATCATTTATTTGGAAGTGATAAGTTGAAAAAGGAAAATCAGTTTTCTCTAATTTTCAGCTTTTTGGGATAATTTTGCACGATATCTATAAGGGATTTATTTCTATAATCATGTGTGAATTTGGAACTTTCAAATATTTAACTCACACGTTACTAATATCAAAATCCATAGCTTAAACATTTGTTATTTACTTAATACACCTAAATAAGACCGAAACACAACACAGGGATGTGTCCTGTCAGAATAATGTCACATGTTTATCTATTGGGAAGTCTGAGAAAATTAGCTACCATGAACGATATTGGTGCAATATGGATATCTGAACGTTGTGTGCTTCTAAATTGGTCAGTAGCAGAAATTCCCATGTTTTCTGCATTGGCAAAGATGTTCATTGGGTTTTAAAAGAATGGTCAAATAGACCTACAGGTTGATATCAAAAATGTTATTCCTATCTTGGTAAATGCAGACAAAGTTCTGCGACTAGCAAACTTCATATTAAGTTTGAATTAATGAAACAGTGCGTTAAAACCCAATCAAAAGACTTATCTTCTTATATGTATTTGTTCCAACTGTTTTCTTATGTGTCTGAAGCAAGCCAGAGAAGCTGCTCAGATAGAGGGCTTAGAATACGCTGACTATATAACCTACGTAGGGATAAGACCCCCCACCCCCAAAGGTATATCTGTGTAATGATACTAAAAAGCATCTGATAGTGAGGCTACAGTTCTGAAACCTCGTGGGTACCGCATCATTGGCATTATTTCCAAATTCACTCTGTCTCAGAATGGTACTACTTGTTAGGGTCCTATCTAATATATTATTTAAAAAGGTAAATATGTTAATCAAATTTAAGAAGTTTGGTTGGAACATGAGTTACGTAGTCCATATTTTGACTTTTCGTTTTGATTTTTTCCTTGAACATGTTGAAGCCGTGGAATTTTATTTTAGGATATTAAAGATGGGAAAATAATGTATTAAAACGTTGCGATATAACTATGATGGCTAGCTGTTACCATCGTACTATTATCACAATATTTTTAGTACATTCTTTTTATATCTTTGATTTGGCATTAAACAACCTACAAGGATTGATATGCCATAACCCCCCAAAACCAACAACATCTTCATATAAATATAATTTAAAACAACTAAACGTATTTACACATATCATAAAGGGGTTTTCAGATGATCTCTGATGGTCAGAAATGATTTTAATTGATTCATGCCTAACATGCATCTCACTTTCAAAATCTAATATAAAATATTTTCGTTGATAAAGAACCTCTAGATAGACAATATTGCCTTTGAAGTACTTGGTCATTTGGTTTGATGCAAAGATATTGATAAAATTCAGAATGTCTATATTTATAGTTCTACGAATGAATTTATTTTGTATGAAAAATTTCTTTTCAATGAAGTTTCATCTGTTCCTCATGAGAATAATCTTTACTTTGGTAATTTTTTTTGTTTTAGAGATATATTAAGTTTGTAAGTCCAAATGAGTAAAAGAGTTCTAAATTGTCGTCTCGATTTACAACGTATGTATTATTCTAATCTGAGCCCTGAATTTGCATTCATTTTTTGAAAAATTTCAACATTAAAGAAATCGTCGCTTAGAGTTTAGTCTTTAGACGTTAGGCATCATAATTTTCATCATGGTATTATCTTTTTGGATGACTTAACGTTTTATTGGATTAGGAATTTATTTCATTTTGTGAGAGTAAAAATCAAATAATCTTAACCAAATATTGTTAAAAACATTTTCAAGCGTGATTCTATCAATTCCCAAAGTCTGGTTGAATTGCGGCAAACGTTGTTATTTGATCTTCTAGGAGATGTGGGGTCGCTCCTTTGTCACCATTACTCTGATTTTCACTCTTGTCCGGGGCGGTATATAAGTTCGCGTCCGAAATATAGATTAAATACATCTGTTTTAGACAATGTTTAAAATGATTTTGATCTATATTGTTTTAAAACAACCATTCTGAGACAGAGTGAATTTGGAAATAATGCCAATGATGCGGTACCCACGAGATTTTCAGAACTGTAGCCTCACTATCGATATTGTGACTAAGTATGAAGTTCGCGCCCCTTTTAAATGATTGCAGACATATTTTTTTAATATCGTATATTATTAGAGAACATTAAAATGTTACGTGATTAAAACTGTTGTTTTCATAAGGGGCAAAATAAATAATTACTCAGAACTGAAACGATTTTTAATTATCTTAATTTTGTAGACCAATGTATTTTGCAGCTTTTCACTTAGTTATTTGTAGAACTTTGATTTAGAATTCTAAATATTTGGTTTCTAACTGGCAGTTCTAAGAAGATATTTCGTATTGTTGGGTTATTAAAATGGTAATTCCTGCGTATGGAGTGAGTGAGGGAGAGGCTCTCTGTAACTGGATATACTAATCACATGTCTTGGCGCAAAATCCAAAATTTAGTCAAACAGATTCCACCAGATGTTCCGTGAGGCGGGAACGTTAAAAGCTCTCAGAAAGACAACCCTAAGATACCAGATATCTTCTTCAGAGCACCGGTAAGTCCCTTAAACTCAACTTTATACACAGGGAGGACTCTATATTGTTATTAATTGTTTCACGTGTTGATTAATACATTGTTAGAATTAAACGAAGTATCAATTCATTTATTTGTTGCTGTACCAACACAATAGTGTCATTTATATTTTCAAAGTTAATTTTATTTCTATGATGTTCTATCTTTATTCCTCTAACTGAATGAAATTTTGCACAATCCAAAAGTTACAAACACCAGCTGATTGTCAACCTGTCGGCAGAGCTTAGAATATTTCGATTAAATGCCCTGCAGAGAATTAAGCCCAATTCTCCACAGAATTGTCTTTGATATGAAAATGAACAACACCTGGAGGTGAGGTTCCAATTTTGAAGCTCTGAAAAAATGAGTGATTAAAGTACATAGGTATATCTGTCTGAGAAAATGTTTAAAAGAATTTGAAAATAAAATTGTTTCGAAACATCAATATTGCAGCAAAGTATAAAGCGTTTACCTTTTTAAACGAGGAACTCTCCGTGGTGTAGTGGCTAATGTACTCAGCTGCAACATGGAAATAAGCGAGTTCAAACTGCACTCGTACCATTACGTTCACTGTTTTGTGGAGGTGCCCGTGGTGTAATGGTTATCGTTGTAGGAAATGGACACGGCGACACGAGTTCAAATCCTGGACGAGACTGATAGCATTTCACATAGCACTAATACCCTTGGGAAAGGTATGAATCCAATTATTCTCCCTCCAGCTATGGGTAAATAGTAGGAAAGACTGGTTTCTTCAGCCTTGGTGAGGCAACTAGTCTAGGAGAAGGAAAACTCTGAATTCAAACCTGTTAAACTCCGCTTAAAAATTGACCTTGTGTCATATCCTGCCCGAGCGGAGGGCTTGGTAAATGTGATTACGTTCACTTTCGGACTAATACTCTTGAGAAAGGTATGGACTTCCTCATTTCCATCATTTATGGGTTAGATAGTACTATTGCCGTTTTTCTAAAGAGAGAGCTTAGACATGGCTGATTTGTCATTAAGCAAAGAAATCGAACCAAACCTGTTTAAAATGATTGGGGATCCTTTTTTACCATATATAATTAGAAACATAAATCGTTAAAGTGTTTGGTATAAAATAACCTAACAAGAGTTGACTTGTCATAATACCGATTAACCAATCAGCAAACTTGATGATTAGATACACTTTACCCCAAATTTTTCACCAACGGGGTCAGTGATTCTCATCATGTGATCAATGCCTCACTGTGACACATGGAAATTCGAAATTTATTTATTAAATCCTAAGTAATTGTAATTTAATGAACGGATGCACGAACATAATTCTGGGTGTTTCAAAATAGATACAACACATCACTATGATAATTCATATTGCATCAAGTCATCTTTCATCAGAATCTTAAAAATCAATCATATCCCTACAGAAAAGTCAAACCAGATGACAAGGGCGGAAATTGATTGATTTTATCCTACAGTGCACGTGAAAGACCAAGTTCTTGGAAACGTCTTCAGATGTACTTTTTTCGTACTCCTTCCGGCAGAATCTCTCACTGCATCCATATGGTCAGGACATCTTGCAATCATCTTCCTGCCAGGTTTGGGATTTTTTGCCTTCTTTGAGGTTGTTTACTGACCCAGTTGCTTGAAATGTGTGAACTCAACAATACATTTTGCTTTTCTGGAGGTAATTGTTAAAGTTAAACTTCCTGTGAAATTTTGCTTGCACGAAGTATTAATTCATTTATTTGTTGCTGTTAGCCTTAGAATAAACGCTTTACAAACACAATAGTGTCATTTATATTTTCGAAGTTAATTTTATCTCTGTGATGTTCTATCTTTGTTCCCTTAACTGAATAAAATGTTGCACAATCCAAAAGTCACAATGAATGATTTTGTCTCCAAATAAGAAGTGATACAAAATATTTTTCCTGTCTTTTCCAAGGCATTGTAATCAAGGATTAATAGTTGTTACAGTATACTATTTTCAAATCTGAAACAAAAAAGGAACACAACGTTATTATTAGTCTAGCTATTAACGGAATATATGTGCTATAACCAAACGGGGGACATAACCACTGTAGAAGGAACCCCTCTTAAACTAGTAGACAAATTCACGTACCTAGGAAGCAGCGTCGAATCAACCGAAAAGGACATCGAAAAGAGGTTAACGAAAGCATGGACAGCTATCAATAGGCTATCGATTATATGGAAATCAGACCTAACCGATAAAATGAAACGCAGTTTCTTCCAGGCAGCGGTCACATCGATACTGCTATATGGCTGCACTACATGGACGCTAACAAAACGGCTGGAGAAGAAGCTAGATGGCAATTACACAAGAATGCTGCGTGCAATCCTGAACAAGTCCTCGAGGCAACACCCCACAAGACACCAACTGTACGGCCACCTGCCCCCTATCACGAAAACTATTCAAGTTAGACGAACCAGACATGCAGGACACTGCTGGAGAAGCAGAGATGAACTCATAAGAGATGTACTCTTATGGATCCCCACACATGGCCGCGCAAAAGCAGGACGACCAGCTCGAACGTACATTCAGCAGCTATGTGAGGATACGGGATGTTGTCCTGAAGACCTACCTAGGGCGATGAACGATAGGGAGGAGTGGCGAGAGAGGGTCAGGGATATCCGTGCTACCAGCGCGATATGATGATGATCATGATTAGCAGTCACATGGGTACAATAAAATTGAGATATTAAGACACTCGGTGCAAGAAAACTACTTCTAATTGGCGTATCGTGAACACCTATCCCCATTCCAATCTAGGATAGAGCATCAATGTTGTATCGATATATGTGATTTGCATTTTAGGTTGTTCCAGAAATGTGTCGAATATTTACGGCAAAGTAGTAGTTATTATTTACTAAGCTTAGCTTAATTTGGTACAAGGCTAGAAATTCTAGGCTCCCAGTGAACATCGAACTATCAAGCAATGGTCTACAAGAATACCTTTCAAACAATTTTATCAAGGCAAGCACTCATTATCGGTAGCAACCCCTCTGCACGAGCAGGTCAGTTTTTAAGCGGAGTTTAACCGGTTTGAATTCAGTTTTCTTTCTCCTAGACTTGTTATCTAACCAATACCACAGAAAACAGGCTGTCCTACTATTAACCCATACCTTTCCCTAGAGTATTAGTGCTATGTGAAAAGCAATCAACCTCGTCCAGGATTTGAACGCGTGTCGCTGTGTCCATTTCCCACGACGCTAACCATTACTCCTGGTACAAAGTAGTTGTCCATAAATGGCCACAGATTTTCTGTAACCGCATTAATAATTGAATCGATCAAATGTGATGATGTGACCAAGCAAGCGAGTTAAACTAGACAATCCGTTAACCCATTGGGTTCCCGTGGTAACAGGGATTTATGAAGATATTGATATTTAGGAAGGAGTGAAGGATTCTGATTAGCATTTCATAATTTGCTCTTTTTAAAAATGATTAAAGAAGTGATAGTGAGTAACAATGCAGACCATACAATATAATTATTTAGTAGCACATTTGACTTGAACTTTCGAGTATTTAAAATTTATTGCTCTATTAAGAATATCGCTATGATGTGTCTTTTTTTTCTGGTTGACTATTAAAAATATACATATTCACATATATGGATAAAAGATGACTGTCGCCATAAATTTGAGTATGTCTATTGTATAACATCATTTTATACAAGAATAATTATCTATTCTATGAACTTTTAAATTTTAAAGTCAGCAAGAAAATTAAGTGTCTGGTATAAATTTCAACTCATGAGAGGCTGCTGTTATAGAATTTCCGTGTATTTTGTCATGTATTTTAAAGCCATTTGCTTGAATTCCATTTTTTCATGGCCCAGTCGGTTGGGGCTGTCTACTGCATCTTTGTAGAGGAGTAAGATTCCCTCAACGAGTGTCCACGATATGACACTAAACAATCTAATAATGAGATTCCAGTAATACTGTCCCAGAGTGATAGCACCTGATAGGGTGTTAAGGATAAAAATAGAACTGTTTGACATTTAAACTGTGTACTTATGCTAGACTGAATTGTTTGAAATAGAACTGTTTGATCATTTAACTGTGTATAAATAAATAACTGATGTTTAATTGAACTGTTAGTGATACATAGTAAAACTTGAAAACGTTAAACTGTGCAAACAAATGATCTATAGTAAATAGAATTATTCGTATTAGATAGAAATAAGTGAAACCATTTAACTGTATGAAAAAAATGAGCTCAGGCTCGTTTAAAAATCTTATCTCCAAAATGTGTTTAGAAACCCTATATTTCATATATAATTTCTAAGTGGAGGAATTGATATTATCATAGAATTATCATGACAAGAAAATCCGGCAAACACCGACACGTGACATACGGAGCACTAAACAGCTGTTTTGACCTTATTAGGTCTCATCAACAGTGCACACCGTGATCTCCACTACTGGAGATCGAACCAACAACCACAGTATGCAAAAGCTGAAACTATCACCAGGCCATCGGTTCATGCCACATATAAGCGAAGCCGAATTAACAAGTCATGGTAAATTGCGCGACCACTTTGACCTAATGTGTCTCGAAGGGTACGTATTCCCCTTACAGAGGACACGGCCACCTCCGGGGCTACGTCTTCCCAAGTCGGAGTTACGAAACTTCATAACATAAGCCTCATGGGCAGGATAATTATATATAATTTTTAAATGACTTGTTAATTCTATGGGTAATTCTATGATAATATATATATATATATATATATATTTGTCATCCACAGACAGATCTGTTTCGTTCTATCAGGACTCATCAGTGTGGCTAGACATACTAGCTTCCCGTAGCTAGGATCGAAACCCGGTTGACTCAAACGCCAATCCAAGACTCTACCCCTCAGCCACGAGGGAACCAGCAGCAGCGAAGTAAATTTTAAACGGTTATGAATCACGATTACTATTGTTTTACATACATCCGCTTAACGGCTACCGAGAGCTCAATTCATATATGAAAAGCTTTGCATAAACGCAAATGGCAACGCGATTACTTTATTCGCTGGGACTAAATAACCAACAATGGTTGATATGCCATAAAACCAAACCAAACAATTTTTTCATTTGGTGTGGCAGGTGTAATTGTAGTTTGTGGCTATTTGAGAATTCACGACTGGTGTAGTTTCATTATATACACACAATGTGAGATGAATAAATTGTCATCATCTTAAATTAATATTTTCGCACATACACTTTATTTATTACAAGTTTTATCTATTGTGCAGCAACCAAGAGTCAGTCGGATACGGTCCATGAGAAGAGCAGCACCATGTTGCAATTCGCTACCCAAAAAATTTGGAAAAGGTATGCTGTACTGCTTGGCATTCGTGCCGGAAGCCGTAATACGAAGATTTCAGAGCGTTCAGGTGTCGATCTGAGATTAGATTAATATTTATAATTAATGAAAATCAAACATCCAGTTCACATTATAGTATTTTGGTGGTCGCTAGCGATGGTGACGTTATGCTTCCATTCATTTTTCTGCATGGCCACAGAATCAACAAAGATATTTACATCAAGTGACTGGAGGATGCTGACCTGAATCGAGAGGGTGGCCGCTAGAAGATCCTGGCAACAGGATTCTGCGTCATGCCATACAAGTAAGAGAACTCAGTATAAACTGTGAAAACATTTTTACGACCACATCACCCTTAATTCACAATTCTCTTTATTATTTGCTCGACGAGAGATCAAGAAGACTCCATTCAAAACCAAAGTTGAACAAAAAGCAAGAATAACAGTATCATTTATCAATTGAACAAAGCAGACCATCGGGGTGGCATGCAGGAGATTTTGAAGTCATCTGAAGGTCGTTATTAAAGCCAGTGGGGATTTCTTTCAATGAATCGAATCCGTAGTGTTCCAAGATGTTTTCATGTAATTTTGCTGAATATATCAGATTCAGTGTGATATCAGTGCCAGTTTCATTTTTGCACAATGTAGATGTTTTTTCCCAAGCCAAACTAGCCAAAGTCATGTGAAAACACCGATTGCCGTCAATTGGATTTTCTAAGATGAATAGCCGATAGGAACGAGTGGTGAGAGAGTAATTTGTTCCGTCAGCGCGTTTTATAATAATAATAAAAATAATAATGGATGAAATACAAGTTAGAAAAGTGTATTGAAAGTGAACCGAAAACATTCAAATTATGTTCCTACTCGGTTACTCGAAATTTCTTATATAGCACATAATCTCTCAGCGTGTGTGTGTGTGTAATATAATGGCCGAGAGATTTCGGTTCATGCCTTTCGGCTCAGCACATGGGTTAGGTAGGTGCAAACTTGATGCAGGTGTTAACGCATGCGCGCCGGCGAACGTGACACTCAGAGATGTCACAATAGCCCAAGACGAAACGGGGTGACAGGGTGCGAATGACGTCACGCACCGGAAGCGTGCGGAGGATTTTGGGGATTTCGAAGAAAGTTAGAGAGTTGAAACTAGACACCGAACGAAGACGTTTGACTTTTGGGGCTCGCTGAGGCGAGACGAATTTGCGCTCCATGCGTGCCGCACGAGATAGGGGTCAGATGAAGCAGCCAGTATAAAAAGATTGTGTCTTTCTCCTTATGTCGAAACCTTTAACTTAAAAGTAATAAAAAGGTTACGTCGTTACGTGTTTTCGAATTTCGAGATTCTTATGTTCTATGAATATATGTTACCAACATTCCATGTCCGTTTCGCACATGGCCATATTCGTGTATATGTGTTGTATATTGACCTTCGACCCGTCCAAACATGCCATTCCAAAGAGATGCACCAGAAGGAAGTGGCACATTCCAGTGACCAGTAACCGAAAGAAATCGCGTAGGCGGATTTGGCTGACGAAATGGGACAAGGTAAAAGCCTATGATACACTCATAGACTGATGAACCGGAAGAGAGTGACCTGTGAACTGCATGAGAATTATTTCCGCTTGATGACGATCAAACATGCCATTCCAAAGATTGAGTGGGCGATTGAGTGGGCGATTGAACTATTATATAACTCGGTGTAGACAGGAAGTCAGTGAGTTGTAGTTCAGATGAGTTAGAGACAAGATGTGGTAGAGAAAGCCAGCAGAAAGCTGATCCCCCGGTCCTCCGGTTGAGCATCAGGAGAACGAGAACGACACACGGCTATGTCGGGAGGGACTGGTGAGGTCAATATGTTGCAGTCTTTGTTCAATCTCCAACTCCCTCTCACACGCAAACGTTACAAATAAAGTGAGAGGTATATTTTTTAAAGAAGTCTTCGCTCGTCCTTTATCATTGTATCGTTGTGATTCTTTCTGCATGTATAAGCATGTGCATATGTAGATGTATATGCATGTGAGTATATAACATATGGCTATGGTACATGTGTAAAAAGAAAAGAAAAAGAAATCCGAATGAGTCATAGAATAATCAAATATCTAAAAAAAGTGCTCAGTATTTGTTTCAAGCAGGCTTACATGTACACAGATAGATAGATAGATAGATAGATAGATAGGCATACACAATGTTATTTTTTGAAATAGCCTGTTTACGATAGAATGGATTTATTTAATGCTTGAAAATTAATAAACAATTTGATAATATTTTCCAACTAGTGCTTTTGAGAAAAATTTCTCATAAACTAGTAGTGCTGTCATTTGGAGATATGTTTGGGAATCACTGCTCCATTCCCCTGTCTTTGTTTTTATTACTGTAAATTTTTTTTTTACTTCTTTCACAAAAAGAATTTCTACTCAAAGTTAATCTCTAGTTTTCAAGTTCCACGATCTGTTTCCCTAACCCTGCCCTGCTAAATTGTATTTCCACCACTTTTCTAATCAAGCATTTGCCTTTCAGACCGTTGTCTAGCAACAGTTTATCAAATCTCATCATTACACCTGAACAAAGAAAAAAAAAAGAAGTTCCACCTATCGACGAGTAGCAAGTGCGTTGATTAATCGAATCTTGTTTGATGCATTATTGTTTTTTTTTATTTGATATTTTGTCATAAAAATGACGTGATTTTCTAACTGTGAAATATTCTTGATTGTCAAAATCTTATTCGATGGAATTTAATTATAACTAGCACTTGTGATTGGTGTTGTTCGGGAAAAAAAGATGAAATAATTCCGATATATATTTTTAGGAAAGCATAATATTTTCCGATATATATATATATATATATATATATTTAAAGAAAACATCATCATCATGTCACACTGCCAGCACTGATCGCTCTGACCCTCTCTCGCCACCGGTCTCTATCGTCCATTGCTCCCGGGAGGTCTTCCAGGCTACATCCTGAATCGGCAAAGAGCTGTTGTATATAGGTTCTAGCTTGTTGTCCTGCCTTTGCTCGTTCATGTCAAGGGGTCCACAAGAGTATGTCTTTTATGAGTTCGTCTCTTCTTCTCCAGCAGTGTCCCGCATGTCTGGTTCGTCTAATTTGGATAGTTTTCGTGATAGGTGGTAGGTGACCGTACATCTGCTATTTTGTGGGGTGTTGCCTCCAGAACTTTTTCAATACAGCTTACAGCATTCTTGCGTAATTGCTGTCAAGCTTTTTCTCCATTCGTTTAATCAGCGTCCATGTCATGAACCCATGTAGCAGTATTGACACGACCGCTGCTTGGAAAAAACTGCGTTTTATTTTATCGGTCAGGTCTGACTTCCATATGACCGACACCCAATCGATAGCTGCCTATGCCTTTGCTAGTCGCGTGTTGATGTCTTTCTCAGTTGATGAGACACTGCTTTTGAGGTAGGTGAACTCGTTCACTAGTTTCAAAGGACCACTCTTTAGTGTGGAGATGTCACCTTTTTGATTAATGCACGTGTATTCTGTCTTGTCTGCGTTGAGATGGAGGCCTATACCAGCAGCTGCTCGTTCCAGACTATGTAGCAAGGATTCGGCTTGGGCGGATATGTTTGCCAGAAGCGCTATATCATCGGCCAAGTCCCCGTCCGTAATTGTTTGTGCGGGGTATGTTCTGCTTCTTTCCTTTGCCAGCTCGAAACCGTTTTCTTTCATTAAATCTAGAGACGTTCTAAGCACGTAGTCTAGGCAGATAATAAACGGGTATGGGGCTAATATGTCCCCTTGTATCAGACCTGCTACAAAGTCGAAGTAGTCTGTGTTTCCATCCTGTGAACAGGCTTTTACTTTTATGTTTTTATATAGCATCATTTTAGTTGCGACGATTTCTTTAGGGACGCCGTAGACGAGAAGTATTTGCTCCATTTTCCCTCTGTGTATGGAGTCAAATGCCTTGGAGAACGACGAATAATACTGTTGCCTCAAGGTTTTTTTTTTGCATGTACAGATTCTTGAATTCGACTGAGAGTCAAAATTTGTGATGTCGTTGATCGATTTCTCCGAAAGCCATTTTGGTTCTTCCTAAGTATTTTCTCAAATTTCGGTTCTATGCGGTTGTGTAATAGAGCATTGTAGATCTTGGACGCTATGAATGTAAGGGTTTTACCTCGGTAGTTCTTGGTTATTCCAAGGTCACCCTTCTTATGGAAAGGGAGGATGCATGCCTTTGTCCCTCTGTCTATTATGTTTTGGTTATATACTGCATTATAGAGTTGGAGCAGAATGTCGTCGAATTCCGAGGTCTTCCATACTTTTTGGGGTATTTCATCAAGCCCTACTGCTTTCCTCTTTTTAATTTTTCTTAGTACTGAGTCGAATTTTTCTTGCGTGAACTGTCCAAGTTTGATGTCTAGTTGATTATTAATAATTTTCGAGATTGGTTCATGCGTAACTTTCGGAGGTTTTCAAGTAAATTCTTGAAATTTTGTTTTCACAGGTGTATTTATTCTTCTTGGCTAGTAGCTTTCAGTTTAACTTTCGCAGTACTTTTCCTTCTGCTCACTTCGTTTACCATCTGCCATGCTACCCTAGATTGTCTGTCTTCAACCGAGTCTCTAACCTTATTGATCTGATACTGTATGTATTCTGTTTGATCTTTTAGGTATACATTAATTAATTCATTTTGTGCTTTCTCAAGTTTCTGAGAATTGATATAGGTTTGGTTCCTCCTATTGCATAGGGAAGTGGTTTTTACGACTGCACGCTTTTTTATAACTGCTAATGTCTCCCATGAGATTCTAGGTTTAGCTCTTTGTTTAGTTGGTATGCATTCTGCCGCCGCTTCTGAGTGGGCATTGACGAAATTCTCATATTCTTCATTTGGAGTAGGTCTTTCTGAGTGTTAGCGTATATTTATCTCTAATATCCCAGTTGTTTAGCAGGGATTAGTCATTGTGTTCGGTTGTTATTGTTGTTTGGGCCGCAATCCTTCCTAGGCTCAGTCGTATCTTTACCGTGAGAATTCGCTGATCGGAGGACACACACTCGAGAGAGGAATATGCCTCGCAATTCAATGCGCTATTTTTCCATTTCTTATGAGAATGTAGTCTATCTGTGATTTAGTATTGTTTGCGTAGGTGTAGGTTTATAGTTTTCCTTTTCTTTTCTGAAATTTTATATTGAGGCATGTTAATCTATTTTCTAGCATGGAGTCTATTAGATGTTCTCCATGTCTATTTGACCAGTTGTGTAAGCTGAATTTTTGTTTACGATTTTACCTATTTGTTCATTCCTGTCTCCACCGATGATGAGTTTTATATATATATATATATATATATATAGCAATACGTAATAATTCTGATATATATTTTTTGGAATGCATAATAATTCTGATATATATTTTAGGAATACATAAAAAATCGGATGGATATTTTCTGGAATACATAATAATTCCGATATATCTAAACAACGTTCTATACACACAGAAGTATGAACACGACATCAATACGTAACAAAAAGTGTTTTAAATATGAATAAAAAATCTCATTAGTTTCTGAGAGCCACTTTATACACAGTATTTCTTATTTTTGTTTGTTGCTAGTTTTTGTTTTGTTTTGTTTTGCTTTGCTTTTTTTGCTTCTTTTCATCTTCTTGACTACTTATGTGAAATATGTGAAAAACATGAGTTTGATTGATTTAATGATTGATTTATTGATTTGAATTGCATGTCGACCTGTCCAGTATTATTTTATGCCTAGATGTTTACGAATCGCTTTCATTGTACGTTTATAGTTAAATGCTATGTGGTTGTGTCTTAAGAGTTGTTTTTTTTTTGCAAAGACCTATCAAATACTAATAATTTCAAAACCATTTGACCCAAAGATGGGACCCTAACAAAAACTATCACTCCATGTCAGAGTGGAACTGGGAATAAAGGCATTGAAGGGATACTCCACTCACTCCTGAATTCTTGAATTATTCTCACAACCAGATGTAGACACCCATTTTCGTGGAGTTTTTACCCTTCTGCAGGGAATATAGCATATTTTTAGCGCTATGGACAGGTTAACTTCATTAGTACAAGTATTCATGAGATTGAAAAAAAAATGTTTGTAATTTGTATCCAAGACAAATACTGTTTTCCGGCGACTCCTGATAACAGAAAATGAAACGTTGAAGTAAATGCCCATGCTCCCCACCCAAGTGTTCCCAGAACTTTCCGTATATCCGCACACATATACATTTTGATATAATACTATAGATAATATAAAATATCAAATGATCTGTGTCATATGATTATTGATATGTTTGTCACGATTTTAACGCTTCAAAATTACAATGCAGCTCAGTGATCCACACTATCTGATCCTAAAGTTGTGTACATTTCATTAAATTGCTTTTTTATTTTATTACTAGCACGTTCCTGTCCTAACAGATGGAACAATTTACATATATATCGGCAATTCTGTTTATCTATGGGCTAAAGGCGGTAACATCAGTAGTGTTGGCGAGTTGAAAGCGGACGAATAAAATTCATTAAAATCACCCAAGCAGGAAGGAAAAACAAGAAAGATGGATAAGAAAAAAGAAAGAAGAAAATTTGAGAAGAAAGCAAAGAGAGAATAAACTGAAAGAAAGAAAGAAAGAAAGAAAGAAAGAAAGAAAGAACATGATGTTGTAGCGTTATCGCAGAAAGTTATTAAGTCAGTCTAAAAGAAATGAGATTGTGTGAAGTTTTTCAAAGGAAATTAATTCTATCTCCCATAAAATAGTTACTTTCAAAAGTTGTAAAGAGAACAGTTCAGTTAGTTTGTCATTGTCTCTTGTATGGCTCCAAAAGTTCCTAAATAGGGATTACTTAACTAGTCTTTGATTTGGGGAACAGAAAATAGTCATATAGACTTAGTTCTGAGGAATTAAGGGGTTGTGGGGCAATAAGAATTTTTATTTTATTCAAAAAAATGTTCATATAGTGTAATATTTTATGGAGCAAATTTTGTGCTGGTTTTTTAAGGCTAGACCCTTGGTCAAAATTTCATGAATAATCTCTTAATTCAAATATAATAAATCCTCATTCATACTTAGCTTCAAAAATCGATCAGATCTGATGAAAATTTTCACTTGGTCGTATTTTTCTAGGTTCGTGAAATGACCGGAAAACTAGAAAGGAGTTTATTTTTCAAAACCAGTGGGCACAACATTTTAAGCCTTGTGCTTCTTAAAAAATTGTGCCCAATATAATATCTGATATTCATAAACCTGTATTTATTTCTTAAAGGTTGCTCCTGATTTGTTCTGTAATTTCGATACAGAATTTAATGATGTGTTTAATTTTCTTAGTTCTCTAAACAAAATACGCTTATTATAATTCAAGATAGATCAGCAAAAAGATAATTCTGAAACATAAAAGGTTTTAACATGTGTTCAAGGTCAACATTGATTAGTCGAATTTTAGTCGGGGTTACCAATATCTTTCAGGGCGAGAAAGAAAAGAAAGAAAGAAAGAAAGAAAGAAGCAAGTATTGTCAAGTAATGTCCCCATAACAACTTACTTGTTAATATTTTGTTGTAAGAACACGCTATGTAAGCCATCTTGTAAGCTATATATATATATATATATATATATATATATATATATATATATATATATATATATATATATATATTTCTTTTAGAAAAAACAAAAACCGGTCACATTAGGATTATAAATTTATTTCCATCCAGTTATGGGTTTTGATATAAATCAAAAACACCAAAAAACTAACAGGACTTCTTCAGATCTTATGGATAGAATAATTCAGAATAGACACAGGAAAGAAGGGTGGGAGGGGATAGAAGAGGGGTGAAGAGTTTTCTTCTCATTTAGCCCACTTCCCGTTGTTTTATTTATTGCCGGTTGAAATTAAAGTAAATTAATTTTTTAATTTTAATTTTTTAAATTCTAAATACATTTCGACTTAAAACTCCAAATTTAATACTAATTTAGATAAATAAAACTTTCTTTAATAACTTTATGTAAGGATACAGTAATACTTATATTAATTAAATTCAAAATTTAAAATTAAAATTTTTAATTTCAAATTTTATTTTCCTGCTTATTAATTCAGTTACCCTTCCATTGAAGAGTACGTACACATCACATGGTTTCTTCTCATTTTTTAAATTTTTAAAATTTTTTTATTCATTTACCTTAAATCTCAATTTAATCCTATGTTTCTTCATTTAGGCATTATCTATGATAATTTGTCTATAGTTTAAATTTATTCCTATGTCTACATCTAGCTATTAATTCACATTTACTTTCACACACACACACACGCGCGCGCGCGCGCTCATATATATATATATATATATATATATATGAAAGTAAATATAGATATAAATCCGACAGTATGAAGAAAGCAGAAAAGCAAAATAATCCAAATACGTTAATTTATTGCGATGTAAAGTCGACGTTAAACGTTTCGGTTTCAATAACCATCATCAGAACTTTATATATGTGCCCCTGGTGTAATGGTTATCGTCGTAGGTAATTGACACGGCGACACGAGTTCAAATCCTGAATAAGACTGATTGCATTTCACATAGCACTAATACCCTTGGGAAAGGTATGAATCCAATTTATTATCCCTCAAGATATGGGTAAATAGTAGGGCAGACTAGGTTTTTCAGCCTTGTGGAGGCAACTAGTCTAGGAAAAGGAAAACTCTGAATTCAAACCTGTTAAACTCCGCTTAAAAATTGACCTTGTGTCATATCCTGCCCGAGCGAAGGGGTTGGTAAATATGTATACATATGTAATTTTAAGAAAATGAAAGAATAATTTCTTCTGATCATCACAAAGAAGAAGACATAATTTTAGACTAAAATGTTGGAACATTTTGCTTTAATTCAAAAATCAAATTGTAAGGGTATCTTTAACGAAGACCTGTATGAGGATTGTTTTATAAAAAAAAACGGCTACTCTATATAAAGTCGATGCAATTTTCGTGGAGAGGTTACTCTTTATTTCTCCTTTTCACTTGTCGATAGACTGACAGTCTAAATCGTTGAGATAAAAAGCAGCTAAAATTTTGATGGAAAAAGACTCTTCAAAAATTGATAATTCTTTAGTACTAAAGTCAGTTACTCTTTGTCTACAACAGAAAAGAATTGCCTAAATTGGAGGGAGTTCTCAAAGTAGTGAATAACTTGAGAAATTTGATACCATTTTAAGTCTATTCGCTGTTAAGTACATTTTAACATGGTAATTGGAATGTGAAAAGCGGCATATAAAGACGTTATTTTGAGGCTTCAAAGAAAGCAAAGATTTTCATTGGCTATGATATAAAGAAAGGCGTATATCCCTCTCTTTCCAAACCGAACAATGGTTAAAATAGTAGGTCAATCTAGGCTATATTGCCTTGGTAGGCAACCGGTCTAAAAAAAAACAATAACTCCGCAGTAAACTCTAGGAAACTCTCAAGAGATTTAACGGTATTTCAGTATTTTTCAATATTTCTCCTCGAATTGCAAATTTATTTTCAGGACAGATTTTAAAAAACTAAGTCTTCTTTTGCAAATATAATGTTTAGAATCAGATCAAAAGTTGCAATATTGTAAAACAATTTTAGATTAAATTGAATGCTTTCAGAAAAAATGGCAAGGAAAAGAATTTAAGTAGAATTTGGGTGGAATTATTGGATAAATTACTTAACAGAATTAGATTTGTATTGATATTATGAATATTCTGTACACATATTCTTTATTTAAAGTTTGATGTAAAAAGACTGTAAAAAGGGAGATGCCCAAGAAGACATAAAAATCAAACAAAAAGGTAAAAAAAAAAGAGAAGCGAAAAAAGACAAATAACAGAAGGAATAGAACTACTAAATAAAAAGAACAGAAAGCTCGGAGAAAAGGAAAATTACAAGTACTTGAAAATATAAGAAATGGGCATCATCAAACAAATGAAGATACAGGAAAAGATTTTTAAATAGTAGATATCTGACGAACGAGAAAGCCTCTTAAAACCAAGCTTTACTGTATAAATCAGATCAAAGGGATAAACACCTGGCTTATCGCTTTGTAAGATACTCGGGACTATTTTTAAAATGGACTAGGGAAGCACTTTAACGATTGGACCAGAGGACAAGGAAGCTATTCACGATGCTCAAGTCTTTACATCCGAGACATGACATATGTATATATGTCTAGAAAAGATGGTGGGTGTATTAATACGATGACTCAAGGACAACAAAAAATTGAGCAAAGAACGATTAATTAGAGCAACCAGAAACAACACGGTCAACATAAAGATCAACAATAACTACGAAAAAGAAATGAGGGATAATACAACTGTATCAATATTTCACGCAGCAAAGGAAACCTTAAAGAGAGAAACTAGGTTTATTTTAATAGCAACGCAAAACAACGCCATAAGGACTACGTATGTTACTGCGAAAATACATAAGACGCAACAGAGTAGCAAGTGTAAATTATATGGTCATAGAAACGGAACAATTAATCACACAATGAACGAATGCCGCAAATTGGCGCAAAAAGAACGCAAGACTAGACACAACTAGGCGGAGAACGTGATCCACTAATAATTGCACGTGAAATTTAAATTTGACCACACAATTAAATGATATATGGACAAACCGAAATCCTTCCTGGAAAATTAAGTAAATTAAAGTTGGCAACTGTAGTCGAGGCCAACCCGAAGGCTCTCTTTTCGATAGATACAACACCAAGGTGTAGGGGAGGGTGCTCCTCCATTCTTTGGATTGCTCCACTTTACTCTTGATCCATACCTTATAATGTTGAGTGTTAAGCAAGGAAGCATCAAGTACCATTTTTGAGTCTTTTTATATGACTCGACCTGGGATTGAACCTAGATCTCCTGGGCCACAGGCGAACACTCCGGCTAGAATACTAGACCTAGTGATAGTCAACAAAGAAAAAAGAACAAATAAAATGAAAAGAGAGACAAGTACTTGGACTTTGCTAGAGAACATACTTTGAATCCCCCAAATAACGTCTTTATATGCCGCTTTTCACATTCCAATTATTATGTTAAAATATACTTCACAGACTTTGCCTTCACCACGGACGACAGAGTGAAAGTCAAATAGAATGAAAAGAGAGAAAAGTACTTAGACTTTGCCAGAGAACTGAAAAAGCTATTGAATATGAAGATGACAGTGATACCAGTTGTAATTGGTGCACTTGGAACAATGTACAAATGCTTGGTAAGAGGACTGAAAGAGTTGGAAATCGAAGAACCAGCCCAAAACCATCCAAACTACAGCATTTTTTAGATCGGTCAGTATACTGAGAAGCATCCTGGAGACCTAAAGAGATTTACAGTCACTCAAACTCCAGTGAAAGACCATCTGTTAATATTAATGTGAAAAACCTGCAAAAAGTAATTTAGTAATAATTGTTCCCTTGATAATATACTGAAGACCATTCTTAAAATGGACTAAGGAAGAACTCAGACAAATGCACCAGAGGACTAGAAAGTTGATGACGATGCACAAGGCCTTACATCCGAGAGATGATATAGGCTGACTATAAGTGTCAAGAAAAGAAGAAAAAGACTCATGAACAGTGATCATGGCGAAAGCCAAAGAAAGCGAATAGAGAGACAAATACTTGGACTTTGCCTAAGAACGAAGAAAACTAAGGGTGATGGTGATACCATTTGCAATCGACGCGCTTGGAACTGTCCCCAAAGACTTGGGGAGGGAACTGGAAGAGTTAGAAATAGAGGAAGAATCGAGACAATCCAAACTCCAGCATTGTTAAGATCAACCAGAATATTGGGAAGAGTCCTGAAGACCTGAGGAGATTTACTGTCACTCAGACTCTGGTGAAAGATCATCAACTAACGATATTGTGAAAAAATTGCAAACAATAGGATAATAATTGGACAATGTCCTCAACCTTGTCCTGGAAACTCTTGTATCGACAGTAGTATCCGTCTGTATCGAACAATAAACAAGATTAGCAGGAGAGAGAGAGAGAGAGAGAGAGAGAGAGAGAGAGAGAGAGAGAGAGAGATTCTGTTTGTGAAAAAGCAGGTTTTCCTGCAATTTTCCCCAGGCTTGTGTCCAGACACATTTTCTCGTAAGGATAACGGATGTCACCAACTACTTTTTTTATAGTCTTTCTAAAAAATAAAGAAAAACAAATGTGGTGAAAATTGAGTTTTCTTTGTTTATTTAAAACTATTTCATTTTTTATACTAATGAAATAATATGTACGAAAACAAATCGAATAAATGTAATAGTCGTGCTGGAATAGAATATTGTAATAATTTAAACAGATACAGATTATCTTAAAATGTGAATCTTCAAATAAGGTACAAAGCTGAAACTCTTTTTTTTATATAATGTTAGGCTGCGTCATCTTACTGCTTTTAATGTACTCAATGTCCTTAAATCTTATCTCTGCGATGAATTTTCATTTTAGAAAACAAAAATGCTCCCGATATAAGGTCAGTTTCTGAGAATTCATGCTCAGAAACACTATTTGTAAATTACAATTTTGTGTTTTAAATAAAACGAGGTGAGGTCTGGTAAAAATTGAGGGTGCTGCACTTACTCAATCCCCCTTTAGTTTGGTTTAATGGCTCATCAACGTTCATGGGTTATTTAATGCGAAAGCCATGTTTGTGAAGAACAGTAATGATACTATTTAAGCCATTGCTGGAGGGTAACGCAGTTTATGCCTTTCCTTTTGGTATTTGTACAAAAGTGAAAGTAATTACGTGATGGAAGTTTGAACTCGCTTACTTCGAGGCCGCAGTTCAACACTTTAGCCACCAAGAGGACTCCCTCCTCCGCTTCTCTGTTTTACAAAAAAAAAAACGCTAGTCAAAAAGAACGGAGAATCAGTACTGACACGTCAAGATGGCAGCCTGGACACTATTATAAGTCGCTCAATTGTGAACACGTATTCTTTTAAATTCTAAAAAAAATTTAAAGCTTCCTTATTAGTGATTTTTTTTTTATCACATTCAGTATTTTCTAATTATCATCAAGCCAAAGTAAATGTGAAAATTTCCTTCGTTTGGACACAGAAATATTGCTATCTTGCAAAAAAAATCATTGTACGTTCAGTTATCTCATCTTTGGAGGTAAACCGTCAAGATGGTCCGTGGCAGGAATCAGGTTATTGAAAAGAAGAAAAATGTGTGATTATTCCTCTCCTTATTTTAATCCTGCAAACCTGACTCTTCTTTATAAAGAAAAAGTTGCTATCAAAAATGGATATAAACAATCAAAAGTTTTGTGTAAAAATTATGACCCCGGTAAAATATATTATATAAGTTATTTCAAGGAAATGGAAGTGGACAGGCAACATATCTACAAGGTAAGACAGCAGATAGTAGAATATTGACCGAGGAATAACTAGTGTAGTTGGGAAAATGACAGAAAATAGAGAAAATAATTTGCCGGTAAGATGTGTCAGAGTCTCATGCAGGTGTTGACAGGTTTTTGGTTGGCAGTGGACTCAAAATGGATGCAGATAGTAAGAATGATAATGGTGGTGATGGTGTCACTGATACAAGGATACACTGAAGAAGAAACTGACTTGAGATTTTTGACAACTTACCCAGGAGTGAAACTTCAAGATATGACTCACACTTCAGCCCGATGAGACTTAAAAGCATCAGCAACGCCGAAATGAACTCGTTACAGAGCGTGGTTAGAAAGAATTGCAAATGGGTTTTAACCGATAACTTTTCAGTGTCCCCATGAGCTCTATGGATGTCTTTGCCAATTTAGCTGTCGAAGGACCCACAATAGGAGAAAAGTGGCGGATTGTGCTGAACGCGAGAAATGCTGATGCTAGGCTATACTGACAAAGATGGTGATTAGATTTGAACATTAATCTTTTCGATTTCATTTGGGAATATTTGCTTTAGCGCTTCCAATATCAAGCCTCGTAAATCAATATTAAACTTCTCAGACGTTTGTCATGTGATATCTAAGTCGATTATCCCTGATAATCCCTTACCTTCCGGCTAATGATGTTATTTAATGTTAAATGCTTGAGGGACATTGATATTATTCAATCTTAGCATATTACATCAATGTTAAGATACCTCGTTTACTATAATGGTTAAGGAGTTGGATTATCACATGATTATTAGTGAGTTTTATCCTCACCGCGTGTCCCATACATCTGACCTTGGGCCAAATTTAATCGCTGCTGGAATCAGTATATCGTTTATGCAGTATTTTTCACTGCCCTTTTAACACAATATTAAAGAGATCTAACATGTTTGAAATTTATTTGGATGTTTTTTCACCTCAATTCACACCCTTTAAAAATAGTCTACACAAAATGTATTTTATACTTTGATGCAAAATTATTTGCCACTCTATTTTTATATAATGCTAGGAAATCTTTGAAGTTTATTCACTTCCGTAGGAACTGTGTGAACCAGCTTTTTCTGTATTTATTTCACCCGAATTTGACGTGGGCCACTGAAGTGTCAGTTGACTTCAGTTGGTGCCACATCGACTACCATTTTCGTTTGAACTGCAACCATTAAAAGTGTAAACTAATACTTCGGTGGCCCTTGTCAACTTCATTTAAGAACAAACATGGAAGAAGGTAGTTCTTCATATGGCTCCAGATAATGAAAGTTAACCTCCACTCAATTAAAGGAAACGAATTACTATTCTTAAAGATGGCAAGAGACACAGCCGAAAGCCGGAATCGATGAATGATTTCGATATTGATTCGATCAGAAATTACATTCTCTTGTTCTTACAAAAAAGAACAAAAACAAAAAAGAGACCAAAATGTTTCCTTTTCTGTCCTTTTCAATTAAAATATAATATCGAGTTTCATGTAAGGAAATGCTTAATCTTCAGACAGGAATGAAAGGAAGAAGTAAAAAATTATTAGACCATTTTTCCTTTGTTGGCGTTGCGAGAACTTGTACCGAAGTGAGAAGTGAGAAGATAGGAATGGAAGGAGGAGAAAAAAGTAGAGTGGGTGGGTAAATAAGATAATTGACTGCGATATCAGATTTCAAACTTTGACTGCAGAGGGTCAGGGGATGAAATCAAATAACCACCCAACTTCTGTTTTGGTTTTTTATCATCCTGTTGATTGCTGAACCGCAATTGGACATGGTGTCCACTTTTGACTTAAAGTCATACTAGTTAAAGGAGTGATTAAAGGCGACGCAGAAGTTGGTTGATCATCTGGTTTAGTCTCGCTTGCTGCTAAAGTATGAGGACAAATGTGGAAGTAATATTCCTTAAATTGGTTAATATGTATACTTTTGGAAATACTTTGCTTTTACCTTTTTACTTACACACACACACACATACGTATGACAATAATGTTGAGGTACACTCGTAAACATATATATATATATATATATATATATATATAAGTGCTATCCAAGAGTTCAGGGAAATGTAACAATGGATACAGTTCGAATGTAATACGGATTTTTGCGGCAGATTTTTCTCTTCTTGAAAGTAATTCCTTGCAAGATATGGTGAAAATTGGGAGCGGAGTTAAATATTTTTTCATGTTTTAAATCTTAAAAAGTTTTAGTAGCAGTTCGAATGCACACGCACACACACACACACACACACGCACACACACACACAATATATATATATATATATATATATATATATATCATCATGTCGCGCTGGTAGCACGGATATCCCTGACCCTCTCTCGCCACTCCTCCCTATCGTTCATCGCCCTAGGCAGGTCTTCAGGACAACATCCCGTATCCTCATATAGCTGCTGAATGTATGTTCGTGCTGGTCGTCCTGCTTTTGCACGGCCATGTGTGGGGGTCCATAAGAGTACATCTCTTATGAGTTCGTCCCTGCTTCTCCAGCAGTGTCCTGCATGTCTGGTCCGTCTAACTTGAATAGTTTTCATGATAGGAGGCAGGTGGCCGTACAGTTGGTGCCTTGTGGGGTGTTTCCGCCAGGACTTGTTCCAGATTACACGCAGCATTCTTGTGTAATTGCCGTCTAGCTTCTTTTCAAGCCGTTTTGTTAGCGTCCATGTAGTGCACCCATATAGCAGTATCGGTGTGACCGCTGCCTGGAAGAAACTGCGTTTCATTTTATCGGTTAGGTCTGATTTCCATATAATCGATAGCCTATTGATAGCTGTCCATGCCTTCGTTAACCTCGTTTCGATGTCCTTTTCGGTTGATTCGACGCTGCTTCCCAGGTAAGTGAACTTGTCTACTAGTTTAAGAGGGGTTCCTTCTAGAGTGGAGATGTCCCCCGTTTGATTATAGCACATATATTCCGTTTTGTGTGCATTAACATAGACGCCTATGCCTGCGGCTGCTCGTTCCAAACTATGCAGTAGTGTTTCGGCTTGGTCAGGTGTATTTGCCAGTATCGCTATGTCATCGGCGTAGTCGGCGTCGGCAATTGTTTTTGCGGGGCACCTTCTGCTACTTTTCTTCGTCAGCTCGAAGCCATTCTCTCTGATTTTGTCAATCGATGTTCTAAGTACGTAGTCTAGACAAATGATAAAGAGGTACGGAACCAGCGTGTCCCCTTGTAGTACTCCTGCTAAAATGTCGAAGTATGTGTGTCTCCATCTGGTGATCGTACTTTTACTTTGGTGTTTCTATAGAGAATCGTTATTGCAGCTACGGTTTCTTTAGGTATGCCGTACGCAAGTAGGATTTGTTCCATCTTTCCTCTGTGAATGGAATCGAAGGCCTTGGTAAAGTCGACAAATATTAATGTCGCTTGTAGGTTTTTTGCCCGTACACCTCCAAGGATTCTACGGATGGTTAATATTTGTGAGGTCGTGGATCTATTTCTTCGAAAGCCATTTTGGTTTTTCCTATGTTGTCGATTTTGGGTTCTATGCGGTTTCGTAGTAGGGCATTGTACATTTTGGCTGCTATACAATCAAAATCGGATAGATAGATGGATGAAGGGATGCATACTTCCCTTCCCTAAAAAGGGGGACCTCGGAATAGCCAAAAACTACCGAGGCATAAAACTTACACACACACACATATATATATATATATATATATATATATATATATAAGCCTACCCTGATTAAGTCTATCTATATTATTTGATGTTTTTATTTATTTATTCTGCAGTAAAAAAAACTTCTCTCTGGACAAGTAATTTTTCCTTGAATTAGGTTGGACCCAACGTCCTTACAGAATGAATAACTAAAAAAAAAATCTCGAACTTGTTTTATGCCCTTCTTTTTAAGAATATATTTTAGTTTCAACTTCACAGGTGAATTTTGACAGAAAATATTTTTTTCTATTTATTATATTTTGAGGGAAATCGGGCCCCAAAGATTCGAACCCCATCAAAATTTTGTGCGTGTATGATTGAGGGAGGTCTGTGATCTGTTCCGTTGACTCAGACATTAAATGTTTAACATTAAAGATTCCATAGGCAACTTTGTGAAAGACATTAAGTTGGAAAATACAACAGATAAAGAGAAAATATCGTGTTGGTTTTTGTAGAAAGGTCAGATGTCAAGTATCAACTGCGCAAACATTTGCACAGGCAAAAATTTAATGAGCTGTATTTGCATATTCTGAAATTTACATGAAGTGAATTACGTTAAGGATATGAGTCCGAATGACATTAATGACTTACAGTCGCCACTGATGTATAGTTCTGCTAATATATACCTAAATGAAAAGAATATTTGCTTTTAAAACAGTTTTTTTTATAGTTATAGACAAGAGCATTAAAAGAACCAAATTTTATTGCAACCAACATAATTAGGTATTTAGTCAAGCTTTGTGGTTCTGAATGCTAAATATCTTGAGAAAATTGCTTTAAATTAAAATCTAATTTTTTTTTTAACTTCTAAACACGTGTTGAGAATCAATGACGGCGATAGAAAAGGTGACTGACATTGCTTTTTTGATGAGTTGTCAAACTAGTTAGTTAAATTTGAACTCCTACCACGACCCCAAAATACTTCCGAAATGTTAAGTGACAAACAACAGATTTTAAGCTTGTTTAAATATCTATGACCAGTATTTTCAATCCACATTATAGATATGACCACGAAGAAAAATAAATCACATACAATATTATATATTTGCAAGATTTTTCTAGATTGGTTAAGTATTTGATGATTTTCTATTGTAAATTGCAAATCTTCCCTCACCATTTTATTTTCACAATAAAGCTTAAAAATAATTTGTTCAACAGATAGCAGATATGACGGGTTATTTCAGCCCTAATGTCTGTTAAAATGAGCATTCATCAAGAATTTCCTCCAATTACTTTGACACTAAAATTACATTTGGACTATCCATAGAAAAGGATTACTTCTGAACCGTTTTCTTTTTCTTTTTCTTCAACAGGAGATTTTTTAGGCACTTAATTATGTGAACAAATCAAAAAGGATAATTGAGAATAATCTAGCAGGATTTGTTGTCCTCTTTTGTTGCTTTTTTCTCCAATTATTTTTCTCATGTCCGCCTTTATTAACATATGTCACTAGTTTTTTTTCTGTCTATTACGTATTGGGAATTAGTTCCGCGTCAAGTATCCTGGCCTAAAATATCGAACATTGACGAAGAATTTAACATTTTTATTCCGTTTTGTTTTATGAATATTTCAATCATGTTTTAAAGACCTATTTTGTTTTCAGTCTCTTCCATTTTTTTTTCCTTAAAAAAGTGAGTAAAACCATAGGACAGTGATAATTTAAAATGAAATATGTGGGGCATGCTTCTGTGACTTTTTCTAACTTATATCAATATAAATTCTTTTATGCATACACACGCCTAGATATATACATATATAAGTATTTAATTATTCTATCTTTTTACTATCGTATATGTATGTTTGAGAGTAGGGCTGATGGATTGATTGATAGATTGATTTTAAAGGCATGTCAACCGGACAAGGTTTTAGGGAACCGCGTTCATTGTACGTTCATACTTAAATGTTTGTAAAGTTATTTCCTAAGAGTGTTTTTGCACAGTTAATACAAATAATTTTAAACAGATCTATTTGAGATTCTAACAAGTACTTCCCAATGGGAAGGAGTCATCTCCCTTAAAATATTACTCGTTTATTCCATTTTTAAAATCTTTTTTGATCCGCATCGGACTGTCTACAGCGATACACAAGGATTCACACGACTCTCACATCGTTTCTTCTAATAGATTAACACATCCAGTGATTAAATGTTGACCTACTAGCGGCAGATTACTGCTACTGAAATTTTCACCATAACCGCTATATATATATATATATATAGATAAGAAGTTTATGCTTTTTACTAGCTCACTTGGTACTATTTACCAACCCCTCCGCTCGGGCAGGATATGACACAAGGTCAATTTTTTAAGCGGAGTTTAACAGGTTTGAATTCAGAGTTTTCCTTCTCCTAGACTAGTTGCCTCACCAAGGCTGAAGAACCTAGTCCGTCCTACTATTTATCCATAGCTGGAGGGAGAATAAGGGGGTTCATACCTTTCCCAAGGGTATTTGCCCGAAAGTGAACGTAATAGCGCGACTTGAGTACGAACTCGCGTACTACGATTCCGCAGTTCATCGCTTTAACCATTACACCACGAGGACACCCCCCTACTAGCTCACTTGGTGAGTTAATGGAAGACCAAATGTTGCATAATTGTGAAATAGTGCTCAATATGAATGATGATTCATTTACATATCGCAACTGGACGGCAATTACACAAGAATGTTGCGAGCAATATTGAACAAGTCCTGGCAGCAACACCCCACAAGGCGCCAACTATACGGCCACCTGCCCCCCATCACGAAAACTATCCAAGCTAGATGAACAAAACATGCAGGACACTGCCGGAGAAGCAATGACGAGCTCATAAGTGATATACTCCTATGGACCTCCGCTTATGGCCAAGCAAAAGTAGGACGACCAGCTGGAACATACATACATCAGCTATGTGAGGATACGGGATGTAGCCTTGAAGACCTGCCGGAGGCGATGAATGATAGGGAGAAGTGGCGAGAGAGGATCAGGGATATCCGTGCTAGCGGCACGACATGATGATATATATATATATATATATATATATATATATATATCATAATAAAAAACCTTTATAAATTACTCATATTTTTTGTAATAATATTTATTTCAGCAGATCCTATATTTTTAAAATGTTAGATCTACATCTTCAGACAAAGAAATAATGAAAAATTTATAATTAAGATTTAGAAAAACCCACAAAATACCGGCTATCCTATCTCCCTAACCCAAACTCATTTGCCTTTTTATTTTTTATTTTTTTATTAAGTAAAGACCAGACCATATAATTTTCATATATATATATATATATATATATTGCATGGTACAGTCTGTAACACTGGATTTGATGCATTGGCAACCGTCGGACAGACACTGTCCGACGATTGGTGAATGTATGAAACCCAGGGTCACAGACTGCACCATAATATATATATATATATATATATTCTAAGGAAAAAGTTAAGTTACAATATCCTGTATATGTTTCAGTTTACTCAAGATTTAGCGGAGAGTATGTGGATTACAGTAAATTATCTCTTATACCAATATATAAGTTTCAAAATAAACGGTGTTTCAAAATTATACAAACCCCCTATGAATACACTGTATATATCCAGTAGGCATTGACACAGGCCTGTATTTTGGCAATTATACAATGATGGTGCATTAGAATAATTACAACCCCGATATGACCCCACACTTGACATGCATATTCCATGCCATGTACAAATTGACATCATCATTGAAGGTGTTGTCATTTTATTTTGCTCACACGCACGCGCACACAAACACTTATATATATCCGACAGACGTAAAGTCAGCCGGGTTTCGATCTCAGCTTGAAACATTTCGCATGTCTAGCCAGATTGTGAGACAATGAAACAGTCTGTTTGAGGATGATAATATATATGCTCCCCCCAGTGGGCTAAGCACTCGAATGGGGAATTGCCGGCTTGCACATATGCGTAAATGAACTGAGCACTCCGGTAGCCATAGTGTATATGTAAAAATATATAGGTAAAAAATTCTTTCGCTTACGTTAAGAATGACTATAGTTTGGGGTAAGATATCTAACTGACGTAAAGTCAGCCGGGTTTCGATCCCAGTTTGAAGCATCTCGTTTGTTTAGCCACACTGAAGAGTAGTGATAAAACGAAACGATCTGTCTGGTAATGACCACACACACACACACACACACACACACACACACACATATATATATATATATATATATATATATATATATATATACTCGTTTCTTCATCTTAAATGCACGAAAATATCATCTCAACATTGTTGAAATTATAGTCGTCACTATGCAGTGATCGTCCTTATTGAACCAGAAGGAACTCCACAAATTAAGATTATGAAAGGATTTTCTTTTTGACCGTTCGATTTTTTCTTTTCTTCTTTTCCCTGTCTCTTTTGGGGTCACGCTTCTCATTGTTTAAATCGTTCAATTTAGTGATTATCAGGGTGCCTCGAGTGGTGTAATGGTTAGCAAGCTAGCCTATCAAATCTCCACGAGTGATTTCGAGTTTCAGTGGTTGCTCTGTTTATATGGCCTTGTGCCATATCTAAGCCATAAGCTTAGTAAATTACCTCACGAGTGATTTCGAGTCTCAGTGGTGCTTTGTTTATATGGCCTTAAGCCACATCTAAGCCATAAGTTTAGTAAATTACTTCACGAGTGATTTCGAGTCTCAGTAGTGCTTTGGTTATATGGCCTTGTGCCACATCTAAGCCATAAGCTTAGTAAATGCCCCATTCATGTGGCCCTGTGCCACATCAAAGTGAAAAAAAAGCTTAGTAAATTACAACGTTTACTTTAGTAATTTCAGACGATTATTTTTCCTTTCAAAAAGGTCATTCAAAAGGTGCCTCTGAATTTATTTTAGCCAATCTGATTTTAATACTAATAAAATTTATCTAACCATTCGTTTTAAGGTTAATATTCATTTTTTGGGGTCTTACAACCACCATGTTTATATTAGAATAGATGTTATATTAATGGAATTACCATGACTAGAAAATCCAGCAAACACCTATATGCGACAGCTGTTTCGACCTTATTGGGTCTCATCAGCAGTGTATACGGTGATCTCCACCACTAGAGATCGAACCAACAACCACAGAATGCAGAAGCCGAAACACTACCACTGGGCCACCGGTCCATATCAGACATAAATGATACCAAATTAACTTGTGATCGTGAAATGCGCGACCACTTAACCTAATGTGTCTTGAAGGTACGTGTTCCCTACAAAGGACACGTCACCTCTGGGGCTACGTCTTCCCAAGTCAGCGTTATGCATCCACATAAACTTAACCTCATAGGCTGGAAAATAGATTATATTTGAATAGAGGAATTGATGTTATATTAAATGAATTACCTCGACTAGAAAATCCGGCGAACACCGACATGCGACATACGGAACACTGAAGAGTTAATTTGGCATCGCTTATGTGTGATATTGACCGGTGGCCCCAGTGGTAGAGTTTTTGGCTTCAGCATTCTGTGGTTGTTGGTTCGATCTCCAGTGGTGAAGATCACCGTATGCGCTGCTGATGAGACCCAATAAGGTCGAAACAGCTTTTCCGCATGTCGCATGAAAATGTTTGCCGGATTTTCTACTCATGGTAACTCTCTCTCTCTCTCTCTATATATATATATAATCATACACGTATATAAAAAAGACAAATAAACTACGTGAAGAAAGAATAGATAAAGTCATTTATGTGAAAAATAGTTCCTAATTATTATTTTTGGATCTTTCCTAATCATTTATGGATTTCGATCGATACCAATCAGTTGATAGCCGTTTTAGAACTAATTAACTCAATGTTTTCTCGTTGAATCTGCACACTTTTTTTTTTAAAGATGCAGCTCCCTTGAGACACTCATTGATTCATTCATTGATGAAAGAAGGTTAATCAAAATAGGAAATTTTGAATCACTGTCTTTGTGAACTCGTAGATCAAACTGAAAAAAATCAGTTTAGCGAATACACGTGTGATAATGTTTAAGTTAATATTTCTCTAATTTAGCCATATCTGACGCAGAGTCAAAATAAGATTGGACTCAATAATATTATTCAAAGAGATTACCACGTCCTTGACAGTACACTATTTTGATTGACCTTAAAAACTTATGCGTAGCACATCGGTAATCACTGCAGACATTATGCCTTGAGTTAATTTTCTCCTGAACCAAAGATACTAGAATTTTATTATTTTTCGTGGAACATTATACAATCAAAACATATATTATTAGCAATTAGTAAACTCTACAGCACTCTGAGTCGCAAGCACCTGAAATTAGTAGACAAGTTCACCTACCTCTGCAGCAGTATTTCATCTCCTGACAATGATGTGAATATACGCCTAGCAAAGATGTGTACTACTATTGATAGGTTTTTTATCATGTGGAGGTCTAATCTCTCCGATAAAACAAAAGCCTTGGCTGTGTCAATACTATTGTATGGATGCACTACATGGACGGAAACAAAATGCTATGAGAAAAAGCTAGATGGGAACTACACAAAAATTATACGAGCTATCTTGAACAACTCCTGGAGCAACACCCCTGGAAACAAAAGTCTTACGGCCATTTAACTCCCATCTCAAAAACCAAGTTAGACCAACAAGACATGCGGGACACTGCTGGAGAAGCAAGAGCGGACTCATAAGTGACATTATTCTTTGGACCCATATATATGGACGAGCCAGTATTGGTCCACCAGCAAAAACTTACCTACAAGAGCTCTGTGCAGACATAGGATGTAATTTTGAAAACCTGCCTGGAGCGGTGGATAATAGGAACGAATAGTGAGAGAGAGAGACAGAGAGAGAGAGAGAGGGAGAGTCAAAAAGTCCGATCTCAGCATGAGTTGATGGTGATGATTACAACACTGGAAATTTGTGAATTGGAAAAAATTATCATTATTTTGGAAATATACTTACCATGTATAACCTTGCACTTATTTTTTTATCTTCAATATAATGATATTTTTGGTTATGGTTTCCTTTCAGTGTAGGTTGGTTATAAAAATACCTAATTACATCCGTTCTTATTGCATAGTGTTCCTTTAAACATCATCTGGGTATGCCGACAGCATAGATTCCTTTGACTCTGTCTCTCTCTATTTCTCTCTCCCTCTCTCTCTCTGGCTCTCTCTCCACCTCTCTCTCTCTCTCTCTCTCTTACAGCCATCCAGTATCCGCACAGAGCTGATGAAAGTAAGTTTTTGCAAATAGGGTAAAATTGGTGTGTCCATACGTTGGAGTCCATAAAAGAACATTGCTTGTGAATTTGTCCAAAAATGAAAATAACAGGAGCATCTCACTTTATCCATAGGAGATCATTGCTTATAAGTTTTTCCTTACTTTACCAGCAATGCTAAGTATATCTTATTCGCTTTTCTTAAATAATTTGTGTAAAGTTGGTATATTTGCCGTAGATGAAAACTTACCTTTTAAAAACGAAAAGAAATAGGGGTATACTTATGTGTACACGATTATATATATTCATTGGTTTAACCTTGTTCTCATAAACATTTGTTTAAATCACTAAAACTATTAAATGTTTAACCAGGCAAAAATCGTCATTTTTTTCATTCCTTGAAATAAGTAAGTAAAGTTGGCGACCGTAGTCGAGGGCGATCTGAAGGCTCCCTTTTCAATAGCTACTACACTGAGGTGTAGAGAAGGGCGTTACTTTTTTCCCTGGATTGCTCCACTTTACCCTTGATAAGTACCTTATATTGCTGAGTGTTAAGCAAGGAGGTATCAAGTACTATTTTTAAAGTCTGGTATGACTCGACCTGGGATTGAACCCAGGTCTTCTGAACCATTGGCGAACATTCTACCCACTAGGCCAATGAGCCGGAGGGTGTTAAAAATGTTTATATCCCATTGAGATTAAGAGTTCCTTCACAATATTTTAATTTTAAAGTCTCCGCTTGTTCACTCTCATGGTTAACGTATATCGAATCTTCCTTAGGTGATCTCGATAATATCAGTTCTACTTTTCCAATAAAATTATGAAAGAGCAGGACTGCACCCTTGAAGTAAGCAAGTACGAACTCTATTTACACTATGACATTCACTTTCAGACTAATTCCCTCGGGAAAGTTAAGAACCCTTGATGGTTCTAAAGCTGTTAATCTTCTACATGGATAGTTTTAGCAATAACCTTTGAAGGCTTTATGCCACAAAATAAAAGAACCAAACCAAAGATACGCCCCTAGTAATATCAACATTTTTTAGTCACTTGTGGTTGATTCTAATAATGTATTGATAGAGATGGTGAACGTCGGAAGACTGTTAGAAATTATATCATAATGGTACTCCCATAAAAGTATTAACAATTTTAGAAAACCCTGCATTTCAAAATAGATTTTTGTATTTTTTGTATTCATTTATTCTAAAAAGTATTCCATTCAAGCAATTTAAAAATATAGTTGACATTAAGATTAGAGTTTAAGGGGAACTTAATTTTGATGGGCTTCTAAAAAGTTTTACTTGAAAATCTCTTAAAGCAACAGTACTGTAGCTTTCTTAATTTTTTAAATTTTATTTTACGTCGAGTAACTATAGACATTTAAACTAACTGTAAATAGCCACTATCCAGTAGAGTAATCTCAGCTGGTGATTCTAAGAGCAAATTTTAAATTAAAGGAATGGCAAAACTAGTGATAAGAGATAAGAGACTGAATTAAAAGGGAAAAATGAAGCGCTTATCTCCCTTTGATAAAATGGCCGGTCACTGTAAAAAGTGCGGCGGCAAAAGCAGTAGCAGGAAATTATCTATCCAATGAAAGAATAAAGAAAACGGCTGGGATCAATATTTTCATGATATTGGAAATATGTCCACATGAATAGAAGCAGAGAATGAAGACAGTCAGACGTCAATGGAATCCAGCTAAAGCTTTCCTAAGCCGATATCAGAGAAACAAATGAAATTTGATACACATAATGTGCTTAATTCACATATATTATTTCATTATGCCTTAGCTTAGACGACAGAAATAGCTATTACCAGTGATCTAAAAATGGGTTACATGTAGAAATTATTCAAAATATGCGCATGCATAAAACTTAATGCGTATTCATCTGTAAGACGACGTAGAACATTGTGCATTTATGTGTGTAAGAGAGAGAGAGAGAGAGAGAGAGAGAGAGAGAGAGAGAGAGCGTGAGATAAAAAAGAAGAGAAATGAAAGAAAGAAAGAAAGAAAGAAAGAATAACGGTCAAGGGGCGTGATTTTTTGAATAGATGTTGACTTGGCCAAAAGTTCTAACATAGACTATGCAAAGTTGAACATTTAGATAATTCGAGATCACTGGACGTCATCAGTTGGATGGTGAAATATGCCATTTCAAGCCAAACAGAATTAGACAGTCACTTTTATGTGGAGTAAAATTTTAAACTACATTAATGTATGGACAGATTTAAGTCCGATCCATGTTTTTCACATAACCAGCTATATGGACTCTATATATATGACATGTTATTTTGATATTTTAATGGTTATCATCGTAGGAAATGAACTCGGCGATCCAAGTTCAAATCCTGAATGACATTGTTTACATTTCTCATTGCACATATGCCCTTGGGAAAAGAATGAATCAAACTATTCTCCAACCAGTTATGGGTAAATAGTCAGGCAGACTGATTTCTTTAATCTTGATATGGTAACCGGTCTAGGTGAAGGAAGACCCTGAATTCAAATCCGTTAAATACCACTTTAAAAACATCGACCTTGTGCCACAACCAGCTCGTACGGAGGGATGACAAGTACATACATATTTGGCGTATTGGCGATTGTGTGATAAAACGATATACTTGACGTTGACGTTTCAGTTTGTGCTTATGTTCTCGAGAGAGACCGAAATCAATCACTTCTATTTTCCAACTATGGGTAAATATTTGGCCTGACTGGACTTTAGCCTTGGTGCAACAACCAGTCTATGTGATGTCAAACTTTAAATTCAAAAGTGGTTAGAATACGCCGATTGTATCACTTGCAAACTGTCTTTCTGGGTGTGAAACTAAATTTGAAATGATGTTGAGGTTCAACTTCTAGAGCCATAGAGTGCTTGGAGTCACTGCCTGTTTGTCATAGCTCCCTGTAACAGAATCTGAAAATTATTGATATTAGACAAGAATACTTGAAGCCATGTAACTGCGTGTAAACAAGTTATTATTGTCATCATTCTTAAAAAGGAATAGATACTTAAAATCGTATAATTGAGTATCAGTTATTAGCATTACATAGAGTTACGTGTTATGTTAAATATCTACAAAAGATTATTACCGTCGAGTACTCTAAACCATATAATTACTAGAAAAAACAACTACTGGTCGCGTACCCAACAGCATATTATATATATATATATATATATATATATATATATATATATATAGATAGATAGATAGATAGATAGATAGATGTACGAGAAGTACAACAATGTTACTCCGGAAAAAGATAAGAAAAATTGTTTGGGTGCACTATATTGATATAGAAATAACATTGTATATACACAACAAATTCTTGAAGACATAATGGAATATTCTAATAAATTTCTCAGAACTCTTGAAAAGAATGTAAGAAATACGCTTGTTTAGTTATAAAAAGGCGTTGGGTAATGTCACAAGTTATGCATTAAGGCGCACATTTTTACCAAAAATTCCCCAGCGTCTTATGTGCCATATGTAGGTCTAAAATTCGCGATAGTCGGCCGAAATTAGCTACCAGGCAACTCCTATTAGCTAGGATGTTTGAGTAACTTTGATATACCTATTGTCATTCTTAAAAAGGTTATTAGGTCGATTAAGTGTCATCATCATATTTACCCAACCCCTCCGCTCGGGCAGGATATGACACAAGATCAATTTTTAAGCGGAGTTTAACAGGTTTGAATTCAGAGTTTTCCTTCTCCTAGACTAGTTGCCTCACCAAGGCTGAAGAACCCAGTCTGTCCTACTATTTACCCATAGCTGGAGGGAGAATAATTGGATTCATTCTTTTCCCAAGCTATTAGTGCTATGTGAAATGCAATCAATCTCGTCCAGGATTTGAACTCGTGTCGCCGTGTCCATTTCCTACGACGATAACATTACACCACGGGCAAGTGTCATCATCGATAATATTCATTATATTAATTTCATCTCGTTTAATTTTAGTACTTTGTTTCACTAAATATTTTTCTTGATTTGCCCTGCTGAGATTGGGGTGCGTCTTATACATCAATGGGTCTTATATGCCTTTTTTAAAAGTTCTTGAGTTTTATTTACAACAGGAAATTAACCCCGTCTATACGCTTTATTTTAAAAAGATAACACTTTAATCTGGGGAGCGCTCACTAGTTCAGATTATTTTTGTCTTTGCCTAATAGTAGACACCCTATATTTACTTTTGCACGTGTCCACTCGACATGGCTTATGTTGATTGTATCCTCTGCTGAGGGGTAAGCCCCGCCTCCATTGATTGGTGTTCTGGGTATGGCACGGAACTGCATCTGATGTTAAGGCTCTAATTCTCTGGGAAGTGTGGGGGTATTCTTTTATTCCTATTACTACCAGATACACACTCTTCTGGAGTGTTTAAACCAGCTCTCCACAACACGAGCATGTACGTCCTCATGCTTATAGTGAGGGTGTGTGTGTGTGAGAGAGAGAGAGTGTGTGTGTGTGTGTGTGTGTGTGTGTGTGTGTGAGAGAGAGAGAGGGGGGGAGAACATGTAACATGCTACGCTTAAATCACTCATTATACATACACATTTTTACACATATGGATGCATATACACACGCATGTATAAACATATATATGGGTACTCACATATCACTATTATCAAAGCGTGTTGATAGAACTGGTTTCTTTTATTCACTTTTGCCATTAGTCCCTATCGACAATCGCTCTTGCTACGTTCTCTAGACGGCATCCAGTGTCCACACAGAGCTGATGATTGTAAACTTATGTTTGTGGAGGCAACACTGGTGTGTCCCTATGTAGGGGTCCATTAGAGAATGTCACTTATTAGTCAGTCCTTACTTTCCCACCAGTACCCAGCTGTCTTGCTCGTCTTACGTGGGGGATTTCTACAATAGGAGATAAGTGGCCATAAAATATGTTTTTCTTTGTGCTGCAGTCAGGATTTTTTCAGAACAGCATATAGCGTCCCTGTGTAGTAACTCGTATAGCTTTTCGAGGTTTTTTAAAAATTTAATGGAATAGCAATTTTCTTGAGTTATTTAATGCCGAAGCCTTCCTTATTAAAGGAGAGTAGTGGTACTATTTAGCTCTTAACTTGGGGAATTAGGAGGTTCATGCCTTTTCGAAAGTGAACCAAATAGCGCGACTTGAGTTCGAACTCTTTTATTATGATGTTTCTGTCCATCCCGTAAGCCACTCCACCACTAAGACTCTCTCTTTCTCTTTCTCTCTCTCATCAATTTTTTTCTCTGCGAACACACACGCGCATGGGCACGCACATTTATATATGTATGTGAGTGTATATATACATAAAAAAAATTTCAGAGTGACCCTAACCTGATGCACATTGATACTGGAGTTTGAATCTCATTTGCTTTTCGTTTCTTTTCTGTCAAAAATAATAAGCCTTCTAATTCTGAGGAATATTGAAAAGTCCGGCGTTCCTTAATCGCAGACACGGATTCTTTCTTTTCGTTCTGACGCAATGGCATTATCAAAATGGCCTTCCCTTGACAAAAGAAAACCGAAAATATCTCAAACTCTTAAAAGCACATTTGGAAAGCCATGACATGAAAAGTTAATTTTATATTATTTTTATTATATTTTTTTATGGTGAAGTAGCTAAAAAGCTCACCAGCTTTTAAACTCTGATAAGGAAAAAATGAGTATAAAGATCTCTCCCCGGGGAAGATGTTTTCGTTTTTGAAATATGAACGTCCGATTCGTTACATTAAAGAACAAGACCAATTTCATGATAGTAGCTGATGCGTCCTACCAAGGCCCGTGGGTTGAAAGTGGACTTCACAACCAATGAGGCCCCGAGTTTTTTTGTATCTCAGAAAATATTTGCATATATTGAAGACGAGCTTCTCCTTTTAGGCATAAAACGGTCGGGGGTAAAAGTCAGATGATTATGGGGAAAGGAGGAGTACTGAAAGAAATGTATCCACTGATGAAATTATTTTCAAAGGCCCGGCAGACAAAAAAAGATGGCCATACCGACTTCCCCAATGAAAGCTGTATTAACGTTGAATTCGAATAGGAATGCCTGTCTGGTTTGCAGCTATTTCTTTGTATTGAATTTGCGCAATTGAATTTGATATGTTGTCTGTTAAAAAAAAATTGTATAAAAACTAATTTATCCCGAATACCGTATATATTCTTGTATAGGTCGGATTTCGCATCCGATAAAAACGAACGTCATTGATGCATACACATTCCAAACAAATATAGTCTTCCAGCAAAATCTCATAAAATCGATTGGAATACAATTAAATTTGCAGCAAATCTTGAAAACGGCCTGACTTAATACATACATATGTACATATATTTATACAGATGTAATTTTATAATAATATCATATTGATGCAGCTTTATATTTAGTTGAAGAGGTGTTGCAAATCTATTTTTATAAGAGTTTCAATGCAATAGAGCTTGGTGATAATTATACTGAATCATATCCAATTCGATATTGTAATGTTTCACAAAAAGTCATATAACTCTATTATCGTTTATTTCGGAAAAATTAACGATTTTTTCAAATTACCAATAGGGTTTTATTTATTTATCGACGGGGCACCCCCCCTATATATATATATATATATATTATATATATATATATATATATATATATATATATATATATATGCTGACAGAATCAGAAGAATCTCCTTGGGTTTCGCCTAAACGGATCATCAGACAGCTATA
>OY757934.1:37821335-37866335 GCA_963585895.1 Sepioteuthis lessoniana | reverse complement strand
TGGCGCCGTGAGTGTCATTCAACTTGATGTTAAAGACACTTGGAGTCAGAGTTCGTAGACACTTCATCCATTTATCTTCATGTATTTCTATTATCACCGAGAAATTGTGCAATGCATTTTTTTTATTCTTTGTTTTTTTTATGGGGGGTTGTTTTGTTTTTGCCAGTCTTGCATCTTTATTAAAATCGTGAGCTTATTGGTATAATGGTTAGAGTGTTTGCCAGTGGTCCGGGAGACGACAGTTCAATCGCAGGTTGAGTCATACCAAAGACTCAAAAAATGACACTTGACGCCTCCTTGCTTAACACTCAGCATCATAAGGGTAAGTGGAGCAAACAGGGAAAGGTATAGCATCCTCCCTACACCTCTTTGTAGTAGCTTTTGAAAAAGGAGCCTTCGTGTCGCCCTCGTCATTGGTCAGCCAAGTTACAGGAGATAAAGAGAAAGAGAGAAAGAGAGCGAGCGGGCGAGAGAGAGAGAGAGAGAGAAAGAGAGAGAGAGAGAGAGTAAGTGAGAGAGCAAAAGAGGTGGGGAAATTGATATTGATTGATTTTATATACAGATTTTATGACAGTTGCAATAATTACGATCTCTACAGACGGTAAGATGTTTTAAAATCTGTTTTCAGCTCTTTCAAATTCATAGGTGTACATCACTTATGAGCTCGCCCCTGCTTCTCCAGCAGTGTCCTGCGTGTCTGGTTCGTCTAACTTGGATAGTTTTCGTGATGGAAGGCAAGTGGCCGTATAGTTGGTGCTTTGTGGGGTGTTGCCGGCAGGACTTGTTCAATATTGCTCGCAGCATTTTTGTGTAATTGCCGTCTAGCTTATAAAAGTCAGTTTATCGCTTTTGATCTATGCTTATTTTTATATGAAGGAGAGTATTTATTCGTTTAGTTCGAGTTCATTGTTTAATGGCATATCAAACTTCGTGGGTTATTTAATGGCAAAGCCATCCTTTTAGAAGAAGGGTAATATTTAACCAATAGTTGTGGGATAAAGAGGTTCCTACCTTTTTCAAGGGTATTAGTTCGAAAGTGAACTTAATAGCGTTGTTCGAACTCACAAACGACGTTGCAGTCCTGCCCTTTATTCACTACATCATTAGGAATTACTCCTGAGAATATCTATGAATTATGGCTTGTGGGTGTTTTTAGAGTTAGACTATTTACTGGAAAGTTTAAAGTCACAATTGATTTATAGTCCTTAATAGAATTCATATAGCAAATAAAAATTGCTGTTTAGACTGAAGAAACAGCAGACTCTCTCTCTTTCTCTCTCTTCCTCCTATCCTTCTCTCTCACTCTTCCTTCTCTCCTTCTCACTCTCTTTAACCCCACTCCTTTTCGCTTTTTCTCTTTCTCTTTCTCTCTATCTCTCTTTCACTCTTTGTCTTTAACTCTGCCCTGAATGAGCAAACAAACTAACATTTTGAACATCAAAGCCTTTTAGCTTTACTTGGAATATAAGGGAACCTAAAAACACTGAAAAATATCAGGGGAAAACGATATGGAAAACCTTTCTTTTATTTATTTGGTGTGAAAGTACGGAATGCATTTACACCTTTATTTTAATTGTTCCTTTATACGTGGATTGTTAAAATTCCATTTTATAAATTATAACAATATATATATATATATATATATATATATATATATATATATATATATATTGGCAGCATTTCTTCATTGCTTCATATTTGATTGAACATAATAGATATCGTTTATCTACATATTTTTGTTAATCTTTTCGAATCATAGGTATTCGACGGGAATTGGGTGATAAACCTTCCATAATTAGTTATTTCCCAAGTACTTTCTGCCCAACTTTGAGCCATCATCCGGGGAGGATGTATTACAAAAGTGATGTTACTTTTGTATGTCCATTACTACTTTGTAAGAATGAGCGTTTTCACTGTTGTATTGTGTAGCATTTATTTTTCGAATTTGTTTCTAGAAATGGTGTCAGTAGCTAAAGACATTTAAGTACATTAGTACTGGTTTCAGAATTAATTCTACTGAGTTTGGGTTGTATGTTCCTAATATGTAGTGCCTTGAGAATCCGTAGTTTTTACTTGTTATTTTGATGTTCTAATGTTGTTGTGTTTTCGGTAAGTGTATTCCGTAATTCATTTGTTGGGCATGAATGTTTTTTAAATGCTGTGCTATGGAACTTGTATCAGACAGGTTCATTGTAAGTCTTCTCGATAGGGTAGTTGAGGTTAAATCGACATAAATATTATTTTAAGAGATACAATCTCGTAAAGGACATTTGAATTGATATATAAGGTTGTTTTTTTTTGCAAAGCTCCAATCGAGGGAGAAGAATTATTTTTCATGACTAAGTTGGAGGTTTTAAATTTATTATAGTATATAATAAGTTTTATTTTTTCATTATGATCAGTGGGGAGTATGTTTCTATGAATCAATGTTCTTAATATTTTTTCATCTGATTTATAATTGTAGTGCATTTGGTTGAGGTAAAAAGTTTGACAAATGTTTGTTGACTGGGTGGAGTGGCACAGCGTTTATTTTGTTGGTTAACATTTTTAATTATATGTTTAATTTGTTCATCAACGATATTGTTAGGAAACCCATTATTGATGAGAGCCTGTTTTATGTTTTCTACCTCTTTATAAAATATTGTTTTGGAGGAGGAGATCAGTATAGCACTGGATATCAGGTTATTAATAATTGCTTTTTTATATCAGAAGGGGCATTCACTTTTAAAGGTAAGGATACAGGAATTATTAATTTTTAAATCAGTGCTAATGTACTTAAATTTCTTTAGCTACTGACGTTATTCCTAGAAACAAATTCGAAAAATAAACGCTACTCAATACAACAGTACAAACGCTCATTCTTACAAAGTAGTAATGTACACACAAAAGTTACATCACTTTTGTAATACATCTTCCCCTGATGATGGCCCAGATTTGAGCAGAAAGTACTTAGGTAATAACTTATTATGGAAGGTTTATCAACCAATTCCCGTGGAATATCATAAGATGAATACGGCAATTCGAAAAGATTAACAAAAAGTATGTAGACAAAAAAAGTCTCTTATATTCAATTATATATATATATATATATATATTCCTGAGCCATTGGCTTGAGTAGAGTGTTCGCCAATGGTCCGGGAGGTCAGGGTTCAATCCTAGGTCGAGACATACCAAAGACTCAAAAATGGTTCTTGATGCCACCTTGCTTAACACCCAGCATTATAAGGTAAGGATCAAGAATAAAGTGGAGCAATCCAGGGAATTGAGTAGCACCCTTCCCTTCACCTCTGTGTAATAGCTAGTGAAAAGAGAGCCTTCAGGTCACCCTAGACTAAATTCACCAAGTTTACTTTATATATATATATATATATATATATAATTCCAATTATATAAATATGCTAAATGGCTAAAAATGTAATCATTCAAAAACTCATTAACTTTTATAGAGTCATTGGCTTATTTAACAACATCGAGAAAACTTCTTCATTTGGGAATATTTCTAAACACCTTTCAATCGAATGTTTAAGTTAAGCTCTCATTCCCCTATGAACGCCAATTCCCTAGCATTTATCAGTCAGTCAATCTTGAATTATAATTGATCGTGAGAAAAACAACTGTTGATGATGGCTTTAGGCTGCAGTGCACTCTAATATAACTTCTAAGTCCTGGAAATCTTTAAAAAAACTTTATTGCTAACTGAGAAGGCAAATAAGTGAGGAGAAGGATGCTGTTTGTCTTTCTGGGCTATCACATGGTGTTTTGCAAACTTTATTGTATTCCGGACATTTTGTGTCACTTGTCAAATGGTAATTTATGGGTTGGGTGCGTTTATGCTATCTCAAATGACAAATTAGTCCTTCCTTAGAATGAGAGACGCTTCACTCTATTTTACAGGTAAGATTCGCTTTGTTCAGTTTGTCAGTATCTACGCCATCCGAGTTAAACAGTTCAGTTTTTTGGTGTCCTATTTTATTCATTTAAAATTGTTTATCAGATTTCGATGAAATATATCTCTAGGAAACAGGACCAAAACTTTCAAGGTTTCACTAAGCTTCAAGAAAAGGGAAAAAAGCCAAAAGAAACTACAATTCCTTTCCACCGATTTGTAATGGGAAGATTTTACTTTAGGAAACAAAGTAAAAAGAAATAAAGGAGAGAATTATCTTTTTTTTTCTTTCCGAGAGTTTCAGGTGCATGCACTCTCCATACACAAGTAAGTTACACATCTATAAATAAATAGAGGGAGAGAGAAGGGTTGAATACTCTGAGGTAGATAGAAATACGTCAGAGCTACACACGGTATTTACTTGTGTAAAAGTCGACCATTAATGTATGGAATGAATTTTTAAAGCCAAGGGCTCCTTGTTCCTTTCATAATGTTTGAATTTCAACAATACAACATAATTATTCAGATACAAGTCGCCATTAACATTTTCCTTAAGAAGTAGGCTTTCAAAATTTAGTCTATACACGGATATGTATAATAGATCTAGACAGATTTTGAAAGAGAGAGAAAAAAACAGTTTGAGATTCGCACTCTGTGAAAAGACTTGCGCCTTTTTCCCAAACACCAATAAAATTTAATTCTTTTCAAGTAAATGCATTTTAATTATATGATCTGTGCACATTATGCTTATATGAAATTGGATGTGCTGAGTGATGTATTAATATTTATCGAGATTTTTTCTTACAAATTTTGTTAAAATAGAAGGAATGTATTTTGAAAATAGGTATAAAGATAGAGCCTTTATCAATAAAGTTCTTTTGAATAATCTTTTAAATTGAGGCTTAGACTGTATGAAAATTAATTTTCCATTCCATTATGACATCCTGGCGTTATCAATCGTAGTTAAGTTTTGTGTAATTTTTACGAAACGGACACATTTTAAAGTTAATTTTAACACCTTAGAACAACATCTCAGCAGAAAAATTTTAAATAGTAAAACTTTTAATTAGTAAAAGCACCATTTGAACTTTCGAAAAATTACCTGAAACTTGTTTTCATCTTTTTCCTTTGTTGAGAAAATTGCAGTTTAACTTAAGTATTTTTAAGAACCCGAATTTAAAGTGGTGAAAAGGGGAAAAGCCTGTGAGCCAACCGTGGATTCGTGAAACTCGAATATCATTGTTAAGAGATTGAATTTTGTTATACACTTGATAAGAGGGGAAAACTCAAAAGTTGTAGATTGGAGATCACATCAAAAATGGCGCCAAACTAGATAAATCGTAAAAAGTTCTACAATATCGAGATTTTACCTACTTCATATAGACAAGTATTGGATCAATTGACTTAATTTTCCTCAAGGTAGATTAATTACTATTAGTAAACTTGGGCAATAATTATTAAGTAGATAAAATATACTGTTTGGCTGATAGAGGGGTCTAAATTTAAATGTACCCAAAGATAAAGATTATCTGTAAATTTTCTTAGTTACATAACAATTATATGTAGAAGTGTAACGCTTATCTTTGTCATTTTAATGAAATAAAAGTTCTGCAAAATTTTCTGAAGTTTTCAGTCAAAATATGAATACTTAGCATTTTGTGTGTTTTAGTGTGCATTTCAACTTGCTTTCAAGCTTAACAAGAAGTATTTTGATGTAATATAAGGGCGGGGGATGTAATATATTGATTTTCTACATGAATGCTTTTAATTACTTTAATGAGTTAACAAAAGCCTAAAACCTGTGACTGAAAGAGGCTCTGTAACATACTTTGGTGATTTTGTGTCTTTTAGATAAAATGATGGATAATCACTGCCCAAATTAAACAATTTAGTAAATGTATAATGAATAATGTATCCCTAGCTGTTTATGGGTAACTTTCTAGATGTCTTAATAGTTTTGTTTGCTTTTTATACACTTTCACCAATATGTTCTTAACTTGAAAGGTGATCATAATTATGAAAAGTCTAACCATATTAATTCTGAGACTGCAGGCTTTTATCAAGGCAAATTTCCTCAAATTTGCCAACCCGAGATTACGCCGATGAAATAGATCTAAAAAGTAAAAATGAATAAAACCACCCTAATATTAGGATTTATTTTGGGACTAATGCATACACTTCATCATTTCACTGATGCTGTAATTTTCACCAATTAGCAACTAAAACATTAATGCTTTCTTACATATTGCCAAAAAATATTCTATTTCGAAATTTCAGTACAACACTTCGAGATACAATTCCCTCTGGAACAAATTATGGAATTGGCACATTTAGATGATATTCACTTTGTTTGTTTTTTTAATCTAGAAGTAAATAGACTCATAACAGACTTGACGAAAAACATTTTGGCTTTATAAAATATACCTTAAAAACTCAGATTAATGGTATACATCAATGTGTCAGGATAAAAAAATTGAAAGCGATATACATTGAAAATGTACAAGCAAACAAATGAAAAACAAAGAGGTAAAAAGAGAAATCAATGCGTGAGACTGAATAGTAAGAAATCGACTAAATGAAATGGGAATTACTAAATGAATAACCAAACGAAAACCAGTACAAACAGAAGAAAATGAGATTAAAGTAAACTAAAGAGAAACAATCATTCCCTGTGGACAATTAAAGTGATATTCAGGGATCAATCAAGAGATTTGCATTGGCTGAGATGAGGATGATGTAACTTTGGTCTATTACTGCTTAAATGAAACGCATAAAGATGACTTCTTGAAGAGAATCAGGAAATTTCTCAAGTTATTCATAATATGAGGGTTGTATGTCATTTAAAGAACCAGGGGAGATGACTACGATTACCTAAAAAAATTGATGCTGTGAGCATTATAATCTTAGATAATTTTCTCATTCTATCGATAGAAAAAATGGTTTGGTGATGCTGAGGTCATTTTTCAGGACGATAATGCATCCTGTCACAGAACAAAGGAGATTAATTCTTTTCTTTAGGAAAGCATATAAAATGAATGACATAGTCAGCAAACAATCCGGATATAAATCCAGTTGAGAATTTATGGTGACAATTAAAAAGAATGGAACGAGAAAAAGCTTTATCCACTAAATATAATCTATTAACTGCAATTCGGAAAAGTTGTTATTTCTTTAATAAAGAAAATTGCTTTAGATTTGTGAAATTTATTTCTTAGAGAATTAAGGCCATCATTAAAGCTCGAAAAGCAGTAACTAAGTATTATATTTGTTTTCTTTTTCTTTTTTGTCAATTAATTCCATATTTTCCCTTAGTATTGGATTATTTGCAAATGTTTTCCTCTGCGTGGCTTGGAAAAAATTGTCATTAGCTTAAATAATTCATTTCAGTTTGTTTAAGATATAAACAAAGGAAATTAATTCTTTTCTTTAGGAAAGCATATAAAATGATAAATCAAGCCAGAATGTCCAGCTATTAAATAAAAATGATTTGTGTCTTATCTATCATTAGTTTATTTACTGATAAATAAAAAAAGACAAGGTGGACTTTTTCTAAGTTTGCAAATTCAATAATTGTTGCTAGAGATAGATGAATGCGAATAAACATAGAAAAAATCACTCTATTAGATATAGTACTCATATTCACTTATGAACATCAACAAAAACAGCTTCATTCATCACGAGAAAAATTTCAGAGCAACTAATGGCTGTACTTCTAAAGTACGCCTTGTATTAATTGATCATTTTTGCTATTTTTATATCAGTTGTTTCATTTTTATTACGGAAGCAGCGATATAGAGATGCCTTTATTAAATAGCATAGATAAAACAAAACGTCTGACAAACTTTACACTATCTATAGATGTTTCAAATGTTATTATTAAATGATTGTGTGCCGTATATAACATGGTAAATATAATTGCAATTTTCTATAAACAAAACGAGCAGAGAAAGTGATTGAGCTTATAGAAGGGAGAAACTGATAAGATAGATAAAAAGAGGTTCTGAAAAGTTCTTGTTCCAATTAAGAAGAGAATGTATATATTATTCTATATATTCATCCCAAAGATTAACTTGTCTGGCACATTGTTGTTTAAGTTCTTTAATCCTTCCAAAACTATTCAGTAAAAAAAAAAGTCTTTCTCAATTTCTTTTCGTATAATTACAAGCAAGAAAGTGAACAGAAAGAAATAAAATAGTTTTAAGGGTAGCAAATTTATACACATATTTATGCAAAACAGACTGAATAAAAGAAATAAATGGAATTATCAAGATGAATGAAAATGGGAAGGAGATGGCATGGAGGAAAACCAAATTGAGAAAGAAGTAATACAATTATCATAAAATATTTTAATCACTTCGTGAGACAGATGAGACAGTCGGGGTTACCTGGCATTGCTCAGATTATCTCTAAGCAGTACAAGGCTAGTTTTATTGAATTGTATGTTACTCGCCATCTCTAGAATATAGGGAAAGGTAGATTCATGACTTAAAGTCCATTATTGTAAAATGCACCGAATGAATTTTTCTATATAATAAGCTAAGTTTAGTTGAGAGACACTGCTAGGAATATGCTGTACCATACTCAATGAGTTATTATCTACTCGTATAACTCACTACACGAAGTTATTGTACAACAAAAGTAAATTAATGCTACTTTGTTAACCGGACATTGGCATGATGGTTAGATTGTTCACCGATTGCCCGGAAGATCTAGGTTCAATCCTAGGTCGAGTCATACCAAAGACTCAAAAAATGGTACTTGATGCCTCCTTGCTTAACACTCAGCATTATAAAGTATGGATCTAGGGTAAAGTGGAGCAATCCAGGGACAGGAGTAGCGCCTTCCCTTACATCTTGGTGTAGTAGCAATCGAAAAGGAGCCTTCGAGACACTCTCGACTACGGTCGCCAACTTTACTTTCTTACTTGTCAACCATTTTACCACTGAGAATATCAAAAACAAAATATTTAAAAAAACTAAGTGTACCTTAAAATTGGGACAAGGCCGCAAGTATGAGTATCTTGTGCGGGTCGAATTCATTACTCTTTAGTAGTTATTTAAATTAGCTTTGTTAACTTTGGCAAAAGGCCAGAAGTATGTGTCACTTGGGGAGAATCAAAATCATTACTTAAATGTTATTTACTAAGTTTTGTTTACTTTTAGTGTACAAGGCTAGAAATATATGTTTCTCAGTGAGAATCTAACTCAATAACAATTGTTTGCTTTTCTAGCTCGCTAACCCGATAACTAACCGTGACTTAGATTTAACTTAAACCACAAGTATAATCTACATTTTCTTTTTTAAGTAAAGCAATTATATTGTGAATTGAATTACCATCACGGCGAACAGCTCCGCATAACATACGGAAACACTGGACAGCTATTTCAACCTTATTAGGTCTCATCAGCAGTGCATACCGTGATCTCCACCACTGGAGATCAAACCAGTGACCACAGATTGCAGAGCCTAAACTCTACGACTGAGCCATCAGTTCATATCGCACACAAGTGACGCCAAATTAACTAGTCGGCGTAATTGCGCGGCTAATTAAACTGAATGTGTTTTGCAAGTTACATCCGTACCCTTTACAGAGGATACGGTCTTACCAAGAGGATTGGAAATATGCATCCGCGTAATTATTATCACCTCAAGGGCAAGGATATAGAAGTACGTTTTTCTTTTTTAAGTAGAGGAATTATATTGTAAATTGAATTCACAAGTATAATGTTTTCTATTGAGGATCTAACCTGCAAGTCAGTTGTAACTGAAAAGCGAGACTAGTTTAATACCCTATTTCCCAACAAAGTCTTATTCATAAAACATGAGAGTAGTTTAAATTTGGTGTAAGATCCCAAGTATGGAAACAGATAGTCGAACAAAACTACTCGGTGAGACAAGTTTGTTAACTATTATACCACTATGAGATGCTGCGGTCGGAACAAATTCGCTTCACCGATTCCACAACCTCTTGTATCCATCGGGTCAACGTTCAAGCGATAAAATATCGACATCAGTCGCTCTTGTGTGATTCCATGTATCTACCTCCAAATCTTTGTACAAGCTCTATGGAAAACTGGGCGTTACTTATGCAGTTATTCTACTTATTTCACAACAACAACAGTGTCGTAAAGAAGAGCAAGCAGCTTGGCATTAGTCTTAATGCTTGAGTTGCTACGCCGAGTTGGAGCACAACGTTTGACTGCCTTAAAGATTCCAGCTTTTGATTTTTGAATTTAGTATTTTCATTCTTCAAAACCGGTTGTCCAATTACAGCTAGAAAGTCCAATCTGGCCCACAATTTATTTTTAATTTCGAGGAGAAGCGATAAATACAGACCTTTTGCAAGAGTATTGGCGTAAAATAAAATGCAAACTGCCTCTTCCAGATTTTGAACTTCGCTTGCCAAGTTAATTTTCTACGACCATAATCATTAATTTATGAGTAACCTACTTAGTGACGAAAGAATGAATAATGTAACAGAAGACGAGTAACTGTTTGGAAAAGGAGCAAGGAAGAATTGAATGACCAAAAAGAAATAATAGAAACGTTTAGAACTTAAAATGAAAAACAGGAAAAAGATTCCAAGTATTGACAAATGACACAAAGAAAAAAACTTCCCTAATTTTCTGTGATTTTCATTCAGTCTTCAAACATCTGTTCTTAATTGATTATATTGGGTCTCTTCTAAATTTCAGTATTGAGAAAGTCTTTTAAAACGGAAATAACTCATTGACCAACTCTTTTCCAACGCTCCACGCTAAGAGCCAGCCGTTGTCTTGACAACTAACTTTTGATAGGAATCCAGAAAGAGGTCTGTAATCCAAAAATCGCTAAGGTAAACTTTCGATTATCACTAATCTCAAATATATTCAGCGGCCAATGATTGTTCATTAAATCTGCAATATATGACGGAGGATTCCATGGGTAACTGATAAGTCGTTATTTCTCTCTCTCTCTCTCTCTCTCTCTCTCTCTCTCTCTCTCTCTCACTCTCTCTCTCTCACACACACACACGTATATATATATATATATATATATATATATATTAATAAAAATTTGCAAATGTAATGAAGTACTGTTACTTAAAGTTTTACAGTGTTATAACAGGAAAGTCATCAGAGAACTCAAACGTTTGTACACACTTAAGTGGTTTTAAGTATTGCAATAAATTAATAGTTTTTTACACACAGTTAAATACTTTCAAGTCTTGCAATTTAACAGTAAGTATTTTATTGAAAACTATTCATTCATTTACACAATTAAATAGCTCCAAGTATTGCAACATAATACCGATAATTTGATTTAACATCAAACACCTGTTTGTTCTCTGTTAAGTGGTTTCATGTTTAGAAAATGATAAAATATTTCTATTTGAGCTACATACGAAACCTTAACTGGCACTACCACTCCAGATCAGAGTAGACCTGTAATTAATGGCAATGAAGGAAAATTCCACATTCCTAAAAGATCCAGGAATGGAGCCTCACTATCAGATGGTTTAGTTTCATATACCGGACTCTTGTTGTCGGTGGGGTATCGCCCCTCTGTATTGATGCAGTCTGCGTATTCTCCAGCCCCAGCCAACTGGGAGTTTTTAATTCAAATTTTCAACCAAGAAAATAGAGCTTCAGTCTCGATATTTTTTATGACCCCTCACATAATTAAATATCCAAACATACACTTTTTATCAATCAGATAACATGTGGCTCTTTTTATTTTGATTGATTTGGTTTGGTTTGGTTTGGTTTTATGGCATATCAACCACTGTAGGTTATTTAATGCCAGATCCATTTTATATATACAAACAATTCTTTCAAACTATTAAGTTTAGCATAATTACACAATTTAATTATTTGACTAATACATAGGACCCTATCAAGTGCTACCACTCCAGGCCAGAGCGATGGCGATAAAGGGGTACTCTGCATTTCCAAAGTTCCAACATAGGACACTCGTTGGGGAAGTTTTGCCCCTCTATAGAGATGTAGTCGGTGTATTCTAATGCCCCAACCGACTGGGCCATTCATATTTTGAGTTTTATGCCTAGCTTTTCACTGATCAATCTTAATACATCTTTTGTTGCTATTTCTTGGATTAATATTGGCTTTTGCTAAAAAGTTTGATTAATTTTGAAGCTGCGTAATTTTATCAAAATAAACAACAATATAAGTGTTTGGTTTTTTTTTCATTAACTAATAAAAAGCATATTTTTGCTATTGACTTTTTCAGTGCTTTTTTAATTGTCATTTTGTTGTATACATTTTGGTAAACAACTGAACAGGATTTTGAATATTACTTATAAGAAAGAATCGAACCACTTAGATTATAAAGGAAGTGACAAAAATTCTTCCCTCATTTTAACTGTCACCAGTGGGATGCATTTAAACAAATAGCAATGACATCTTCATCATTTGTTTTTGTTTTTTTCGGGATTTTTTTTTTGTTTATTTTTTAGATACGATCAGTTACGATTAATTACGGGACCGATGCATACCATGAGGTTGCTGTTAAAACATTTTTAATACTGAAGAATCTGTAATTGCAACACAAATTAATTTTTGAGTTCACTTTTTGTTACGTCGGAATGATACCGCAGCGAATTGAATTTTCAACCCATAGCTGTATCGATTTTCAATCAAGAAGAGCATTATTCCGATGTAACATAACATGAGCACAAAAAATTTTCTGTGTTGCAATTACAGATTCATCAGTCTTTAAAAAACAACAGCAAACAGTGAAAGCCATGATCGTATATGATTAGATCGGGAAAAAAATGACTAACATCAGATGGATGAAGCTACCATTGGCACTTACCTCATCTCACTTGTACCACACATGAAGCAGTTAAAAATATGTGATGTATTTCTGCTGTAATTTATTAAGTCGTTGAATTGAAATGTTTCTCCACATTTAACGTGACAATAAGAAGTTGGTTATTGCTTAACAATGTTTTATTCCATTTATCGACCTTAAAAACATTGTAAAAAGTATTTCTCCTAACTAATTTTTACGTTAAGTAAAAAATGTCAAAATGGCGAGATAAAGCATTTTTGTATTAAGAATTTCTAATGACTTTTTTCTTATTCAATACAGAAACAAATGAGAATATAAAGATTTTCATTTTTTAGATATTATTAAATATTATTGCTGTTGTTATTAGCATTGTTTTTAAAAAAAATTTTTCTTACAATGTATTTTACTTGGACAGAGTAATTTGCGGTGAAAAACACGTGAAGTAATACACAGAAATCAATAATAATAATAATAATAATAATAATAATCTTGCCAGCATTGAAGACAGCATTGACACATCGATACAACTATTCAAGGACTACATAGAAAAACACGAATGAGAACTGATTACAGCTATCAGAAACGAGACAGACAACATGATGGACAACAGTATGACAACAAATAGGCAATAAAAATGAGAAGAAAAACAACTCTATGGACGTTTCAAACGACTAAGAAACCTGGACCTAGCTAAGAAAAGAAAACCTTATGAAAGAAACAGAATCTCTCCGAATAGCAGCACAAAACAACGCCAAAGGAACCAATCATATCCAAATGAGAATAGATAAGACTCAACAAAATAACAAATATAGGTTATGTGGTGACAGAGACGAAACCATCAATCACATAATAAATGAATACGGCAAATTAGCACAAAAAGAGTATAAGACTAGACATGAGTGGATGGGGTAGGTGATCCACTAGGAACTGTGCAAGAAATTAAATTTGACTATCCGAACAAATGATTTATGCACAACCCAGAATCTGTCCTGGAGAATGACACACACAAACTCGTATGGGACTTTGACATACAAACGGATCACCTAATTTTGGCCAGAAGAGCAGACCTTATAATAATCAACAAAAAAAAAAAAAGATGTTGGAAAGTTGTGGACTTTGCTGTAGCAGCTGACCATAGAATAAAACTGAGAGTGAAAAGAAGGTTAAGTACCTCGACTTTGTTAGGGAATTGAAAAAACTATGGAACATGAAGGTGACAATTATACTAATCGTGATTGGTGTTTTCGGTACAGTAACAAAAAGATTATTAAAAGGACTGGAAGACTTGGAAGTAAGAGGACGAGTGGAGAACATCCAAACTACAGCATTGTTGAGAACGGCCAGTTAACTGAGAAGGTACATGGAGACTTGAGGAGACTAGCTGTCGCTCAAACTCTAGTGAAAGACCATCGGCGTTAGCTGATGTGAAAAATTATAATATGTAGGTTATGTAGTGAGACGAAACCATCAATCATATAATAAGTGAAGGCAGCAAGTTAACACAAAAAGAGTATAAGGCAAGACATGAGTTGGTGGCCAAGGTAACCCACTAGGAACTGTGCAAGAAATTTAAATTTGACTATACGAACAAATAGTATATGCACAACCCAGAATCTGTCCTGGAAAATGAGACGCACAAACTCCTATGCGATTTTGAGATACAAACGGATCACCTAATCTCTGCCAGACGACCAGAGCTTATAATAATCAACAAAAAAGAGAACTTACAAACTTTGATGTACCGAAGGACCACAGAGTAAAGTTGAAAGAAAGTGAAAAGAAAGGTAAAAAAAAAACAACTTTTCTAGGGAATTGAAAAAAAATCTATGGAATATGAAAGTCATGGTTATACTAATTGTAATTGGTGCTCTTGATACAGTCACCAAAGGATTGATAAAAACACTTGAGGATTTGGAAATGAGAGGACGAGTTAAGACAATCCAAACAACAGCATTGCTGAGATCGGCCAGAATACTGAGAAGAGTCCTAGAGACTTGAAGAGACTTGTTGTCACTCAGACTCTTGTGAAATACCATCGGCTAATGTTAATGTGAAAAACTCTCAAGGAGTACAAATAATAGATCAAATTTTCTTTATACAACTGATTATATATACATGCTGCTGTTGAAAGATATATCCCACAGAATGTTTTGAATACTGAAGATTATTTTATCATTTATGTAATAAACATGCCAATCAATGAATTGTGAAACTTAAAGTTGTCGGTTGGAAAAGACATCAAAACAGTGACTACGTAAATATGAATTTTTAAATATCTCTGCTAATATCATATTTACCCAACCCCTCCGCTCGGGCAGGATATGACACAAGGTCAATTTTTAAGCGGAGTTTAACAGGTTTGAATTCAGAGTATTCCTTCTCCTAGACTAGTTGTCTCACCAAAGCTGAAGAACCTAGTCTGCCCTACTATTTACCCATAGCTGGAGGGGGAATAATTGGATTCATACCTTTCCCAAGGGTATTAGTGCTATGTGAAATGCAATCAGTCTCGTCTAGGATTTGAACTCGTGTCGCCGTGTCCATTTCCTACGACGATAACCAGTACACCACGGGCACCTCTGCTTATATTATCGGAATGCATTGTATATTTTTTGGATTTTCTATATGATTTTTGGAAAATCTTCGTGTCTGAATATATAGAAATAATGTAGAAATTAAGAATAGTAGCCGGAGAGGAAGTAGGAGCAATAATGACTAGAAGGACTAGTGAGAGGTAACCACAAAATAACAAGAAGTAATGAATTAGGAGATAGGAGGTAGGTGAAATATTCTTGATAGTTACGTGACAAACCTTTGAAATAAAAAATAAAAGCAAATAGGAATTCGACCGGTTAGGAAGACAGACGTGTAAAAAATGTCCAACGGAAGAAGAGAGAGTCGCAGAAGATTAAAAACAAACACCCGTCTACAATCAGTAATAACATTCAAAAGAGACGACAAAAAATGACCACATACGTAATAATTTTTAAGTGTCTCCGGCTATATTATCGAAAAGCATTAAATATCTTTTGTATTTTCTGTGTGATTTGTGTATAACACTTGTGTCTGAATGGATAGAAATAATGTTGGACTTAAGAATAGTGGCCGGAAAGGAAGTAAAAACAATTATGAATAGAGGGAGTAGTGAGAGGTAACCAAAAAGCGATGAGCAGTAAAGATTTTAACATAGAAGGGAGATGGAATATTATTCCTAGACAAGTGTCTAACTTTACTAAACAAAACCATTTATCAGTAGCAGGGAGATATATATCAAATTCTTAAAAACAGAATGAAAATCACAATACATGGATGAGTCCTAATATATCAGGGTTTAAAGAACAAAATACCAGTCACACGGTAAAGTAAAAAAAAAAAAAAGAGGACCATTCGGAACTTTAACTAAGTTAAAACTTAATAAATTTCCCGGAAAAGGTGTTTTTGCGACCCTCTTAAGAGTTCTCTTACTTTAAGGGTACTTTGTCACATCTGTGACAGGAGCGCAGATAATAAACAACTCTCAGATCTGGGATAGCTACAATGTTCTAACCATGAAAAATAAAAATGACGAATCGAAACATAACTCAACGTAGGATCTGTTACATAGCTAGATATCCGGATACGTGAAATGGACATATTCACACCGGTACGTAAAACGTTCATAATGTTCGTAACATATATACATAGAACATAAGAATCTCGAAACACGAAAAACACTTACGACTTCTCAGTTCAAGTACGAAACTTTTTATTACCTTTGAGTTTAAAGGTTCTTCGACATAAGGAGAGAGATACACTTTCTTTCTATTCTGGCTGTCCCATCTGATCGCCCCCCAACACGTGCGACACCTTCCCAAGGCCTCCGCAAGCAAGCGAAAGTCAATCGTTTTCTTCCGAGGCAGGACTCAACTCAACTCACTGAATTTTTTTGAAATTCCCCAAATCCTCCGCGCGCGCTTCCGGTGCATGACGTCATTCACATCCACTGGTCAACCTTTTTATTGGATTTTTATTTTGACATTTATGAACGACACATCCTTCCTGCGCGCGCTTTAACACCTACACTCAAGTTTGCACCTAACTAACCCATGTGCTGAGCCGAAAGGTTCTCAGCCTAACTAACCCAAAGGTATATAACGAAATCCCTCGGCCATTATATTACAGGACCTAGACAACAGGTTTGGGTGACATGATCGGTAGGTGTTCGCTTTGATAGGCACCCTGCGAATGCTGGTTGTTCCTTTTTCAAGTTCACAACCGACGAATTAGACAACCACTCAAATCCGCAACACCCACGCAAAAAAAAAAATGGTTGGAAAAACAACAAATTACTCTTCACAGTTATTTTAGGAGCAACCCTATACAAAGAAGGTATTGAAAAAGAATGATAAAAATATGGGAAGAAAGCGCTAGATTTAAAATAACTCAAAGACTCGCTGACCAAGCTAAGACAGTAATAAAGAAACGGTGGTTTTCTGACCTTGAAATATTTGAAATACATAAAAGAATAAATAGGAATCTCGTTAACAAACCCCTAATATTATAATCAAGAGACTAAATGCGGAAAAACAAGAACCCTTAAATTGTACTGAGACGCAAACTAATAGTACTCAAAACACCACACACCCAAACTCCACAGAACAAACACTAACACAAGAAGAAAAAATTAATGAACAGATTATAAAGAGAATTATGTCTGGAAAGAAGACCATGTTACCATCTCTCAGGAACTAAGACTGGAAAGCATTCAAGATAGAAACTAAAAAATAAATAAATTATTAACACTTATCTTAACAAACAACATCTCAGAATTAGACGAACTAATCTAATCAGAAGCTAAATTAGTCTGTGTTAAAATTGTAGTTCCCCTAATGAACATTTACAGAATCTCAAAACCAGGATAGGAAATCAGACTAGAAAAACGGATTTGAAATTTACATCAACAAGCAAAAATTAGAAGACTTAAGAAAAACGTTGGAATATGTTAGGATGAAAAGAGAACAACAACACAAGTAAAACAAACAATACGATACGAGGAAATAAATTAGAAGATACAAGGAAAAGAAGGAAAACTAAAAAGATACCGAGGCGGAATAAAGCAATACAGATAAAAACAGGAAATTCCAAAACGTTAAAAGAAGCTGTACCTGCAAGAAAAAGGAAAATTCAGGAAAACATACCAGCAATCAGATGAAGAGGAAACAAAACAATTTTTGAGCCAAATATGTTAACAGGAAGAACATTACAGGAAAGCCGAGCTGAAAAACAGCATTAAAAAAGAGTTTCAAAGATTTGATGAAGTCCCTAAGGCGAAAATACATCTTGATTCACTCAGACCAGTACTCAAAAATGTACCAAATTGGAAAACGCCAAGACATAAAGGATTCTGGTTTTAAAAATTCACGACAGACTGTTTATCGAAACGAATAGTAGCTTAGAAGAAAGAGATATACTCAAATGGATGACCAAAGGAAAGACCACTCTGATCTAGAAAGACCCTCAAGAATGAACCACACCCAACAACTACAGACCCATAACATGCATACTGATGATGTGGAAAATACTAACGGTACAAATTGAGGAGGAAATTTACTATTTGCTTATAAGCCGCGTACTTTTCCCCAGACAACAGAAAAGATGCCCAAAGGGAACAAGCGGAACAGGAGATCTACAATACATCTATTGATACATTTTCAAGGAAAGCAAAACGAGACGAAAAAATGTTGCCATAGCGTAGATCGATTAGAGAAATGACTATGATAGGGTCCTGATAAGCTGGATAATATACTGTCTAAAATATACGAAATATCCGACAAAGTTACAAAGTTCATCATGGAAGCCATGAAAAATTGGAAAGAGTTGGGGACCCTGATACAAAGAATAAGAATATAGTTAGGGTATGGGATCGGAATTAGGCTAAGAAAAATGTGCCATTCTAATTATGAGAAGCGGAAAATAACACATGACGGAAGGAATAGAACTACAAAATCAAGATAAAATCAGAACGCTCGGAGAAAAGGACACTTACAAGTACTGGGGATTATTGGAAGCGGACACCATCAAACAAGTTGAGATGAACGAAAAAATTTTTAAAAGAGTATCTCAGGAGAACTAGAAAACTGCTCGAAACCAAACTCTTTAGCGGAAATCTCATAAAAGATATAAACACCTGGGCTTTCCTCCTTGTAAGATACTCGGTAGCATTTATGAAATGGACGTGGGAAGAAATTCGGGAAAATGACCAGAGAACAATAAAACTAATGACGATGCATAAGGGCTTATATCACCGAGATGACGTTAACAGACTACATGAGTCAAGAAAAGAAGGACGAAGAAGTCTTGCCAGCATTGAAGATATCATTGATGCATCGATAAGCCGACTCGAAGACTACATAAAAATCAAAGAATTACACAAACCAATAACAACACAAACAACATAAAGGTCAAAAGAACAATAACTAGTAAACAAAAATGGAAAAGAAGCCAACTAAATGAGTATTTAAAGCAATAATCAAGCGAACATCTCACACCAGAAGACTTGGACATGGCTAAGAAAAGAAAGCCATCAGAGAGAAACTGATTTTTTCTAATAGCAATACAAAACGATGCCATAAGGACAAACTATGTTAAATCAGAAACTAGACAAGATGCACGACATAGCAAATATAGGTTATGTAGTGATAGAGACGAAATGAACAATAACATAATAAACGAATGTAACTAAGTAACCCAAAAGAGTATAAGACTAGGCACGACTGTGTTGAGAAGGTTATCCACTGCGAATAGTGAAAGAAATTTCAATTTGACCATACAAACACGTGGTATAGGCATAGCCGAGAATCTGTCCAGAAGAATGAGACCTATAAAGTTCTCTGAGATCTTGATATACAAACAAATTACCAAATCTCAGCCAGACAACCAGACCTAGTGATAATCAACAAAAAAAGAGAAGCTGTCGAATAGAGGACTTCGCCGACCCGTCAGACCACAGAGTAAAATTGAAAGAAAGTGAAAAGAGAGATACGTCCCAAGACCTTTCTAGAGAAGGAAGAAAGCTAGAAAACATAAAGATGACGGTGATACCAATTACAATTGGTGTAATTGGAACAAACCCTAAATAATTGATAAAGAGACTAAAAAACTTAGAAATCAGAGGACAAGATAGAAGACAAGACGAAACAAAACAGCATTATTGAGATCGACCAGAATCTTGGAGACTTAAAGAGATTTGCTGTCACTCAAACTTCAGGGAAAAACCATCAGCTAATGTTGGTGAGAAAGTTCTCAAAAGAGTAAGATGAGAATACTTTTTATAGTTAATTTTCCCTTTTAAATCACTCAGCTTGTCTATCTACGACAACGTGGAACTCCTCAGATTAGAAATAACTATCAAGGTAAGCTTTAGATGTGAATCAAACTCTCGTTGCCTCAGTTAAATGTACTCGCAGTTCTACCGACTGAAGTAAGGAAACCATTAGTTGGCCGAAGCCCAAATAAACTTTTTAAACTCATCCTTCTCAAAATACCGATCTCACTTGGGGGCAATAATTACTGTTATTATTCATGATGGAAATTTATTTAAAGTTTTTATTTGCACAATCATTGCTAACTTTCTTTACATTTGATTTCCCACATTTTTTTTATTCTTCCGAATAGTTGATTTTCATGGTACCCAGGAGTTGATTGTGTTTATGTTAAGAGGTGCAAAGCTTGAAAGAGACGCATTGATCGATGGGGATTCAAAGTAAATCTGACAAACGCTTTCCCCGGATTCATGTGATTATAGTTTGTTTACAGAGATTAATTTTTTTTATTGCTGTGTTTGGAACTCACCCGAAAAGAAGCATTTTGGTTGTTGATTGATGCAGTTATTTTGGGACTGAGACATGGAAGTAGTCTCAGGTTGAATCTTTCTGCTCTTTGGGTAGAATAAGCAAAAGATAACTTACGCACACAACCAATCAATCCTATGCACACACACACACACACACATACACATCCATACAATCTACACAAAAAAAACGCATATACGCACTGAAATACGAAGCGTTCTAATGAATACATCAACATATGCATAAATATTCACACACGTACACATAGTTTCACGCATAAAATCATAAAGAAATACTTATACATTTTCATGAAGTACACTCCAAACAATTCTTATAAAGATAATTTTCTTTTAAAACAAATTATAATTTCTACTGGAACATTATAAAATAATAACGGATATTATTAGTAATTATTGGCCTAGTGGGTAGAGTGTTCGCCAATGGTCCGGGAGACCGGGGTTCAATCCCAGGTCGAGTCATACCAAATTCTTAAAATATGGTACTTGATGCCTCCTTGCTTAATACTCAGCAATATAAGGGTCGTATCGAGCGTAAAGTGGAGCAATCCAGGGAAAGGAGTAGCGCCCCCTACACCTGAGTGTAGTAGCTATTGAAAAGGGAGCCTTCTTGTCGCCCTCGTCTACAGTCGCCAACTTTACTTTTACTTACATTTTATTTATAAGTAAATTTAATGGCGTCGAAATTTTCTAACATAAAATATACGTATCTGTCCAAAAATAAGTATGCTACATATATATCTTCAAGCATTTTATTTTTAGTTACAGAGGTGTTGCAATTTTAGTTTTGGCTGCAGAATTTCAATGCTGTAGAATCTGGGAATGAATGATACCAAATAATATCGGGTGTTTGGTTGTGTAACACTCCATAAGAAATGCTAAATCCTGGCTTCTTTGGTTTAGAAGAAATGAATTTTTTTATGCAAATTGGTAGGTTGAACTTGTTTGTGGGCAATAATTTACATAAACACAGAGACGAGTATACACACTGAGATTGGTACAAACACATAGAGAGAGAAGCACAAACTCAAAAGCCAGTACACACAGAAGTAGTCATATATTCACACAGAAAGGCGCTCATATGAAAAGGCTGTGTGTGTGTGTGCAAAAATATACATTTTCTAAATGCTTGAATGTATGTTAATAAAGTTGGCGACCGTAGACGAAGGCGACCAGAAGCCTACCTTTTCAATAGCTACAACACCGAGGTGTAGGGGAGGGCGCTACTCCTTTCCCTGGACTGCTCCACTACATTTGATACGTACCTTATATTGCTGAGTGTTAAGCAAGGAGGTATCAAGTACCATTTTAAAAGTCTTTGGTATGATTCGACCTGAGATTAAACCCAGGTCTCCTGGACCATTGACGAACACTTTATCCACTTGACCAATATACAATATTGGTCAGATCTAATATGAAAGTCACTATATGGTATAAATCTTTTGTCTTGTATGATATTATTGCTTACTCTTTTGTACCACATCTTCAGCTTTTGTTTAAGTCACACTCTACTGCGTAAATAAGATTTTTCGGAAAATCTGAAAAAAATGAACAGGAAATTAAGGGTCCTATCTTGTCACACTGGCCACAGTATGTTGGTAAGTGGTTTGAATTCAACTTTTTTTCCCTCTTGACTAGTTTCTTATGAGGACTTGAGAGCACAGTCTACCCAACTATTTTACCCTTAGCTGGATGGGTCGTGGATTGATTTATATATTTCCCAGTGTCATTGGGGTGGAATAAAATGTTTTGACCAGAATTTGAATTCGTATCGATGATCCAATTTTCTTTAAAAATAACCATTTAACCCATGTCTCTGCAATATATATATATATATATATATATATATATATATATATATATATATATATATATATATATATATGTATATATATATATACAATTATTGTGCATAAATATATCTGTGCATATTAATATTTATTTATTAAGAATGTGCGAGGGTAACTGCTTATCAATATTTATATCATTGGACTCAAACAAATATATGCACATGAATACTTCAAAGCATTCAAATGAAAGTTTGATTGTATATATTGCACTTCCTGATCAGATTTGAACCCATTATTGATTCTTTTAATGCTACCACATAAGCAACTGTCGAGATTGATAATGAGAATATGAGGAAAAAATGTTTATGCGAAGCTGATTGATGATTCGTTCATTCTAACTTATTTTTCTCACCTCTATTGCAATCAGTTCATTTGTGTATTTCTAAAAAATATTTTACAAGATGTGCATAACATAAATATGGTTGTAAATGCTTAAAAAACGTTTTTTTTTTTCACTTTTCTCAGCATTAAAGATAACTAGTTAAAAATGAGATCTATAGTATGTTCTATCAAATATTACGCATCATATAAGGATAAGGCTTATCTTTAATAATAATGAAATGTCCTTACTTCAAGTTAGTTATAGATTTATTTAAGAAAAAAAACAATGAAAATTCCCTGATTTGATTAGAAAAAGGCAACTAGGATTAGAGATTAAAAATAGATTTCAATATATATATATGTATATATATATCCGATAAAAACAACGCTCTGTGCATGTACCTTCACATACACATGCACTATATACCACTCACACATATACACACAATAATACGCAACTAGAACCCCCACCCCCACCCACACACACATAAACTCTCTCTCTCTCTCACACACACACACAATCACACGCAAAGATTCCTACACACTCCCAACGGTTTTTGACTGTATTTTTCGATTTTCGATTCATTTAATTTTGTTATCTGCCTGATTATTGTTGTTTTGTTAAAATTTCATGGGACAAAATCCCATGGCATTGAAAATATAAATCTAATATATTATTATTATTATTATTATTATTATTATTATTATTATTATATAATACCTCTATCCTAGATATTGAGAACTCTCCATATTATATTGCACTTGGTTCGCCACAAACCCACTAAGTGATTTAGTGACCAACGACACTGTTATCATATATATATATATATATATATATATATATATATATATATATATATATATATATAATACTCACTTATATACAGTACAAAAATAGCACTGACAAGTATTCCTATTTCAGATAAACAGACAAATGATTGAGGAAAACTACCAAATTTTGTACGCATGCTTCATGGACCCAGAAGAATCTGTAAACAAAAAAGGAAAAAAAAATTAACTTTGAAAAGCGAATTTTTTACTCTGTCTTAACCTGCCTCTCTCTCTCTCTCTCTATCTCTCTCTCTCTCTCTCTCTCTATCTATCTATCTATCTATCTTTGTGTCTGTGTGTCTGTGTGGAGAGAGAGAGAGAGAGAGAGAGACCGTATTAAATTCGCTTTTTAAAGTACCAGCTTTTTGCCTTACTGGCAGATTCGTCTTCATTTTTGCAAGAAATGGTTATTATAATTTGTGGTTTGAAACCAGATAATTGTTTGCAAGATAAACACTGACTTTGACATGAACTAACTTAACAAGTGTTGACATAGCATAAAACTAAACCAAACCAAACCAAACCAAACCATGAATCTGGATGTGTAAACTTATTAGAAAACACATAGCTTGTTTAGGACAAACATTCTGGATTGAAAACGAAAATGTTCACTTCTTTAAATATCACACAAAATTATTACTTCAGAAAACTCATTAATTCTTTAGAGCACTATGCATTAACATAGTTTTTATAGCAACAATTACCGATTACAATCGTTCGTGGAAATTTTTAAATTAACAATGAATATCGCCAGACACTAGATTAGGATCCGTTTCTTAAACTTTGAACTGCGTAGACTAATTCTTCAACTGTAAAATATATAAATATCTATATCGACGGTTGAATTTCTTCCAGTCTGTTTTTTTTTCTTATCGTTTTATTTTTTCTTTTTATCTAACTATTGGTCTCTTTTCGTATTTATTTGTCAACCCATTTTGCATTTTGAGTTTCTTTCTTTAAACCATTGTGTCTAATGATCTGTCATCAGTTCGTTTGTTCTTACTAAGAACTCAGTGCATTTTGGCGGACCGTAATATCTATTGAATCCAATCATAAGAGAATTTACCCTTCGATAACTCTTCACAAACCAACATCACTTCAAAGGTAACTCATTTGTCCATTTGTTGCCAAGAAATCCTTGTCTGCAACACCAAATCTTCAGTCGCACGGAATATTCTTAATTTAAAACCAAACGAACCAATTCTTTGAACGAAGTGCAGTTTTTGTAATCACAAATAATTTGATCATTTCTAATTGAGCAAACTTTATTTCACAACCCACTCTAGAGAGATCAAATCAGTACGTGACAAGCAACGAATAATGAAAGAAAGATACATACATTATAACGTTGTTTACGTTACGTTCGCTAATGACAAAAAGGGGCTTGCAAAAAGGGAAGTTGAAAAGGTATTTCAAAAAGTAAAAATGAGATAAAAGTAATGAATTTATCGAAGTTTTCCCTGAGGATTGTTAATTGCAGGTTTTATAGATTTGCGAGTGACAGAGAACACAGAAAATGGAATCGGTAAGTCAAGTTCAGCTTCAATACTGAAGTTGTTTGCATTCCTTTAGCGTTAATATCCTAAATTAATGCACGTTTCTGTACTGAGATCGATATAAGTAGATTGAGATATATAGATTAAAAGAGGCTGTTATAGGTATGTAAGAATAGAATGAGATAGATAGATAGATAGATAGATAGATAGATAGATAGATAGATATGAACAGAATGAGATAGATATGAACAAAATAAGATAGATATGAACAAAATGAGATGGATGCACATAGACTGAGATAGGTATGAATTGGCTAAGATATATATGTAGAGATTAAATAGAAACATACGATGAGATAGATATAACAGACTGATATTGAACGATATGGACAGAACGTGATGGCTATGAACAGACTTGAATTGATGGATACAAATAGACAAGACAGATACGATCAGACTGAGGTAGATATCAACACACTGATATATATATATATATATATATATATATATATATATAGAGAGAGAGAGAGAGAGAGAGAGAGATTGATATGAACGCACTAAGATATAGATGAATAGATTACTATTGATGATATAAAGATAGAGGGATTGATAGATACGAATAGGCCAGTAAGTTCTTGCAATCAAGGATTTATGTATGAAAAACTTTGTCCTACTCCATTCATTATATTAGAACAAACAAATGTATTTAAGAATAAATCTTCATCATGAAGCCAGATATTTCTTCGGCTATTGGCGTTCTCATACAAAGCAAATTAAGAAACTGGAACTTACATGTACGAATCCTGAGTGTTACATTATTAATTGCGTTTCCTGCTAGACTTGCAGACTATTCCATGTATTGTCTCGCTTTTAAAATTACCTTTAAGTTGGGAAAAACAAGCACATCTTTCTTTTCGACTAACATTACTGACCAACTATATATAGAATGAATGAATTATATTAGAATTATGTCTATTCTTTGCATGTGACAAAATTTTTAAGAAAGTGATTGATGTAGTGTATCAACAAAGAGACACAATATGAAAAAAAAACATTATCACTTTTAGGTTATTATATATATTGAATTAATATCGAGTCATTGTAAAATTATACCCGTTAAAGACCATCTTAGCAGCCATTAAGCTCAATATCGAGTTAGATACTATATGCAATAAAGTTTTACTGTAATTTCAAACAATGAAAGAAATCGGGGAAATACTCTACAATTAGCCGTTAATGTTCGTCTCACTTTAGAAATTATAGCGTTTGGTGTTTTAACCAAGACAGGCAGCACACTGCTATCAAATTAGAAATTCAATTAGAATTGGGTTTATTCTTTTACGTTTGAGAATTTTATCATAATAGCTTTAACATAAAAGCCTTCCTCAGATGTCCTTGGTTCGTTGTGTTATAGTAACAATCAAAAAATTTTGAATATCAATTATTAATGGCAGCTTTGTAAGTCTTGAAAACTTATCTGACTTTAACAGATCGTTCAGGTATATAAATATATATATATATATATATGTGTGTGTGTGTGTGTGTGTGTCTTAATTTTCTTCTGAACCAAGATGTCAATATTTTATTCTTTTTACTAGAACATTATGCGAACGAAATGGATATTTTAAGGTTTACAAAGAATACAATTCTACAACACTAAAATTCCTTAACATTCTCTTTTTACTGTCATGATGATCCAGTCATTTTTTCGAATTCTCTCATGGTGAAATTTCATTGCGTGCTTAGTATAAAGGTTATACTCATAGGAAATTAAATCAGCAACTTGAGTTCGAATCCTGGATGAAGATATTTATTTCACTTCGTGCCAATGTCTCTTCTGCCTTCAGACACGGATAAATAGTGGGGTTAGCAGTGTTCTTTAACCATGGCTCGGCAACCAGCTAAGCAGATGGAAAATTCTAAAATCAAACCAGCTTAGCTCCGTTTAAAAAATAGACTTGTTGCGCATCCTGCTCGTCGGGGAGAAATTCAATAAATATATACATGTATTATTTCATGTGAGAATATAATAGTTTAACATAAAAGTTTGATTGGAAGTTTTTTCATTATTTTCAAATCTTTTGAAAGTTCGTTCATTCTTTTCAATTCATTTAAAATTTCTCTCATTTTTTAAAACTTATTTGGAAGTTTCTTCATTCTTTTAACTTATTTGGAGGTTCTTTAATTATTTTCAACTCATTTAAAGTTTCTTTCGTTCTTTCAAACTCATTTGGAGGTTCTCTATTTTTTTAAACTTTTAATCATTTTACTTGTGAGATTCTATTTTCCAACGATGAAATATATTCACCTTACGCAGCAGATCATTAAAAAAAAAAGTTAAATTGGACAAAAACATTTCAGTAGTTAATGAATGAATAAAACTTTTCTTTGAATCGTTAATATGAAACTTCCAACAACAAGGCCCGATTATTCTCACTTTTGTAGTTTTGATGACATTTGAAATAATTAATTTTTAAACATTATTTTCAAAATACAATTATTATTAATGAATCTTGCTGTCTATACGTATTTTTTGCATATATCTATATATGAATATTTTAAGTGAAATATTTCTTGGGAAATATTTTTTGAAGAATTTTGAAGATTTTTGTTGATTGGCCCAATTGAGGTTCCGGGAAACCAGATTTAATGTTCCACGGATGGTGTGATTCTACCATTGAATCTGTTTGTTCCCTTTGATTTTGTCAGGCCTTTATCCCTAGTTACTCATGTCTAGTTATCTACTGGCTTCTATTTATAAACAAGCACTCAACATCACCGGTGAAATCGTGCACATGCTTCCATAAGCGTTTGTGTTCATCTATTTGAAGATTGTTTTGAAATATTTTATATACCCAAACAAAAACAAGATCGTCAGATGCCGGAATATATATAAAATCAATAAACACAGAAAGTCACATTTTTGTGCAAAGCCGAGTAAAATTAGGTTAGATTTTTTTTTTACATAAGTGTCAAAAATGATTTTATTAAAATATGTACAGGAATATGAATGAAGTATATGCGCGCAATTGGTGTGCGAAAAAAATTACTCAAATAATTATTGATAAAAATTTATGGACGTGAGTATTTCATTGATTATTTATGCCCTAACAATAAAATAGCTTGTAGAAAATGCAGCTTTGCCTTTTAGGTGGTCTTCAGTTCTTAACCGGCTCATTGGCCTAGTGGGTTGAGTGTTCACTAATGGTCCGGGAGACCTGCGTTCAATCCCAGGTTGAGTCATACCAAACACTTTGAAAATGGTACTTGATACCTCCTTGCTTAACACTCAGGTACGTATCAAGGGTAAAGTGGAGCAATCCACGGAACGGAGTAGCGCCTTCTCCTACACCTTGGTGTAGTAGCTATCGAAAAGCCTGCTGGTCGCCCTCGACTACGGTCGCCAACTTTAGTTCTTGAAAGCATTTTAATGGCTTTTGACTACATCAAGTTTAGTGTTATTTGAACGTACCCGGAGAAATAGATTCAGCATGATTTTCTCGCTTAATGTGTATTTAGCAAAGTAGTTTGCGGTGGCCCTTTTTGATTTGTGTAAAGAGCCAGCACACTAGTCATCTGTTCTTCTCTGTATGGAAAAAAACATGTACCCAAGCATTTTTCTTTCTCATCAACAATAAAGAACATCTATATAAAAAGTGAATGAATAATATCAGAAATCTATGTTTATTCTTTGAGTGCGACAAGCATTAAATATATTGATAGAATGTATCAACAAAAAACTACAGCAAGAAAACTTTTTTTTTTCAATCGGCTCTGCTTAAGAAGGGCATTGAGCTCTTGAAAAATCCTCACACGTTTTGAGCAATCTCTTACTCCAAAGAATTTGGTTTGCAATAGCAACTGCCTTTGTTATACGCCCTATTGCGTTAGTTCAGAGGAAAGGCTGATAATCGAATATGCTGGGGTGATGGGATGATCCCAGAAACAAAAAGTACTATTTCCACTGACTGTCAGTCACTGATTGAAAATGCGTCCACGGCTCAGCCTTTGCTAAATGTCTGGTACCAATAAACAAAAGCATCCAAATGATATCAACGAAAATAGGAAAACCTGCACCAACATATAATATCGTAGAGCAATTTATCTATTGTTTGGGGAAAATGGTTCTCATTACATTAGCAAAATATCTTTAAAAGATCAGAACTATTATCCAAATATGGACATGTAAATATTTTTATTACACTTTATTTACCATCATGACTCAAATGATTAGATATCATCCAAAAAACATTCGTCCAAAATAATTTTTGCGAATTAATAACTTAATAATCATTACTTTATATACTTTTTCAAATTAATGAATTGATACATTTTTTATCAAAAGATGGTAATTTGTAAACTAAAAAATTTTGATGGCAGTGATTGTGGTGCAGTGCTTAGTATCGTGAATGAAACTGCAGTTCACATAGCACTAATACGGTTGGGAAAACTATGAACCCAACTATTTCCCCACTAACTATGAATAGATAGTGAGACAGAAGAGCTCTTTAACCTTGGTTTGTCAACTGATCTAGAAGAAGGAAAAATCTGAACCTAAACTTCAAGTAGCGTCCTACAACTAGACTAAGTTAACATTTATTATTTTGATAGAAAGAAAAGTATTTTGCTTTGAGAGTTGTTGTAATCTATTTTTATAGTTTGGAAGGAAACAGCTTGACGTTCCTCAACATAACATCAATTGTAGAGCTATTATACTTACTGAACATTTTAATGTAATTTTTAAAAGTCTTTAGTGGACTATTGAAGCCTAAAATTAGCACAGACTGTTTAATTCGACCAATTTTCAATTGCTATTCCTTGTCTGTTTTACTGACTTCATTTCACAATGGTTGATCAATCCCTTCTTTTTATATACATTATCAACCATACTTGATTTTTTTGTCTTGTTTTAAATTGAAGGAAATGATGCATAGAAAAAGTAAAAAGAAAAGAAAAAATAAGTTGAAAATTAAAAGAAAAGAGACGAGTAAAAATAGATTTAAGAAAGAAAGAAAGAAAGAAAGAAAGAAAGGAAGAAAGAAAGAAAGAACTATTATACAGAAAGAAAACAATATAAGAAAGAGAAAAATAGAAAAGAGATTGAAAAAAGAAAGAAAAATGGCAAAAAGAAAAAATAGAAATAAAGAAGAAAGGAAAAGAAATGAAATAAATAAAGAAAGAAAGTAGGAACCGTAAAGAAAAAGAATAAAATAGAGAAATAAGCAAAACGAAGACTCCAAGAATGACAGGAAATAACAAAATGAAAAAGGGATTAAAAAGAATGGGAAAAATTAAAACAATAGAAAAGTAGAAATGAAAGAAAAAATGTGCAAAAGGAAAGACGAATAGAGAGCAGAAGCCAAATGAAAATTGGAAGTAGAAAGCAAAACTAAAATGAAAGAACAATATTATGATCGAAAAGCAGAAAACGGGAGTCTGATGTTATGACAAGAAACAGGCAAGATGCGGTCGTGAAATGATGAAGAATTTGCCACAAGCCTTCATGGCACTTCCAATCGTAGATATGGCAAAATTTTCTGAAAGCACGTAAGGTGAAGATGAGTTTTACGAGACAAATGGAGTTCTCTCTGGCGCCATTTTGTTTGGATTCGTGACCTGATATTAGATTCAGGCCAATGCTTTGCCTCCAGATTTATATCGACTCGGCTCTTTACTTTTCTCTGGATTTCTTCCATGTATCTTTACCAGACAACTCATTATTTATCACGTTGTAATTTCTTTTTCTTCTCTACCCATCAAAATTACTTGCATGTGCAGACGGAATGTATTCTTCTAGTGAGAAATTGAACGTCACTGACGGTAGATTCACGAGGAATGAATATTTCTCCATACACGGTTTGTTCAAAGGTCTTTTGTCGATAGTAAAAGAGAAAGAGATAAAAGGAGAAAATGAATTGAAAGATTTGTTTATTGACTGTAATCCTCCCAATTTTAAAAAAATATCAATAAAGGTAATGTTTAAAACACCACTACCGGAAATTGGTATAATGGTTAGAGTGTTCACCGATGGCCCGGGAGACCTGGGTTCAGTCCCAGATCAAGTCATACCAAAGACTTTAAAAATGGTACTTGGTGCTACCTTGGTTAACACTCAGCATTATAAGGTAAGGATCCAGGGTAAAGTGGAGCAATCCAGGGAAAAGAGTTGCGCCCTCCTCTACACCTTGTGTATTGCTGCTATTGAAAAGGGAGCCTTGGGGTCATCCGCGATTACGGTCGCCAACTTTACTTACTTTACTTAAAACACCATTTACGAATGAGTTTAATTCCTCCTGTCTATTTTCATGTAAACTGTAACTGTTATCGCCTTGAGAAATGATCCCGGTGGGCCGTGTTCAAATCCTAGATAAAGCTGTTTGTATTTTACTTTTCGCTAATACTCTTGGAAAAGGCATGAACCTATCTCTTCTTCCTCCAACTATAAGTAAATATTCGGGATGACTCAGGTCTTTAGCTTTGGTATGGCAACCAGTCTAGGAAAAGAGAGACCGAATTCAAACCGGCCGTACTCTGCTTAAAAATTGACATATTATTTCTTCTTACCTGTAGCAGGGGAATTGGGTAAATACATATTAAAGGGACAGGAAACACAATAACACAGACTTTCAGCTACAAAACACTTTTTTCGACGTAATCACCACCTTTGAATATGGATTTTCTTTTGTGGCGAGCAAGAACCTGCATGCAGAGGTTGTTTGCATTTATCTTCGCCTTAATTCTATGAGTTCGATAAACCTTTCTTCATCGATAACGAGAGTGCATAGCTGATAGTGATGTCTCGGTGGAAATATGGTTTTGTAGCTGAAAACTTCTTCTATCCAACGATATTATTATGTTCCCTGTATCTACGTTTGCTTCCGTGGAAATAAATAGGAAACATCTATTTTAAACCACACTATCGTTTATTATTATTTTTATGTTACAGTAACACAGTAAAAATATCACACGATAGAAAGATTTTGCAAGCATAATACCTTTAAAATTCTCGTAGAGAATAAAGCAATATCCTGTACGATATGCAACCGTGGAGACATATGTGGAAATAAATAGGAAACATCTATTTTAAACCACACTATCGTTTATTATAATGAACTTTTTATGTTACAGTAACACAGTAAAAATAGCACACGACAGAAAGATTTTGCTAGCATAATACCTTTAAAATTCTCGTAGAGAATAAAGCAATATCCTGTAGGATATGCAACTGTGGAGACTTTTAGATGATGACAATCAGATTTATCTAGGTTTAGATGCCTGAACAAGCAACGTAACACCAAGTGTGTCACTTAAACGGAGATTTCAGCGAAGAAGAAGGTTTTGTCTTTCCAAACGTAACGTTACACAGTTTAGGTTTCGATTCTGACAATTGTGACAGTTTACTTAACTTCGGTACCTTGCAAAATAACCGAGAGAGACAATCCATGTTGATATCGAGGAAGGGCCGCTTGCTGCTTCTGTTGTGATGTGATTGTCTATATGGAAAGAAAGTAAAAAGAAAAAGCTCCCAAAATGGTTGACAAAGAACCTCCTTACGGGTTTCATTTTTTTATTATGATTTGTTTTCTTATCTTTCGGGCTTTTGTGAATCATTTCAGAAGTCGGAGTATTTTTCCTTGAAGATCAAAATCAAAACAATCATTTAAAAGTGTTTGGTAAATCAAAAGTGTCCAAATACTGGATAGAAGAGACGTACAAAAACTAATAAAAATTAAGATCTCACTCTTTTAGTCCTGTCTGATTACAAGTACTTTCATGTTTTTTTTATAAAACAGAAAACCTAATGAAACATTTTGGGGACAAAAATTAATAATTAAAACAAAAGACACTGAGGTTTTAATTCCTTTTAATTTTTATTCTGCTCTGCTGGCCGGCATTTGAACTCTTTAGATTTATTAAACGCTTTTTAAACGATGGTTTATGCTCATCTGTTTTTACACACACACACACACACACACACACACACACACACACACATATATATATATATATATATATATATATATGACCTGTATCTTGTAACTAGAGACATATTCACTAACACAACTGTCTAATGTAATAGCGAACCTAATGCCTTTCAAGAAAAGATTTATTTTTTAATTTAAAATTTCAATTTCAGTTGTGATGTGTTACTTGTGTGAGATGAAAATAAAGTCTCCAAAATGTTAGTATTATTTGTATTATTAGTGTTATATTATTTATTTGAATTTTATTTTGTTTTAATTTAATTTAATTCAATTTTTTCTATTCTATTTTTTTCTATTTGACCATAACCAAATATTTAATAATTCCATATACCATTGTTTTTCAGACGCGTTTTGAGAGAAGGAAAATCGAAGAAACACGCTCCAATGAAAAACTAAATACAAAAGATTAGAAACGTTACTAGTAAGTCGAACTGATTTTTCTATCAAAACAACATCATAAATATCACCTTTTAAAACCAATTTCCTTTCATCAAGCTTTTTTTGTTGTTATTTTGTTCACAATCAATATATTAGTAATACCCACTTACAGCATATTGGAGAATTTTGCAACTTCCGCCCTAAATCGTGAAAATAAATTTTTATTCAATTCAAAAATACTGAATTCATATTTCATCCGAATACTGATTTATGTATATTTTTCTTTGGTTTGGTTTAGTTTGTTCGGTTTTATGGCATATCAACCCTTTTAGGTTATTTAATGCCAAATCAATCTTATACATATAAACAGTTCTATTTTAAAGAGTACAGTTTAGCATAAGTAATGTTTTTGTTTACACTCAGTAAAATGTAAAGACAGTTCTATTTCAAACAATTTACTTTCCTATAAATGTCAAAAACAGTTCTTCGGAAGTTGGTTTGGTTTTATGACATATCAAACTTTGAAAATTGTTTAATGACAAATCCTGTTTAGATTTACATATCAAATACACGTGGTTTGTAATCATTTTTCTAATAACATTTTAAACAAATCTGAGCTCATTTTCCATCACAGTTAAATGATTTCAAGTATTTCTATCCAATGCGAATCATTCAATTTACTTTTCCTCATTTGTTGGCACACCGTCAAATGATTTGAGTTGCTATGTAACTGTAACAATTTAATTTCAGCCATTTGTTTGCTCATATTTAAATAGATACGTATGATATGTAAGAGAGATTAACATTTAAAAAGATGGGTGAGCTTATAAGTTTGTCCACAGTTGAATGGTTTCAAGTATTGTAGTTATTTATTATTTCTTCAAGATTAAGGCTGGCGACTATGCGGTCTGTGTTACTTTCCATACTTTCTATACCAGAGGTTCTTTGTGGGGGTTTTGTCGATCCCTGAGCATTGCACGGTTTGATTCTTATCGGCGACTTTGTTCTTGAGAGCATTTTGAAGGTGCTTCCTAGTCTTTCCTTGATCACTTTGGTGTTCATCTGTAATTTCCCTGCTTGGTTAATGGGAGTTGTGATTTTTGTTTAAATCGTTCAGGTTTTAAGGAAGACAATTCTTAGTCTGTCTTTCATGTGGGCGGATTGGTGACTTACGTAATGGCTGTTTTCTTGGAGATGTTGCACTTTTAAGAGTAGTTCGTGTTGGAGTGGTAGATCCTACGTGTGTTTTTGTTTGGACTAACACATTGTATCTCTCCCCATTCCCAGGCTGTTCCTGAGGTGGTGCTTGATAAAATTCGGCTGAGTGTAGTTTTTTCAGTTGCTCCTGAAACTTTAGCCAATCATTCGCTTTTAACTGGATCAATTTCTCCACGGGTGTTCTATATTTGTTGTCTTAATTGGTTGTATCCGCCCTCCAAGCAACTGAGGCGTAGCTATTTTCTCCCATGTTGGTCCCTTCAATTTTCCTTGTTTCCAGGAAAGACAAATTCCTCTTGTGTTTCACCTCAAGTATTTCCTTTATTTAAACATCGCAAAATCTTGCGTAAGCCGGATGATTTTGTCGACAGTTGGCACATCTAATTTCTTTCAAGCAATCTTCCTCCACGCATTTTCACCGCATTTGGCACATGTGTATCGTCCTCTACAGGCTTCCCTGTAGTGTCGACATTTTTGGCATTTGAAGCACTACAGAGAAACCGGGATGTATTGCTCGAATATCTCAAGACAATAGCCGATCTTCACCTCCTTGAGAGTACGGGGCTGATTAAATATCAAAATGTAAATGTTGGTCTGGATTCGTTCTTTGCCTTTTCTGATGGAGATTTTCCTTATATCTTAACTCCTTGTTTCCCAGAGCTGATGCTATATCCTCTTCTGTAGCCAATGCTAACTCCCTGCTCCTGATAACTCCTTTTGAAGTGTTTAGTTTCTCAGGTGGGTAGACTGCATTTCGTCGCATGAAAAGTTTTTATTTTTAATATGTTTTCTGCCCGCCTCCGGCTGTCCATCTCAACTAGCAAGTTGGCATTCCTTGTTTTCTTAACAGTTTTTGGAGTAACCTTTGTAGAAATAACTTTTTTCTGTGGGGAAAGGCGAGAATTTGGCTAGACAGACCTCCTCCAAAGATTCAATAACAATGAATCTGGGAAGTCTGCTTCCTCATTCTCTGAGTCTGATTCTGACAGGTTTCGTTTATTTTTTTTCTTCTGAAGATGCCATATATACTTTATATTGTTAGTTGGCCCTGAGCTCCACCACCCATCACGGAGTCCAACTTGTGTTGGGAATGAACCAAGGGGAAACCCATCCGCCTTGTTTGAGACAGGGATACGCGACCAGTATATTCGAGCTGAGGGTAGGTTTCCGAGCTGTTGCCAATTTCTGGTTCTCATCACTGGTCAAATTCCTATTCTATCAACACAATTGACCCTTAGCTACTGCCTTCTAGCACCTAACAGATAAGAGTCAAGAATATTCTGCAAGTGCAGATTTAAAAGTACGGTCGGGATAAAACATATAGGTGCCTGGACTTGACATGACCAGCCGATTGATCGGATCGGGCCAATCCGACCACCTGTGAGACCAAGTAAGGGCCAAAGTGGTGTGTTGCAAGTCATTGACCTCTCTGTCGCCGGATCAATGACAGCTCAACCACCAGGATTCCGTCCTAGCGCCTTACAGGTCGCCGCTCACGGCCAACAGCAGGCCCAATTGGGGGCGGGGCTTACCCCTCTGCTGAGGTGCAATCGGTGTATTCTACAGCCCCAGCCGACAGGGCACATGTTTTTCTTTCTTTAGATGCTGAGAACACAGGTAATTCAAGTACAGGTGGGGGAGTTTTAGGCTGTGTGTGTATATATGTGAATGGTGTTTTTATAACAGTACACTTAAAATAGTAAATATTTAACGGGAAAAATTCTAAAAATGAATTGAAAACTCAGCGCTGGACCCGAATCTTATTACAGTCCTCTAAGAATTGTAAATATTTAACGAAAATTTGAAAATAAATTAGAAACTTACTGCAAGGTCCTAATCGTGCCGGGGTGGGGGAAGAAGGAAAAAAGAGTCCCCGCCACGTAGACCTGGTTAAATCAACTTTCTGGCAAACTAGTTGATTAAAGCCATAGCCAATCAAATGCGTGGAAAGCAAGGTCTACGTTGGCAATCTTTAAAAAGCGAAATTGGTTCGTAGCGTCTTAATTTTTGAGTTGCAAAACGGGATTGACTTTTCCGAGTGGGGTCCAGCTGGCGAGGTGAGAATCAGGTTGAAAGAACCGACTCCACACTATTGACCCAGCTAAAAGACATTATTGATGACACCAGCCTGCGCCTGTTTTTAATCAAGCAAGCATATTTCTTACACAATTTCTCCTATTGGGTGTAAAAACTTATTAGATAAGAAATATATGTTAACCTTAAGTTAAAGAGTTATCTAAAATGAGGTTATTTCTTATCTGCCTGAATAATTGTAAATAAAAAGCACTAGTTTTGTTATAGAATTATACTTCATGCCACGGTGTCGCAGGTGTAAAAAAATGAATTCAGGATCATGATATTGATCTTGTGGAACGACTGCATAATTCACTGAATCTCATTTCAATAGAAAATCTTGGGAATATTTTGAGAAGAAAGAATGCACCAATGAAAATCACCACCATAGAACATCTAAAATAAGTAACAAAGACAATTTCGATGCAAAAACTCAACGATTATCTATACAAAAGTTTGGCTGCAACAATACCTTCCAGATGGAAATCAGTGATAAGAAAATACTTTCTTTTTAAATACTAACTTTACAATTTAGCTTAATACATTTTTCTTGTCGAGTAATCGTTTTACTCACAATAAAACTGTAAAAAATTTAACATGGAAAAAAAAAGAAAGAAAAAACTTATTTTCACGATTTTTGAATGGCATCACTTAATTTTCATGAGGTATGGTATTTCAAATAGGTTTTAATCTCTGAAGTGCTAAATCTGGTGGTATTTCTCTGATGTTTAGAACTTCAATCTACAGAATTCGTTTTGACACGACGATGAGCATGTGTTCCGTTACTTGCAACACGATTTCTGGATTAAGACATAAGCTTTAAAGGCTACAGCTTAGCCTCCGATGCCAATTCGAATCTTTCCTAGGATTACGTGAAAAGTTCTTTAACTTACAACCGTGGGATCAAAATAAAAGTAATTTGAATGTATCTATGAAAATAGCTAAATTAAGACACTGTAAATATGATTTGAGAAAAGAAATACTGAATACATACATATCTAATAAGTTATACGATACATATTAATTCGTTCATGTTGAAATATCACAATGAATTTAATTATGCATAATAATAGCTTGTTTGATTTTAGAGAGGAATTTTACCAATATGAAATGACTTAAAGAATGAACTTATTCGATAATGGAACAAGGAAATCAAAACAAAATTTATTTCATAGCAACTGAAAACAATGCATTGAAATATTTACAATTTACTGATGTTTTGGAGAAATTTTTCGAGAATCTAAGGAAAACAAATGCTTCAATATAATTTTAGCCTTATAAAAATGAATTTAATGTTTTCTTAGTTTCTTTTTGAGAGTATAACTGAGAGATCCACAGTACTAGTCTAAGGGACTTGATAAATCTGTAGCCGAAGAGTTTACAAAATTCAGCTTGGGTTACAAATAAATAAAACAATTTTGATTTATATTCAAGGCAAATATTAATGAATATAGGGTTCTTTTTTAATATTAGACAAACGTCAAGAAGCGAGGAATACTTTTTTTTATCTAAATACTCTCTTCTATCTAAAGTATGGGGTCATATGATGAAGTCACTCCCTAATCAACAGTTTCTAAGTCATATTGGTAAAAATAAAGGAAACGAAAGCCTATTCAGCAGCCAAATCAGTTTCAGATATAACCTTCCACAAATTCAGAATTCTACTCTCAGATTTGAAACATAAAATTTATTGATTCTTCCATACAGAATAAAAACAACGCTGAAATAACAAAAGCACCAATAAACTCTTTTTGATTGAACCCACAAAGGAAGAATGGAGACCAGCTTTCAGAAAATCCAGAAAGGAACAAGTCACTATTTCCTGATTACGTATTAGTCACACAAGACTTACGAACTCCTTTAAACTCCAACAACTGCAACAACGACAGTGTTTAATACGTCAGATATTATACGCTGTTAAATATTTCATTGAATATGAAACTTTTACTCGAACCAGAAACTGCTTTTTCAACGTAAATTATAAGAAAGCTGTATTTGAAAATGTCAACAAAGATTTCATTTTGTCCTTGAGGGAGATAAAATTATTCCGAAAATTATAAACTTAAACCTAATCAATACTATATAAAGTAATCCTTCAACACAATCCTCGAACCATTTATTAAAAAACAATCACAGACAATGATGACATAACATTAAAATGAGATAAAAACTGTTCACAACACAAAAGTGCAAATATAGATGTACACTTTAAGTTATTCCTTAACATCTAGAACTAAAATAACTCAGATGAATTGACATGTCCTTAAAATCGATGAACCAACAAATCATCAGGTTCCTGCCAGATCGCTCAAGTTAAGCACTAAAGACCCTGTTCTGGAGTTAAGTAGGTAACTACATAGCAACAACAACTACAGGAAGCTGCCTAATCATATTTACCCAATCCCTCCACTTAGGCAGGATATGACACAAGGTCAATTTTTAAGCGGAGTTTAACAGGTTTGAATTCAGAGTTTTCCTTCTCCTAGACTAGTTGCCTCACCAAGTCTGAAGAACGCAGTCTGTCCTACTATTTACCCATAGCTGGAGGGAGAATAATTGGATTCATACCTTTCCCAAGGGTATTAGTGCTATGTGAAATGCAATCAGTCTCGTCCAGGATTTGAACTCATATCGCCGTATCTATTTCCTACGACGATAACCATTACACCACGGGCACCTCCATTAACACCACAGGAACCTCCATTTTTTTTTTTTTGCCCGACCCCTCCGCTCGGGCAGGATATGATACAATTTTTTTAAGCGGAGTTTAACAGGTTTGAATTCAGAGTTTTCCTTCTCTTAGACTAGTTGCCGCACCAAGGCTGAAGAAAGCTGCCTAATGGCCTGATGAAGTAAGATTTATTAAATAACCATATTTACCAACCTCTCCGCTCGGGCAGGATATGACACAAGGTCAATTTTTAAGTGGAGTTTAACAGGTTTGCATTCAGAGTTTTCCTTTTCCTAGACTAGTTGCCTCACCAAGGCTGAAGAACCTAGTCTGTCCTGCTATTTACCCATAGCTGGAGGGAGAATAATTGGATTCATACCTTTCACAAGGGTATTAGCGCAATGTAAAATGTAATCAGTCTCGTCCAGGTTTGAACTCGTTTTGCCGTGTCCATTTCTTACGACGATAACCATTACACCACGGGCACCTGATTAAATAACAAGTTTCAACTCTCTGTGCACGCGCTCGAGTGCGGAACTTTTACGAAAAGTTATGCTGTCAAATTAACAACATGTCAAGATTATGAATTGGTGTCCATGATACATTAGTAGTTAGATTCTTTTATCTTGGTCAAATTAAGCAGATCTTGCTTAACCAATTATATATTTATTCTTTAAACATCAACTTATGTCAAATAATGATCGGCTAGCCTATTCCTCATATCATTACATCAAACAACACACCTTTCAAAATTCATAGCATAGCTTAGTTTTGGTAAAATATAATAAGTATAAGACACTCAGATCGAAATATTGACGCAGTCATAATGGTCAACATAGAAAACAGCTCTAATCATGCAACGTAAGATAAATTTTGTTTCTTCATAGTATACATATTTATCAACCCCTCCGCTCGAGCAGAATATGACATAAGGTCAATTTTTTAGAGTTTTTCTTCTCCTAGACTAGTTGTCTTACCAAGGCTGAAGAACCTAGTCTGCCCTACTATTTACCCATAGCTGGAGGGAGAATAATTGGATTCATGCCTTTCCCAAGGGTATTAGTGCTATGTGAAATGTAATCAGTCTCGACCAGGATTTGAACTCATGTCGCCGTGTCCATTTCCTACGACGATAACCATTACACCACGGGCACCTTCATAGTATATGCTATTTCTTAACTATTGTAAAAGTATAAGAAATGAGAATTTGATTCCCTTTAAACTTTGTTTTTGTATTTCGGATAATGAAATTTAGAAACTAGCCTATTTTGTATACAAAAACGGACAACGTTACACGTTTTCATTTAAATAAGATCTCAACAGAATTACATAATAATAAAATTTGCATATGCTTATAATAAAGTTACACATAAATGAACAAAAATGTTTAAAAGTGGGTAGTTTTTCGATATTTGCGACGGTAATATAAATTACTTTCACGTTTGGTTTGGTTTCTTTGTTTAATGGCATATCAACCTTTGTAGGTTATTTAATGCCGAAGCCATTCTCCTAGAAGAACAGTAGTGGTACTATTTAACCCATAGCTGGGAGGATAAGAGGGTTCGTATCTTTCCAAAGGATATTTTCCTGAAAGTGAACGTAATAGCACGACTGGAGTACGAACTTGCTTACTATGATTCCGCAGTCCATCGCTTTAACCATTACACCACGAGGACACCCCCTTATTTTCACGTATCAGCCCCCCAAATCTCATCATGTTTTCATTAAGCACCCCTTATTAGTGACGTTCAGACCCTCGTATATCTTGATGGATAGCACCTGTATACCTTTTCTGAACATGTTACCATGTTTTTCTTCAATTTGTAAAGATGGACGTCGAGGATATGGGCTTTTCGGCGCATTTTTCAGCTTTTTTTTGCTATTGTTTGTCACCAGAGCCTCAACCAGTTCATCATAATTGTGATTGCCCAAAAAGCCGCGAACAACCGCGAAAAAGATTCCCAAAGCTTTTATTTTTCCAACTGAATGGTGAAATTCTAAGTTCTGGAAAACTCTCTATCAGCTTCTCTGTACTTAGTTTACCGGAAATGTTCTCGAGAATGAGTAAATTTGAAAATATCATAACTCAAGCTAGAAAAACAAAGGTTGACGAAAAAAGTAATTCTTATTCATTTTCTTTTGACATAATTGATTGGGAAATGACACTTTTTGCCCAAAGACAAGAAAAAGTAAAAAGTCTATTACGTTGTGTTATTACGGAAGCTTGAAAAATTCATGAAGTTGAAGTATAATGCAAAAAGCTTGGGCGCCTCCCATGGTGTAATCGTTAGATAGAATATGAAATCATTGCTTGTGAGTTTGATATTCTCAGTGTGTCCCATACTGCTGGTCTTGTGCCTAACTATACTGATATTAGTATATGACAAAAGTAACTTCTGTGATTAGGATCACAATTAAATAAGATACTTCATTTCTTTTCTTTTTTTCTTTACTTCCTCCGCAACAATACTTCAAGTTTCTGTCGCCGTGCGCAAACAAGCTGTCAAATTACCATTAAATATTTTTCCCGTGCAAATACGTCAGAACTATTGAGATTTTATTTACCGACTTTGTCCTTACATGGCTTCTGCTGACATTAGCATTTCCGCTTTGGTTGCAGTTCCAGAATGACGAATTAAAAGCAAAGTAAATTGATTCATCCAACCTCAAAATCATTCTGGTGGCAATGATGACGATTCTCTCTACCATCTTCGTGTATTTTGATTTTCTGAGGAAATTGAAAATAAAAAGACGGTTAAATTCCAATTTCCAAGCAATCCTGTGAAAATCAAAAAGAAAAAAAGAAAAATGGAAGTCGGTGAGAAATGAACAAGGCAGTAGCAGAAGAAAAAATACAAAATAAACAACCCCACTAAACAAACAAAAAAATTAATAACAATTATAGAAAAGAAACCACAGAAAGGATAGAATGGAAAAAAAATAAATGAGTGCTGTAACGGTTATCAGTAGGGAAAATGGAATCAGTGAGCTGATTTCAACTTCCGGCTGAGGTAGTTTGCATTCACATTGCAATAGCGCACTTAGAAAAGGCATGGATACAGCTAACATTCCCACACTGACCATTAGTGTAATAAAGCAGCACAGAAATCTTTCTCTAGTCAATATAGCGCAATCAATTAAGAAGGATAACTCTAAACTCCCATTGACAAAGCATGACAATCCTTCTCAAAGGCTAATGAAAGACTAAATATATATATATATATATATATATATATATATATATATATATATACTCAAATACACACTAGCACATGCACATTCACATATAAATATACACACACATATATACACATACTCACACGCATATGTACGCATATATATGTATATATATGTATATATATATATATATATATATATATATATATATATATATATATATATATATATCCCAACTCTTTCTTTCTTCCTTTCTTTCTTTATATATATATATATATATATATATATATATATATATATATATATATATATATATATATGAATTAAATATGTGGTTAATAATACCAATGATTGAAAATATCACACACACACACGCACATATATGTATATATGCGAATAATAATCTTCTATTATCGTCACAAGCATAAAAATGTTGGCATTATTCCGTCTATTTCTCTCATTAAATTCGCTTTTATATATATATATATATATATATATATATATATATATATATATTAAGTGGTAAAGTCGACAGAGTGTCAGACCAAGCTATTTAGGTTTCATATACTGGATTATCAGGAAGAATCTGACTGAGGAAGTTTAGTTTTTTTTTCACGCTATCAGAAACTTATAGGTTTATATATATATATATATATATATATATATATATAATATATATATATATATATATATATAAACTGAACATCGAAGACAGAATGGGAAAAATGATAGAAAAAATGCTGACAGTCTCTTTAAGGTTTGTAAGCACAATTTTTACGACAAAAACAATGTAGGTTAATAAAACCATCAAAAGCTGAACTAGGTATAATTTCTGAAAATCTTACCAAATATATTGTATAGAATATTTAAAAAGACTAACGATAACCTTTGAAAGAACTGTTATAACGCTATAAAATGATTTAGGATTTTAATAACAAAAGAAATACTACATTTATACAATTAGATATTATGGATTTTTATCTATCTATCTCGATGGGGTTATTGTTAAATAGTATAAATCATACTAGGAACTTCATCGATATAATCGATGAACAATTAGGAATAATATCGAATTATAGAAAATCCACTATTCATTATAAAAATTCCACTTGGATTAAAAGTTCTAATGACAACTTTGATGGCCCATGAGGGGCATATGACTGTGCATATCGTTGACCTGATGCGAATATATATATTAGATACTCTGAGTAAGATTATGAACCCTGAGCAAATAGACTTATACAGAATGATGGTCTCATTTTTATCCCAAGAGAGTAATGACCCCAAAACATCGAGAATTCAAAAGAAAATTGTACGAGCCTTTAAATTACCTGGACTTAAAATTGAGATAATGTTTAATCAAAAAGTAGTGAATTTTCTAGATATTACTTTTAATTTATCTGAAGATAGCTTTAAACCATTCCATAAAGACACCCCCCCTATATTAATGTTAATTCTTACCACCCTAGATCGATATTTAGAAAAATCCCAAATGCTGTTAATATAAGAATTAAAAGATTATCTTCAAATAAATAATCTTTTATGAAAATAATAGGATATATGAAAAGGCTCTGGAAAAAAGTAGATTTAAACAAATATTAGAATACCAAGAAATTCTTAATGGTAATTTTGAGACTTTTAACAACAACAACAACAACAACAACAACAATAATAATAGGAGGAGGAGGAGGAGGACTGTGAATGGTTAGACAATTAATTGGTTGAATAACATCAATGACAGGAATAACAATGATAGCAGAATTAAAAATAATAAAACTGAACACAGGAAAAGAAAAATAATGTGGTTCAACCCCACTTTTTGTAAATTATCTACTATTAGTATAGGTAAGTAATTCCTAAGGTTTATAGATAAATATTTCAATGAAAATAGCCCATTGAAAAAATATTAACCGGAAAACAATTAAAATCAGTTATTTCTGCACAAATGATTTATACAAAATCATTAGCAACCATAATAAAGATTTAATCTAAAAATTATGTGTTGATAGACAAGATTTAAGTAAACCATTATGCAACTGCAGGGTGAGAGAAGAATGTCCTGTTAGCGGTAAATGTAATTCCGAGAATGTCATGTATAAGGCAACAATTTTCCCAATGGAATAAAGAAAGGATATGAAAATATACTTTGGAATTTCTACTGGAGATTGGAAGCAGAGGTTTTATAGTTAGAGGCTTTCTTTTTCTAACCATTCTTTAAGAAACCAAACAGCCCTTTCTAAATAGTTCTGGATATTGAAGGCTAGAGGCCTTACACCATTAGTTAGATAGAATTTTATTAAAGATCAACCACCCCAAGTAAATTATAGAAGTAGATGTAATCTCTGCCAAGAAGAAAAATTAGTATTATAACAGATAGAAATACCAGTAAATTACTAAATCAAAGAAATGAATTGATATTTGAATGTCACCCAAAAAATAGATTTAAGCTTATGTAAAATAACTTTAGGCTTTTTTT
>OY757934.1:37731335-37816335 GCA_963585895.1 Sepioteuthis lessoniana | reverse complement strand
TATTTACTTATCTTGAATTATTATCCTAATGTAGGTTGCTATATTCACTGTATCCTCCAGCCATCTACTGGTGTCTTTTGTTGTAGTCAGTAACCTTCAGGGAATTTATTACGGAGCCTTTTATTCAATCCATGGGGTTAAACTTCTTATTCCATTGTGCAGTTGAATATCTTGTATCATTTAATTCGCCTGCTTAGTCCGTATCGTGTAAATAATATAAATAAATGCTTTTCATCTCAGAAATTGAGCCAAATATAGTTTTATTATGTTTATCTCCTGGACTTGAAAAATTTGAAAGCCTTTTTATTATTTCTTACTTCTCCAAAACTGGCTTCTTAGTGATGAGTGTCATTCAGAAAAAAATGCTGAAATACAATGAATTTCTATTCCCAATGCTATGTAAGTCTGTTTTCAGTTAAACAGGGATTATATAAGGTGACGAAGAATATGCCAGTCTATATTTCCCAGTGGAAACGCATATATTTATTTTCTTTGTAAATGTACGAGGTGTGATCAGAAATTATAGAAAGTAAATCAGTATTTTCATGTTTTAAAATTGAACATCTAAACAACTGTAACATATACAGATGCATGCGGAAACATAGTCAACACAATAATGACGAATGAACACACTTCTTTAGAAAAATATACCCCTCACACTTTATTCGAAATGGTTGCGAAAGGGTTATGTGTGAGAGCTGAGTTGGAGACTGAAAGACAGCAACATATTGACCACCAGTTCCTCCGTCTTTAGCAGCATTTCTTTCACGTTCAGCTGGGCTGCTCAACCGGGGGCCCTAAGGGCCCAGCCCTCTGCTGAGAGCTGGTTCCCACTGCCTCGAACTGCAACAAACTGACTCCAACAAACTGAACCTGTCGGTGGCCCCGGGTTATATAATTTTTTGACATCCACCTGCTTCCTGTGAGCGTCGCATCTGCACCCAATTCAACCCGTCCACAGTCAAGGTTATACCTTTACACCTATTCCTTGATCGACGGCTGGCTCGGAGGTCAATATGTTACACAACTATAAGTAATAATGTGATGAATATAGCTGGATGAGGTCTTGACTTCTAAAAATCTAGATACGTCAGTGCCAATTCTCGATACTTTTTGATCAGCTGTCTCGACATTATTTGATTTGCAATTTGTTTCTTGAAACACACAACTGGGCAAGTGCAGCACCTTCCACGCTTTCCAGACATAGCACTATACGACTTTTGGAGGTGCCCGTGGTGTAATGGTTATCTTCGCAGAATATGGACACGGCGACACGAGTTCAAATCCTGGACGAGACTGATTGCATTTCACATAGCACTAATACCCTTGGGAAAGGTATGAATCCAAATATTCTCCCTCTAGCTATGGGTAAATAGTAGGACAGACTAGGTTCTTCAGCCTTGGTGAGGCAACCAGTCTAGAAGGAAAACTCTGAATTCAAACCTGTTAAACTCCGCTTAAAAATTGACCTTGTATCATATCCTTCCCGAGCGGAGGGGTTGGTAAATAGGACTATACGACTTTTTCTTATTTCCTAAATTGAAAATGTATCCTATTTGAGAATGTGTAAGGCATGGAAGAAATACGGACACGCAGCTTTACACAATATCAAAAGAAAAATTTCGGATGTTCTTCGACCAATGTCAAACCCACAGCTACAAATGTGTGTTGTAAAGAGAATTACTGCTTCATTCATTGTTTATTTCTGTCTTGGTACTTAAAGAAAATAAAACCTTTATAAATAAAACCTCATCAAATTTCTTATTGTATTAATAACATGCTTAAATATTTTCGCCAAAATTTCTGTTTATTTTTATTTGTTTTTATCTGTTTTGCAAGGATGTATAACTTGTTTTCAAAACAAGTATCATTTTGAAAATATTTTGATATTTTAAATTTAGTATATTCATTATATCTTATCGATCAAGATTAATATTATTATCAGTGTTAAAGTAATATTTTACACAACATCTATAATGAATAATAATTTGTCACACTCTGCAACTGTTCAGTGAGATGTTGGAAAAAAACTAATTATCTTCGAGATCAGATATTTTGAGTTACGTTGATCAAAAAGGTGATAAGTGATGCTAACAATTTTAGCACTAATATCAGTGAAAAAATCATTAAAATCATCAAAAAATATTATCGGCTAATTTTATCTTACTGTTTGTTACTTTTCACACTAGTACAAGCTAGAGACTTTTACTGTAATTCAAATAATTGCAAGTCTCCTTAGTTCTCTAAAGCTATCGCAAGTATTTTGGCTAATCTTAGTAGTGTGTGGTCTGTATGATCAAAATCCTTCCTCTCAGTCAAATTTTTTGAGTTGTTTCATTTTACTTCTAAATATTATTTATTCCAGGTTTTAAACAATTGGTTCTTATGGCATTGTTCTGGGCGTTGTTCTGGGCTATTGGGAAGAACAATTCAGTTTCTCTCTTTAGACTTCCTCTGCTTAGCCGTCTTATATCATATTACTTACTCCTTTAGAGTTTTTCACATCAGTATTAGCTGACTGTTTTTCACTGGAGTTTGAGTGATAGCAAGTCCCCTCAAGTCTCCAGGACTCTTCTCAGTATTCTAGTTATTATTATTATTATTATTATTATTATTATTATTATTATTATTGAGCCCAGTTTGTTAGTGCTGTAGAATACACCGACTGCATTTCTACAGAGGGGTGAGACCCCCTACTGAGTGTCCTAGATATAACATTAAACAATCTGATGGTGGAGCTTTGGGGAATGCGGAGTACCTCTTCATTGCCATCGCTCCCAGGTCCACTTTAGCCCGGAATGGTTGCACTTAATAGATTCCTATCTATGGGTATACTGTTTGACATTTAAACTGAGTGCAAATAAATGACTTATTGTAAAATGAATTGTTTAAAAGGAATAAAAGAGCAGGCATGATTGGGTGGGAAAGGTAAACAACTGGGAATTACACAAGAAGCTAAAGTTTGTCTATACTGACAAATGGAATATATGCGTTGCATTCATTGGAAAATATGTAAATACTATGAATACTGAAATGTGAAAAATTCTATGAATACCCATTAGAACCAATAGCAGAAGCAAAAGGAGCCACTATTCTGTTGAACTTTGTTATCTAAAATGACAAGAAAAAAGCAATAGACCAGATATGGTGGTTAAGGACGATAAAAGAAAAATATACCCACTGACTGATATGCTAATGCCGATAAATAATAACATATCAGACAAAGAATATAAGTAAATTCAAAGATCTGAAAATAAGAAGAAAAAAAAAATGTGGCAACTTAAAACTATCATCGGGCCTGAAATTGTTGGAGCCCTGCATATGATTAAGAAATAGACGGATAAACACATTTCAAACTGTCTGAAATACAGAAAACAACACTTTTCGGAATTGTTCATCTCCTTAGGAAAGTACAATCAATATGACTGAGAAATATCTCCCAAAAGAGGCAGCAAAAACTTACATATATACATTATCACTAGCTTCCTTCATCCTCAGTCTTGGGTAAAAACACAGTGAAAGATTCTGAGAAACCAAAAGTAAAACTGAAATTGAATCTTAAGAATTAAAAAAAAAAACCCTGAGAGAAGTTATACATTTTTTGCTATTTAATTCCTGTTTGTATTCTCACCAGGAATTTGACGTTTGTACAGAAAGATTTATCGAGTCACTGTATCGATTTTATCAATCGATCTGTAAAACGTGAATAATTATAGCAAAAAGATAGGTGAGCAGATGTGCTGTGTGTGTGTGTGTGTGTGTGTGTGTGTGTGTGTGTGTGTGTGTGTGTGTGTGAAAATCTTGTTGTGAGCATAAAGTTGAAACAGAACATATAAACAAAATGGATGAATAAATAAATAAATAAAAATAAGGAATAACTGGCTTGTAAATATGAATACTAGCTGTAAACTAACTGAACATAATAAACTGAATTCTTCTTCTGGTAATAAACACATAAAAATAACTAAATGAACATCTTTGATGGATTAACGTTCATAGTTTCCTGGTGACTATAACTCATGTGACAAAAGTAAACAGGGTGTTAAAGTCTCTATTTTTCAGTGACCGTAAAAAACGCCATAGGAAAATAATTTGAGGTTTAGTTTTGGACTAGGAAGTTATCAGTTAGATTCTACTTTATCTGCTTAAACAAAAAGACAACGATTCGGTTTAGCTGAGAAAGGATCAAAGTCAGTCTTGTACTTACACTGAAATCAATCCCTTTGTAAAAAAAATAAAAAAAGAACTTGTTAAACTTGGAAATTTTCAAAAACTAAAGCCGATTACAAACTCTACAGAAGGATAAGATCTTACCAAAAATAGGGGGCTCATCAAATAGTAAGGCTCCAGTTGTGGAGTTCTGTGGAGTGTGGTATACTTCTTTGTGACCACTACTACTGTGCCGGAGTGGAAGTACTCGATCGCGCCCCTTCCGTAAGTCAGACATATATTTTTTAATTATTTGTATAAGGTAGGAATATTTGAAACCGTATAATTGAGAGCATAAAAACGATTATTATCAAATAGGAAGAGTTAGTTATTTGAAACCATATAATTAATCATAGATTATTTCTATTTGATTGGAATACTTGAAGCCACATAAATGTGTGCAAGTTATTTGTATCAAACTTTGACATAAAATAACCCATAAGAAGTTTATATGCTATTAAATAAACCAAACCAAACCAAACCAATCTTAAAGCCTATTACACCACGAAATTTGATGGTCATTGTTTTCTCGTCATACAATGCCAGATAATCTGATATTAAACAATGTAAGATATTCTAAGACATTGCATAAACGGAAGCTTGAGAAACACATGTCTTGCGATGAAAATGATATTCTCCACAGAAGTCTGACTGGCTATAGTGTTAACAAAAGAGATTCTGAACTCTTAGTGACGCTAAATACTGATTTTATAAGTATCTGATTGACTCTATGTGGTATAGTTCTCTTTGTTGAGGTCTATATTTAGAATTTTCTTTTTAAAGATTAAATTTTGGTAACAAGTCTAACCTGTTGAGCACTTGAAATAGAAAACTGAGCCCTTTAACATTCCCTCTTTTCTACAATTGAACATTTTCAGAAAAACAGTTGTGGTAAAAAAAAGAGAATAGAAATAAAAGGAAATATAATAAGACATGAAGTAATGTATTTTGCAACATTAATTATTTATTTATTGTGCGCGTTCGAAATTTTTATTTTACTAAGGAATGACTTCAGTCTTCCGTCACATTTCGACTGGACGTATTTCCTAGTTCGAGGATTAGTACGAGTGTATCTTTGGCTTTTGTGGACAGTCGGTCAAGGGCGCCTGAAATGAGTGCCGTAGAAGCCCAGCACTCGTGTCCCGTGGCTAAGACCAACACTCTTTGGAACTCAGGAGGCCGTCCCCCAAGGCTCTCACCGGCTTCGGCAAGGCAAGGTTTATCGCTTGACGTCTGAGAAGCCCCTTTTTAGGGGAATGCCGATTGGACCCAAAGCATTTTTGAAGCCGTTTGGCATATCTGGGATACAGCCCTGTACCCGGCTCCCACGTCAAAAAGGCCTTGTGATACATTTTGGCATGGTGGGTTGCTGAATAAATACTAGGAAAAATAATAAGACATGAAACAATATATATTGCAAAATAATTTTTTCTTTGTTTAAAATTTTTTTAGCACTAAGGAGGCTTGCTCAAAAAGTATCGAGACTGAATCTGTATTTACCTTGATGAAAATAAACAATGAATGAAACCCTAATTTCGTTGAAAATATTTCTCTTGGTATTCAACACATTTATTCCAGCGAGTTTTCCATCAGTGGAAATATCTGAGACTCCATTTTTGATATGGTGGGAAACTACGGTGCCATGCTATTCCTTTTAATATCCTCTCCGTCCTTAACTCTTACCTTAGAGTTGATCAAAAAGTATCGAGACTGATTGCATTTTTTTTTTCAAATTGACCCTTATTTGTCTTGGCGTGATTTAGTGACTAGAACTCTTCAAATTATTAGATAATTTGCACAGCTGTAAACATGATATCTTTAAATTCTAGACTCTAAAGAAATAAGCCTCTACTTTGATATCTTTTTATTCCTCCTCGTAAACTAGTATGCATAAATATGTGCTTGTGTGTGTGTGTGTGTGTGTGTGTGTGTGTGTGTGTGTCCTAGAATTACTGCCGTCAAGAAAATCTAAGCAAGCTAATTTTTTGCATTAATACAAACTTGTTTAGTGGTTCAAACACAAAATATCTCACCTTATGGTCATTTGAAATCATCAAACAAAATAATTCGTTTTAGGCCGAACGGACGAAGTCGGGAACTTTGCTATGAAGTCCAAAATTTATTCTGATCTCATTAATGGTTGAAAAGGCAAAGCGATATCCATATTTTTTTTCTTTTACGATTCCACTAATACATTTGAGGCTCGCCAATAAAAAACGATTCTTCTTATTAGCAAAACACACATGGACACAGAAACTAATTGGGGAGTGGTTTCCCCGTGGAGTAATTGCTAAATTGCTGGATTGCGACCCCGAAGTAAGTAAGTCCGAATTTCCGTCGAGTTATTTCGTTCACTTTCCGACTAATACCCTTGGGAAAAGGCATGAATCCCCTTATCCCTACCAGCTATCAGTACTATTCTTCTACAAGCATCAGTTTGGCATTGAATAGCTTACAAGGTTGATATGTCATTAAACAATAGAAACCAAACTTATCAGAATTATTTCTTTGTTCAAAACACTTGTTGGGTATTTATATCATAGTCATATTTCTGTATTCATAAACTCTCGCTAAAATATATAACAGAATTATTTCTTTGTTCAAAACTCTTGTTGGGTATTTATTTATATCATAGTCATATTTCTGTATTCGTAGACTCTCGCTAAAATATATAACAGAATTATTTCTTTGTTCAAAACTCTTGTTGGGTATTTATTTATATCATAGTCATATTTCTGTATTCGTAGACTCTCGCTAAAATATATAACAGAATTATTTCTTTGTTCAAAACTCTTGTTGGGTATTTATTTATATCATAGTCATATTTCTGTATTCGTAGACTCTCGCTAAAATATATAACAGAATTATTTCTTCGTTCAAAACACTTGTTGGGTATTTATATCATAGTCATATTTCTGTATTCGTAGACTCTCGCTAAAATTTATAACAGAATTATTTCCTGAAAACATTTTCTCTCTTATCTCTTTGCCTCGAGTAACGTTCGCGTCAAAATACTTATTACTGCTTATCTTATATGCTATACTTTCTGCCTCTATACACAGTAAAAAAGCATATCTGTACTATTATTACCATTCATCGTACCATCTATTGATCTATATTAATTACTTGGAAGGTTTTGTTTTTCAGTCTTCTAAAGAGGACTAAACTGTTTGATGTTGAACGACCAAATTTGGTTGGCATATTTATTGAACCCTAGAGAAAGTTTTAACTGAAAAATGTTACTGGCAAGAAAGAGAGGAAATAAACTTTCAAAATCAATTTTTTTTTTCAAAAAAACAAATAGATGTTTCAAAATTTTTTTTTTTAGTTATACACTTCATTTGTTTTATCTTGGAAACAAACTTTCGCGTAATTTGCATTATGACTATAATTGTAAAAACACTGAAAATTTCGTCATCTGTCGTTGACGGCGTTGAGATATTTCTGATCATTTTTAATGATTCTGTTCTTATTGAGAAATCTAATGATAATAACTTCGGCTAAATACAAAATTTTGATTAAAGATGAAATTATTTATCTAAATTTCTTTGGTGAAGTCAGATAATTTCTATCACTTGGAATGTTCGGACGATTATCTTCATGTTCATTGTCATACTTATAATGTTTCGGCCGATATATCCTTCGGCCTTCTTCAGGTGTTTCATATCGAACCCTGGAGCCTACAGAGAACCTCGAACTGAACCCTTTACGCAGTGGATAAGACGTTTGGTGGGAAAGGGATTCTAAGTGAAATCATCCGAAGCTTGCAGGTTCAATCCCAACTACAGGTAAGATAAGAAAGAATACTTACAATAGCTTAACACTTGTACCTGGTCATAGTTAATGGAATCTACCTCCGTGAATTAAATAAAAAGTTCAGTTCGAGGTTTTATGAAGTCTCCCGAGTTCAATATGAAACACCTGAAGAAGACAGAAAGACATATTGGCAGAAACGTTGTGAGTATAATAATGAAGATGAAGAAAATAATCTGAATATTCTTCTTGATAAAGTTGAAATAATTTAGTATTTAGGTATTAACAACTATAGTAACTATTTTAGAGTCACAACACTGAAACATGAAATTGGATGAGAAACATTGAAAATGAATTAGAAGGACTCAAAGAAGGCCCTAAGGTGGAAATACTCCTGGAATCGTCAGACCAACATTTAAAAATGTTCCGACTTGGAAAACGCCGGGACATTAAAGCGTACATGAATTCTGGTTTTAAAAAAATCACGTCCATTCACGACAGGCTGGCTCTTGAACTGAGTAGATATTTAGAAGAAACAAATATCCCCCACATGGATGACTAAGCGAAAGATCACTCTGATCTAGAAAGACCCTAAAAAAGGAACCACTCCTGCACAACTATAGACCGATAACCTGTCCACCTATGATGTGGAAAATCCGAATAACACAGATTTATTACTCGCTAGTAAGAGAACAGAAAGGATGCCACAAGCGAACAAGACGAACAGATGATCTATTGTACATTGATCAGCAGCTCCTCAAACAGAATAAAGCGAGATGGAAAAATGTAGCTATGGCGTGGATTGTCTACAAAAAGACCTATAATATGGTCCCACAATCCTGGATAAGGAGACTGTCTAAAAATATGCAAGATATATGACAAAGTAATAAAATTCATCACAGAAGTCCTGAAAAACTGGAGAGTATAATTGACAGCAGGAAGAAAAAACTTTAGGTGAGGTGAAAATCCTGAGGTATCTTCCAGGAAGATGCGCTTTCACTATTAGTTATAGCAATGATACCTCTCAATCAGATACTGAAAAATACACTGAGGGCAAAAAATTTACTAAATCACAAGGAAAAATTAATCAGCTAATGTACATGGACGACATCAACCTGTTTGCAAAAAATGAAAAAGAACTTAAAACTCTGTTGCAAACAATAAGAATATACATCCAGGATATAGGAATGGAATTTGGCATAGAAAAATGCGAAATGCTTATAATGAGAAGTTGAAAAGAAAACGAAAAGAGGGACAAGTACTTGGATGTTGCCAAAGAACTAAAAAAGCTGTGGAACATGCGAGCGATGGTGATGCCAATTAAAATAAACATGCATGGAATGGTCCCCGAGAGCTTAGAGAGGGGGTTGGAAGAGTTGGAAATCGGAGGACGAATCGTAATCTGAGAAGACTTCTGGAGACGTGAGTAGACTTGTTGTCACTTAGACTTCTATGAGAGAAGCTCCTAAGAAGTATGATAATGATATTAATAATGATGATGATGATTTAAAGACTAATTTTTCCTCTAAATATTGGTAATTAAAAGTGGTTATTCAAAGCATCTTATAATAAAGTGATCATTTGTTTTTTTATCCTTTAACGGGGGAAAATTGTTCATGGAATTTTGACTGTGTATTGAACGTGTCCATGAAAATTACTTAATATACGTTATTTTTAAGTCACTTTGAGTCTTATTTGACTTGAATATTTTTACCAAGTTACAATAGACAATTGCTTGAATCTATGAGATAAGGAATCATCATAATTATTCACTAACGTATGAAGCATACTGTTCTCATCTTGGTTGTCATCATCGCCACGTTTTGACCAATGTATCCTCCAGCTTTCTTCAGTCGATAACCTGATAATTTCTAAGCAAACCCTTCATTGAGTGTATAGATAAAAATCGCTCTCATTCTGTTTTTCAGTTTTCATGCACTGAATGCGTCGATAAGTGCGCAAGTATAGGAATGGTATTGCAAATCTATTGAAGGGAACCAGTGTCAGGATGTTACCACAACTCACAGGACTCTTTTGTCTGTCAGCATCAAGGACCATTTTAAGAAGGGGTATTTGTTTCAGTTTCTAGTCGCTCGTGTCATCACAGACATCCAGTGAATTAAATAAAGAGTTCAGTTCAAGGTTTTATGAAGTCTCCCGAGTTCAATATGAAACACCTGAAGAAGACAGAAAGACATATTGGCAGAAACGTTGTGAGTATAATAATGAAGATGAAGAAAATAATCTGAATATTCTTCTTGATAAAGTTGAAATAATTTAGTATTTAGGTATCAACAACTATAGTAACAATTTTAGAGTCACAACACTGAAACATGTAATTGGATGAGAAACATTGAAAATGAATAAGAAGGACTCAAAGAAGGCCCTAAGGTGGAAATACTCCTAGAATCACAAATTAGCTGGAAATAATCCTAGAAATACTCCTAGAATCACAACCTGACACATGTCACCATTCGATTTACCAGTCCGAGATTTAGGCAATGCACGAAAGAATGAGGAAAATATATCTACATGGATTGAATAAAGGGTTTCATTCAAAAGTACTATTTTACCGACTTCGACAAACACCCGAAGAAAACTAAAGGTACAACGTCCGAAACGTGATTATAGCAACTAAGTACATAATTGTATAATAATTTTACAGTAAAATATATGACAGATCTATTAATACGCCAACATATATGGTAGTGAAAAGAAAGTTGGTTGGTTGATTGATTGGTTGGTTGGCTGGCTTGTTTTGGGGCATATCAACTCTTATAGGTTTATTTAATTCCGAAGACATCTTTTTTACTAGTGTCACTTGTCACCGGGTATTAAAAAGCTTACTAATGTTTATTCTGAATGTTACAAGTTCTTTTCCGATCGGTTCTATAAATAAGATAGATAGTTTTTGTTCAGTAGATGGAGAAAACAATCATTATTTCATATAATCATAGCTCCCCCCAAATGGATGGTCTCATTTGAACCCCAAAATTTACGTGTTTCCCTTGAAGCTTCAAACTCAACTCTAACTCAACTTCAAAATCTCACTCTCTGACTCACAATTTTTTTCCTTGCCATTACTCCCAGATCCACTTTGTATTCCATCAGACCGTGTGAAAAAAGCCTCGAGTAACTACACAAAAAATGTAAATATGACCGTAGAATGAACTTATTTCCTTAACCCCTAGGCATAAAATTAACCTAGATTGGTTGACATGCCTTTAAAATCAATCTCTCAATGAAAAATTTCCAATCACTTGCTTTCATAGAAAAAATCTTTAAGAATCCCAAATACTTTCACTCTCGCGCTTGTGTTGTGAAGGTAGAAGTGATAGTAAGACTGATGGTGGAGTGAGAAAGGCAATGATAGATCCTGTAATAGTAAGGGCGACTTTGAGGATAAGTGTGGTTTGAGGGTGAGTGTCATAGTGCGAGTAATGGCAGAAGTAGGGTGTAGATGAGGGTGAGGAAGAAGGGTAAACAATTATATGATTTCAAGTAACCAATAACAATCTTTTTCGAGCTTTAATTAACTATTCTTAATTCTAATAATTTGTATACAATTATATGGTTTCAAGTATTCTTATTTAATACCAATAATTTCAGATCTATATATTTTCAAGTAACCAAAATTAACAATCAAATGATAGTACTAATTTGTTCACATGCAACTATATTGGTTTAAGTAAACATATCTAATACTAAAAATTTTTAAATAGATAATTGGATCCATAGATTGGACCCGTAAAGAAACTAATAGTCAAGGTTTGAGAGGACCTGAGGCTAATGAAAACGAAAGAGTGACTCCTGATCTCAAGAACCGTAGCCTCACTACTGGATACGTTTTAGTAACATACCCAGAGTACTGCGATGAGGTAACGTTCCTCTGTAGGTAGGAACAAATGTAAGTGTTTGATAGTTTATAAGAAAAGGAAAACGTCAGCAACATCACTGTAGCTTAAAAGATTTATGACGTTCTGAGTTTTCTTTGTTTCTGAATAACAAAACGTTTGTCCGCTTTTTCAAATTTCTTTCCTTTGCTAGCATCACTAGATTTATTTTTCGTTTTCTTTTAACTGAGTAGTTTTTTAAATTTTGTTTGTTTCTGGGAATTTTGTTCTTGATTTTTTTCGAGATTATTTATGTTCTACCCATAATTTACCTGCATTAAAATAAACCTGCTGGTTTCTCTGCTTCTTTAGTGAATCATGTTTTTCCTTAGCAACCATAACATGAAAAGATTAGGTTTTCTTCTTGATAAACGCAAATGATGCGAAGATAACGATCGTAGAAGACATTACCAATATATATATATATATATATATATATATATATATATATATATATATATACTACCCCTGGCCTAAATTATGGAACAGCACACATCGGAAAGCTGCAGGGCTGGACGAAATTCCCCCGGAACTATGGAAGACCAGACAATTCGACGACATATTGCTCCGACACTGCAACGCAGTATACAATCAAAATCCGATAGATAGATGGATGAAAGGATGCATACTCCCCTTCCCTAAAAAGGGAGACCTCGGATTAGCCAAAAACTACCGAGGCATAACACTTACATCCATAGCAGCCAAAATCTACAATGCCCTACTACGAAACCGCATAGAACCCGAAATCGACAACGTACTTAGAAAAAACCAAAATGGCTTCCGAAGGAACAGATCCACGACCTCACAAATATTAACCATCCGTAGAATCCTTGAAGGTGTAGGGGCAAAAAACCTACAAGCGACATTAATTTTTGATGACTTTACCAAGGCTTTCGATTCCATTCACAGAGGAAAGATGGAACAAATCCTACTAGCGTACGGCATACCTAAAGAAACTGTAGCGGCAATATAGATTCTCTATAGAAACACTAAAGTAAAAGTACGATCACCAGATGGAGACACAGAATATTTCGACATTGTAGCAGGAGTACTACAAGGGGACACGCTGGCTCCGTACCTCTTTATCATTTGTCTAGACTACGTACTTAGAACATCGATTGACAAAATCAAAGAGAATGGCTTCGAACTGACGAAGAAAAGAAGCAGAAGGTACCCCGCAACAACAATTACCAACGCCGACTACGCCGATGACATAGCGATACTGGCAAATACACCTGACCAAGCCGAAACACTACTGCATAGTCTGGAACGAGCAGCAGCAAACATAGGCCTCTATGTTAATGCACACAAAACGGAATATATGTGCTATAACTAAACGGGGGACATCTCCACTCTAGAAGGAATCCCTCTTAAACTAGTAGACAAATTCACTTACCTAGGAAGCAGCGTCGAATCAACCGAAAAGGAAATCGAAACGAGGTTAGCGAAAGCATGGACAGCTATCAGTAGGTTATCGATTATTTGGAAATCAGACCTAACCGATAAAATGAAACGCAGTTTCTTCCAGGCAGCGGTCACATCGATACTGCTATATGGCTGCACTACATGGACGCTAACAAAACGGCTGGAGAAGAAGCTAGACGGTAATTACACAAGAATGCTACGTGCAATCTTAAACAAGTCCTGGCGGCAGCACCCCACAAGACACCAACTGTACTGCCACCTGCCTCCTATCACGAAAACTATTCAAGTTAGACGAGCCAGACATGCAGGACACTGCTGGAGAAGCAGGAACGAACTCATAAGTGATGTACTCTTATGGACCCCCACACATGGCTGTGCAAGAGCAGGACGACCAGCACGAACATACATTCAGCAGCTATGTGAGGATACGGGATGTTGTCCTGAAGACCTGCCTAGGGCGATGAAAGATAGGGAGGAGTGGTGAGAGAGGGTCAGGGATATCCGTGCTACCAGCGCGATATGATGATGATGACACTTATAGGTTGTTCTCATTGGTGTTTTATTTAGCATTAAATAAGCTAATAACAGATAAGACGCAAAATATTCTCTCTTCATAAACTATTCCTTCAAAATACTTTCCTTCGAAAGCCACAAACTGACAGACACGTTGTTCACCCCCCCTGGAAACTGCCTTCTTTTGACTCGTCATGACCTCTTTCATTCTGTCGTTAGTTTCCAAATGGGGATTATGGAGATAGGACTTTTGGGAACTGAAAATAGTCACAAGGAATCAGATTCGTGGAATAAGGTAATAATAGTTCTGGTATCTTTTGGGCAAAAATCAGTTGATTTTCAATCAAGCTTGCCAACCTGAAATTAAAGAGAAAAATCACTCATAACTTTTTACATGCACCCTTTGAGCGTGCATTTGGCCGCAATAAATAGAGCGTTTAATAAGCCTTCCCCCAAAGAAAAAGGAAACGCGAGTTCGAATCTTGCTGAGAGATTTTCGTTTATTATTTTTGATCGACGTTGCTATTTCTTATCGTCGATTGACGAGTTGAATGAGTTGAAGTGGAAGGCAAATTAATGTGAAAGAAAATGGTAGTCAAAATCAACTGTTTGAATTTATTATTTCTTACTTCTAAATAAATTGTCGCTATCCCGGATTTATTAGATTCTGGTTGATCAAGTAGAACACGTACCACGTTATCTACAAAGATATTTCCAATCGTCTCCCAATTATTTGGTCTACCTCATTTATCCAAAGAAGTCGGCTGATGATAGCATTACGATTATAAGTATTACCTATATAATGATTATTGGATTACATAGCAAATTCTCTGTAAATAGCCGTCTAGTTTAAAGCAATAAATGGAAGCTGGATACTTATAAACCATTTAAGAGTACAATTTATTCAATGAATATATTTAAAAGACCGTTCTTCCGATCTACTTCCTTTTATGTATGGCAGATTTTTGGAAGCGTAGTGCGCATGTGCGGTTACCAGCGTATGTAACAGTCCACATTCATGTGTGTCTATTTTCAATGAATCTATTTGGAATTTTTTGCTCAGAAAGAAAGCCAAAAAATACTGCAATTAACCTTCCACTGTTTTGTCGTTTCTCCATGATCAGTCGTTAATTAACAAATTGCATAATTAATCAAATTTTCATGGACGCCACTAGAATTGATTATTAGGTTTATGTCGACAGGACGAGGCGTAAAAATGTGCTGGTCTACATAAATAAATACATAGATGTCTGTATACGAATAAGTGTGTGTTTACGTGAATATACAACGCTTTCTCTTCATGATAGAATATATTTATGCAGATTTATTTTCTATGTGGAAGTTGGTATAATTGGCTGTGTATAGATCAGTGAATATAAATACGTGTTTGATATATATATATATATATATATATATATATATATATATATATATATATATATATATATATAAATACAAGGTCGGTCTATTAAGTGATTTAAGTAATGAGACTGATTGTATAAAAACTTTTTATCAAATTAATTACAAAACAACTTAAGCATCTTCGAAACACGTCTCGGTTAACCTAACACCAACGAAGACGTTGTTTCTTCTCCGGGAAATAGTGTCGTAAGTTTCCAATTAACACAGTTTTCCTTTTTCCTTTATTTGTGAAGGGATTGGTCGGCCAGAATCTCCTGATGCCAGTGTTAACTTTTTAAATGTTTCTGCAGGATTGACATACAGTTGTTTATTTTAATCTTTGAGAGTTTTTCACACCAGCGTTGGCTTTGCCCAGTCGGTTGGAGCTGTAGAATACACCGACTGATTCTCTGCAGAAGGGTAAGACCCCACCATCCCAACGAGTGTCCTAGATATGACACTAAACAATCTGAGGGTGAGGTTCAAGTGATGCTGGACCTTTAGGGAATGCGGAGTACCACTTTATTGCCATAGCTCCCTGGTCCACTCTGACCCGGAGTGGTAGCAACTGATAAGGGTCCTATCTATGGGTAAAATACAACTAAACCGTGGTTTTGTCAATTAAACAGTGTACTTACATTTAAACTGTGTGCTTATGCTAAACTGAATTGTTTGAAATGGAACTGTTTTTGACATTGAAACTGTACTTACACTAAATTGAATTGTTTAATATAGAACTTCTTTGCTTATACTAAACTGAATTAGCTGAATTAGAACTGTTTGAATAAATTGAATAGCTTAAAATAGAAATGTTTTTGACAAACTGTGTACTCCTGCTAAACAGAATTGTTTGAAATAGAACTATTTTTTTTAAAATGGATTTGGCGTTAAATAACCGACAATGGTTGATATGCCATAAAATCCAACCAACCAACCAACCAGCATTGGCTGGTAGTCTTCCACTCGTGTGACAGCAAGTTTCCTCAGGTCTCCTGGACTCTTAGATTCGATTAAAATGCTGTGGTCGGCATCAGTATTTTTCCAAGATTCCGGAGACCGTTCCAAGCAAACAATAATTTAAAAATCACAATCACCTTCGTGTTTCTCAGATTTTTAATTATCTCGCAAGATCCAAATATGTGTCTCCATTTTTTCACTTTTTCTTATTTTCAATCTGTGGTCAATCTTTTGGCTTTCTTTTATTTTCAGTCACCCGTCCATTTTTTTCGCTTTCTTTTATTTTCAATCCATGGTCCATTTTTTCGCTTTTATTTTCAATCTATAGTCCTTTTTTTATTGCTTTCTTTTATTTTCAATCTATAGCCCATTTTTTCGCTTGTTTTATTTTCAATCTATGGTCCATTTTTTCGCTTTCTTTTATTTTCAATCTATAGTCCATTTTTTCGTTAACTCTTATTCTTAATTTGGGGTCCATTTTTTCGCTTTCTTTTATTTTCAATCGATAGTCCATTTTTTTTTTGCTTTCTTTTATTTTCAATCTTTTGTCCATCGGAACGGCAAATCCCTCTAGGGTTGCTTTTTGTTGATCAACACTAGGTCTGGTATTCTGGCCGGGATTAGATGATCCCTTTGTATTTAAAAATCCCAGATAATTTTACGCGTCACATTTTCAAGGACGTATTCTGGTTTGTGTATACATCATTATGTATTTGGGTCAAATTTTAATTTCTGTCAAAATTCCAGTGAATCATCTTCCACGCCCAGCCGAGCTTAGTCTTATACTCTTTTTGCGTTGGTTTACTGCATACGCTTATTATGTGAATGACTGTGTCATCTCTTTGTTCACATTACCCAGACTTATTATTTTGTTGCGTATTATTGATTTTCGCTTTAATGCATTTAGTCCTGATAAAGTTGTTTTCACGCTGCTATTAAAACAGATTCATATTCTCTCTTAAGATTTCCTTTCTTTGGCAATGTCCTGGTCTTCTCGTGTGCAATCTCACCGATTCTTCGCTTAAAATATCCATTTTGTTGTTTCTCTTTCCATTTCTGTTTTTTCGTTTTTGTTGTTTTTCTGTTTGTTCTTATGTCACCATTGTTGTTAAGGCTGCTGTAATTAGTCTTTCTTTACTCTTTTTAATGTTGTTCTCAAGTCCTTATATTGATGCACCCATGCAAACCTCAACGCTGAAGAGTTGTCTTTCTCCTTTTTTTAACACATGCAGTCTGTCTATGTTGTCCTTCTGATGTAACACCTGGTTCATATTCACCAATTTTCTTGTCCTTTAGACTATTCCTCTGAGTTCCTCCCTTGTTCATTTTAAGAACGGTTCCAAGGGAAACTGTCCAGGCGTTTATTCCTTTGGTAAGATTTCTTCTTCTAAGCTTGGTCCCAATAAGTTGTCTTGTTCTTCTGAGATATTCATTTTTTTTTTTCTTTCATTTCTTTTAAATAAACAGTAAGAAAACAAAAAATAATGATTCTTTCTTGATTTGGCAGCTCTGTTCCTTCAGTAATTTCTCTTTTCCCACTTTTTATTACCTGCATTTTTCAATGGAAAATTCCATTCTACATCCTGGCTGTATATTTTTTTTTCTTTTTTGCATCCGGGTCTCTACTTTTTTATTTTTTGCAAATATCTTGATGACATTCATCCTATTTACCAACCCCTCCGCTCGGGCAGGATATGACACAAGGTCAAGTTTTAAGTGGAGTTTAACAGGTTTGAATTCAGAGTTTTCCTTCTCCTAGACTAGTTGCCGAACCAAGGCTGAAGAACCTAGTCTGTCCTACTATTTACCTATAGCTGGAGGGAGAATAATTGGATTAATACCTTTCCCAAGGGTATTAGTGCTATGGGAAATGCAACCAGTTTCGTCCAGGATTTGAACTCGTGTCGCCGTGTTCATTTCCTACGACGATAACAATTACACTACGGGCACCTCATGTATCGAATGTGATAAATATTTTTTTGTAAATTTGTCGCCCCATGTGCTCTTCCTTGGTATGTATTGGAGTAGGGTCACTGCTATTTCAAACTGCAATTGCCAGAATGATTCCTCCGGGAAGATTCCTCTTTGGATGTTCATCTCTTCTAGGGTTTGTCCTCTTGCAGTTAATTCCACTTACCAAATTTTAATTGCTTTCGTGATAAATTTTAGGACTTTGTCGGATATTTTGTACATTTTCAGACTATCAGAATCATTTATTTGTTTGTTATGCCTCATAGAGCATCTCTCTGTTTTACAATTTTCTCGCATGTACCCTTCTAAAAAAGAAGATTCAATTTCCTACATGGTAGTTTTAATTGCTTCCCATAGATCTTCTTTGCTGTTATATTGTTTGCCACCTTCAAATAGTTTCATCTTCACAAGTGAACATAGATTTTCGATCGGATTCAGATCAGAACTTGATGGTGGCCATTATATTATCATCTCCCCAGTAAAACATTTATGCTCAAAAATTCACTTAGATACATGTAAAAGGGGCATAATCGTGCATAAATACACACTTCACTTTGAAACTGCGATACTAGGACTTGTACCATACAAAGAACATCTTGTCCATAAAATAGCTGGAGTTTGCACTGTCAGCATTTCCTTATTGGGGCTCCTCAGACACCAAGCAATAGACTTGGTCCGACCGAACCAGGTGAAAGCCTGAGGAGAGGGACCCCTGAGGCCAAAGAGACACCATCTCAGCTAACGAGCAAGACCAGGCGAACGAAACTTCACTTGCCGGTCTGCGTACCATCCAACATGGCCGACAAGTGTGTGGCCCGTCTGCAAAGCCTCATTCATTATTTTACCTAGGGTGATATTTTTTCATCTCCTTGCCAGTATGAATTGTGACACAAGGCCTTTTTAGAGCTCAGTGGTATTATAGTGTAGCAAGTTCAAATCCTGAAATATCAAAATTATGTTCCCACTTAGCTCAATCCGTTACTCGGAGTTTCATGTGTTACACACAATCATCAGATGAAAAAAACTTTTTCCCATCAGATGATTGAGTACAAAACATGAAACTTCAACTCATGGGAAAATTCTTAACACACATGCACACACATGCACACGCATGCGCGCACACATAGATATAGATATATGTGAAAATGTTCCCATTAGTTAATGAGCTCTTCCACCGATCTCGATGCATGAGGGCCTAACAGTTTAATTAGATCTGAACCGTTAGTCTACATTACAGTTGATATACTTAATGCAATGAAGGCTTGTGTAGAATTAGCTATATCTTTTGGATAAGCTGATAAAAAAAAGGTGCAATAATGAACCTCAGATTGAATTCAGAGATTTCCTTGCTCTGGATGAGTTGATCTGCCAAGTCTTTAGTACTAAATCTGCCTTAGTATTCAACACATAACTGATGAAAGAAGAGATGGATTCATATCTTTCCCATGGGTATAAGCACAAAGTGAAACACAGTCTACACAGAAATCACAATTATCTTTTTGCGCCTGCATACTAGGTAATATATTATGAACACACACACACATATATATATATATATATATATATACATGCTATTTTTTCTTGCCTCCTTTCTTTATTCTTCATTTCACTTGAGTAGACATTCGTTATTTCTTCTCCACCTAAACCTTACTTCATTCATCTTTTTCTTTTGTTCTTCCGGCGCTGCACATTGTCACACTTATTTAATGGTAGAGCTTGTCACGAAATTATTTCTGTCCTGTCTAAAGATTGTAGCAATATTTCCTTTTATCGTATAAAACGTAATTATTTTCATAGTATCGTGAGTAATCACACTTTTTAGTTTTTATACTGCGCTTCTTACGGACATCCGAAAACTTTGAATATATATATATATATATATATATATATATATATATATATATATATAAACTACAGCACGATTTCAAACTCTGGTTGAGATTCAGACGTTCACTTCACTTTTTTTTAAGAACAGGATGAATGCATTTCTTTTTTGCTCCAATTATGGGTGAAATGTGGGAGCCGACTTGACTCTTTCGCCTTAATAGACAGCCTATATAGGAGAAGGACAACCTTTAATAAAAAATTAGAGACAACCGTCTGGAAGTAATTTCGACACTGTTTTCCACCATATTTTGGTGACTCTTGTGACACACATGTTAGTATGAATCCTCGAAAGTCCCTTGGAAAAAAATATCTGTTTTGGAGAGAAAAGATCGGTGTGGGCATCTACCAATTTCAATACAATCTTTTGGAGACCTGTGCTGACATGTGGTCACAGATTCATAGATGGATACACACTCATAAATATACTTTTTCTTATGTTTGAGGATATTTGCAAATATACATTGACCTATTCAGATATGCACAAATAAACAGTTTTTGTGTAAAGAACTAAACTGACATAGAAGATTTTTAGATTAACATCTTGTAATACAACAGGAAAATATACGCAGTTATATAAATGCTTAGCTTATTCTTGGCTCAAGGCTACAATCATGGGACACAGTCTTAAAGATTAGCGAGACCAGCTTAATCAACATTAAACTACAATGGGGAGCCCACCTCATAAAAATGAATGCTTATTTCCTAAGCTTAACCTTCATATAAGGCTACAATCATTGGATACTCAATACATATAGAGCCTTTTACTCAGTCTTAATGACTGGGGATACCAATTTGTAGACAATGACGAGACAAATAATACGTGAATAAGTATGTTAGTTAATGAAAGGATCGAAACGAGAATTTCTTGCCAGAATTGTGCTATCAACATCAGACCTGACAAAAATAAAATCCATATGGCAAAATAAAAATATTTCTCTAATATTAAAAAAAAACAAAAAAACATACGCACACTTGTTACATCAGACTTTCTGTACAACAGTAAATTGTGGATTCTCACTGCTGAATTCTAAAGACACATTGAACTGAGAAGCCAGAAAAATTTAACAACAACTTTGGGGTCAAAGGACAGCCTGCTTAACATAGTGAAGAAAAGAAAAATGCTGTGGTGTGGACATGTAACAAGATCATCAGACCTGCCAAAAACTTTCCCGCAAGGCACAATACCGAGAGGATGATAAACAGGCAGACAGAATAAGAAGTCTAAAGATAACAGCCGGGAATGAACAGGCCAATCTTTCGTTGAGTCACAAATTGCCACTCGCAACAGAGATAGATGGCGGATGATTGTCAGAGAATCATCAGTGGCGCCTCTACAAATGCCTCCAGCTGAAGTTACGAAACCGATGATGATATAGGAATGTGTGTGCTTGTGTGTCGAAAGAGACATTGTAAACACACACACACACACACACACACACACACACACACACACACACACACACACACACACACACACGTAGTGTAATGGTTATCGTCGTAGGAAATGGACACGGCGACATGAGTTCAAATCCTGGACGAGACTCATAGCATTTGACATAGCACTAATACCCTTGGGGAAGGTATGAATCCAATTATTCTCCCTCCCACTATGGGTAAATAGTAGGGCAGACTAGGTTCTTCTGTCTTGGTGAGGCAACTGGTCTAGGAGAAGGAAAACTCTGAATTCAAACCTGTTAAACTCCAATTAAAAACTGACCTTGTGTCATATCCTGCCCGAGCGGAGTGGTTGGGTAAATATGATATATATATATGAAAGAAAACTCATCAGATATTATGCCATTATTAATTTATCATCTCTCCAGTAAAACATTTATGCTCAAAAATTCACTTAGATACATGTAAAAGGGGCATAATCGTGCATAAATACACACTTCACTTTGAAACTGCGATACTAGGACTTGTACCATACAAAGAACATGTTTTAATTATCTCCATTTGAATTATGCAGCCATCTGATGAAGAGATTCGTAATTAGTGAATTGTCGAAATAAGTTTATCATGGCATAATATCTGTTGCGTTTTCTTTGATATTACAGATACATATTTGCTCTGTATGTGAGTTTTTCGGTATATTCTTTTGTATTAATCGCCATACATCGAGCACTGTTAGAATTATAAGAAAGTTCTAATATATTCTGTATATGAATTATTCCATATTAGTAATTCATGGACTTGAATTTATATGAAATTATATATATATATATATATATATATATTACTACAAGGGGACACGCTAGCCCCATACCTCTTTATCATCTGCCTAGACTGCGAGCTTAGAACATCGATCGATAAAATCAGAGAAAACGTCTTCGAGCTGACAAAGAAAAGAAGCAATTACCGACGCCGACTACGCCGATGACATAGCGATACTGGCAAATACACCCAACCAAGCCGAAACACTACTGCATATATATATATATATATATATATAGAGAGAGAGAGAGAGAGCGGTGGGGGAGAGAAATCGGTTGATAATAAAATTATAAGCGATTTTGTATTTCAACTGGTTCGATGATTTTAACGGCATGTCAACCCGTCTAGGATTATCTGATGCTTTTTACTTTGGGAATCGCGTTTCTAGTCTGTTCTTAACATTTTTCTGTCGTTGTTTCAAAAGGGTTTTTTCAACCCATAAATGAGATTTTAACAGTTACTACTACCCTGGTCCAGAATGTACTTGGCAAGAATGGCAATAAAGGGCTACTTCACACTCCCCAGAAGTCCAGAACTGGATCTCACCATCCGATGCAGTAAAGTGTCTATTCAGGAACCCTGTTTTTTGTTGGTACCTCTCTGTAAGGGATACAGTCAGTGTTTCCTCAGTTCAATTAACAGCGGAAGTATTTCAATGTGTAAATAAATCGGCCATTATTTTCCGAACAATGGAATATGCAAGAGTCTCGACAAAATTAAAGTCTCCTTCTTGTTCTGCTGGAGACTATAACTCATATAAGGGCGAAACTTATCTTTTGATTTGGTGGAATAAGGTTTAACGAGGTGTAAACCCGTTGCTAACGCCTACTTTGTATAATGAAATCGGTTATCCAAACGAGAATAACCAAACACAGAATTTTCAGTCGGAAGAACAGACAAGAGAATTATTACTATATAACATTTAATTCTACATCAAACAAGAAGGGAGACTAAGTTCCCGTTGAGAGGAATAAAAGAGTCGGAATACTTTCGAGGAACATGCAGAGAAGTCCATACAACAAAGAGGTGGAAATCACTTACTCATTCTCTGGTCTGGTAAAAATAGGGAGACACCATGTACGTCGCGGCTAAGGAGCGAACGATTACGTCTGTCCCTTCTGGAGTCCTGTTTGTAAATGAGTTGGATTCCTGGATTCGCCTCGTCACGTGACCAAAAAGGACTCGTGACGTGAAAGAGTTCCTCAAACACTGTGACAAGGGAGACCGTTTCATGTAGTATCCCAACAGTAAAAAGGTACTGTAAGCAATCTTTGCCGAACGAAGGAAAACTTAGGAAATTCTAAATACTGTTCTTTTGATTTCAGAGGAGGGAACTCTTAATCTTAAGTTGAAATACATCTTTCTTAACGCTTAGCAGTTGATAGTTAGATTTTGATCATAACTCATATTTCAGTTTAGACAAGAAAAAACCGTAAAAATCAATAAACATTCAAGTTTATATTTACCCTCCTCCTCAGCCATCGGTGGGATGTGGCACAAGGTTAGTTTTTTTTAGAGAAGTGATGATGGTTTTGATTAAAAGTTTTCCTTCTCCTTAACTGGTTGATGAGCCAAGAGTAAAAGACTCAGTTCGCTCTACTATCCACACTTAGCAAGGAGGGGGGGACAACTGGATTCATGCCTTTCCCAAAGGTTTTAGCTCGAAGTGAAACCCAAACAGCCTCGTCCAGGATTTGAACTCGAGTTACCGATTCCATTTTCCACGACGATAACCGTTACGCAATTAAAAAAATCTTAGTAGTCAACGAACAAAATTGCTTTAGAATTAATTGAGGGTTTTTTCTATTTTGTTGTATCGCCATAATTTCGTTTTTCACGTTAGTTGGAGTCAGCCAATATTTCGCCATTCAAATATGCGTGAAAGTAGCCGTTCATATGACTAGACACTTTTATTTACCAACCAATCACAGGCAAGCTGTGATCAATTTCGAACACCTCTCTCGGGAACCTTCTTTATTGATAAAGAACGACCCAGAAACCTTCATCTTCAGCACGTGTTATGTCTTCCAATGAAAACTATGTTGTTTACGCCACTTAGTGAGAACCAAGTCACAGCTACTACTTTTAGTCTTATTAATCTGCTGCAGAATTTTACGTTCTCTCTCTCTCTCTCTCTCTCTCTCTCTCTCTCTTTCACACACACACACACACACACACACACACACACACACACACACACACACACACACACACACACACACACACACCGCTATATATTTTGTTTGGGTTTTATGTCATATCAACCTTTGTAAGTTATTTAACGCCAAATCCCTTTTTATGCAAATAGTCTATTTCAAAAAATTCAGAAAAGCATGAGTTCGTTGTTTAGTTGTCAAAACAGTTCTAATTCAGTTAATTCAGTTTAGTACAAGTACAGATTTTGTTTACACACAGTTAAATGTCAAAACAGTTAGTGTAAGTACAGTTTCAATGTGAAAAACAGTTCCATTTCAAACAATTGAGTTTAGCACGAGCACGCAATTTAAATGTCCATAGTCGAGGGTGACCCGAAGGCTTCCTTTTCGATAGCTACTACACCAAGGTGTAGGAGAGGGCGCTACTCCATTCCCAGGATTGCTCCACTTTACCCTTGAACCGTACCTTATAATGCTGAGTGTTAAGCAAGGTGGTATCAAGTTCCATTTTTAAAGTCTTTGGTATGACTCGACGGGCCATTGGCGAACACTCTAACCGCTGGGCCAATAATTGTCAAAAACATTTCTATTTCAAGCAATTCAGTTTAGTCAAACAGTTCAAATTCAAACAATTCAGTTTAGCATAAGTATACAGTTTAGTTCTATTTAACCCATAGATAGGACCCTTATCATATGCTACTATTCCGGGAGAGAGTGGACCTGGAAGCAATGGCAATAAAGGGGTACTCCGCATTTCCCAAAAGCCCAGCATCACTGGAACCTCACCATCAGATTGTTTAGTGTCAATATCCAGTTGGGTGAGTGAGGGTTTCTTACCCCTCTGCAGAGAAGCAGTCGTTGTATTCTACAGCCCCAGCCGAAGTGTCGCAAATATATTTGTGGATTTTTATGCAAATATCAAACACTTGAAATCTCAAAATATCATTAAGCGAAAAAAGTCTTAGTTCTTTTTAAAAAGTAATTCTTCTACACTTTCAGAATCTGAGAACTCAAGCATTAATTATTTTTAGCATAGTTAAATTGATTACTTTTCTTAGATTTAAAAATACCATTATTATCAAAGAATTGCGTTTACGTCGTTTTATGAATATATATATATATATATATATATATATATATATATATATTGAATATTTTTTGCAAATTAGTTTTAATTGAATTTTTTTAAACAGTGAGTTTTAGTTGATTGTACCAACCACAGATGAAATAAACTTCTGTCGACGATGGCGAAGTCCAACTGTACAAAAAAAAAAATCCTTCATAAGGTCTAATGTAACTTGAAGTCAAGCAAGTAATTCGAAGGTGTGTGTTTTTTTCTTTGTTTAATGGCACATCGACCTTCTTGGGTAATTTAATACCCAAGCTATCCTTATAGAGGAATAGCAGTGATATTATTTAACCCATAATTGGAACAATAAAGGGGTTCATAATAAAGTAAGTGAAGTTGGCGACTGTAGTAGAGGGTGACAGTAGTCGAGGGCGACTGTAGTCGAGGGCTACCCGAAGGCTCCCTTTTCAATAACTACTACACCTAGGTGTAGGGGAGGGCCCTAGATTGCTCGACTTTACCTTTGACCCGTACCTTATAATGCTGAGTATTAAGAAAGGATGTATCAAGTACCATTTTTTAAAAGTCTTTGGTATGATTCGACCTGGGATTGAACCCCGGTCTCCCGGACCATTGGCGAACGCTCTACCCACTGGGAGTGAAAGTAATAGCACGACTGGAGTCCAAACTTGCTTACGACGATGTTGCAGCTACTACCCCACAGGAACTCCCCCAAATTTGACGATGTGATAAGTCTAAAATGTATGGCTAGTTTTCAAGGCAGACATCTCTACCGACTTGGAAAGCACCATGTATGGTGTTATGATTAGCAAAAGAAGCTCTGGAATCATTGCAAATGAATTCGATTATGATTATGTGTACAGTATTTCTGGCCTTGTGTCACAACTAAGTTGAGCTCAGAAAGTAATTTCTCAAATTCAATCAAATTTGATCATGTGCCCAACTAAAATTTAATATCTACACCTGTTGATATAAGAAGCACGAAGGAGAAATTTTGTTAGTATATACAGAGTTGTCTCCCTTGAAATCCTTTAACTGTTTCGGGATTTTATTCAAATTTAAACCATGGAATTTAATGGTGTGTAATTTTAAAATAGCAGAAAATATTCCTGTGTTTCAAAGATTTACTTTTTTAGTGTTTTGGTAAGTCTAAATAGTTAACAATTTACTCATATGATTTCTTATATATTTTACTTTCTTTCTATTGTAAGTATTAGTATGATTTGAATATTAAAAAATGAAGGTATAAGAAAATTATTAATGCACTTATTTAACATATAAAATTTTATTTGAAAATAAACTTTCAGCATTATTGAATTTACACTCACACACAAACAATCTGATTATCAGTTAGATTTTGTCAGGAAAATGCATTCATATTCAAAATATTTTTAACCTATAAATGATATGTGTATAAAATTTGAATAGAGGATGTGATAATTAAAGTGGTTTTTATTTTAGAAAAAAAATGCCCTATTTGTCAAAATCTAAACGATATTTTTTTTTATGTAAAAGTGACCGAATCAGAAAAAATGTTCGTGTTAATTTTTTTTTTTTTTTATTAAATTGAATTTAATCTGCTGAATTCATTTTTAAGTTGAATATAGTAAAGCTATCATGGATGTTTCAATCATATCATTTTTGAGATATAATATGAAAATTTCTCTTTTCCTGAGAATTTCTATTCATAAAAAGAATTAAAATATTACATAAAGTATTTTGAGTTGTTTCTACACGTGCCAACTGATCAAGCTGTTTAGATTATGAAATGATATTTTCTGAAATACCTTGCATTTTTAGAAAGGTATTTATTAAAATCTCTGGAAAACGTCACACACACACACACACACACACACACACACACACACACACACACACACACACACACACACACACACACACACACACACATATATATATATATATATATATATATATATATATATATATATATATATATATACATACATATATATATATATATGAAATCAAATTGAATATTTCAAGGCCTTCATATCATGTCATCAAATCTTTAGTGTAAAAGTCTGAATTTTTAAAAGTTTATTGATTATTGAAATATTGTTGTCTAATAGTTTAATTTTTATATTTTGCTCCGTGAGACAAGTATATTTCTTTTGAAGTTGTCTCCCCTGTACCATCAAATGGGCTTCCGTGTGTGTTGCAGGATAAGTATTCACTTAAATTTACAATTGATAACGGAAAATTTTATAAATAATAGCACCAAAAGTGCACAATTACCTTCTTGAAACGAAGGTGTTGGCTTACATTTAAAAATGCGAAGATATAACTATATATAAGTAAAGTTGGCAACCGTAGTCGATGGGGGCTCGAAGGCTCCCTTTTCAATAGCTACTACACCGAGGGTTAGGGAAGGGAGCTACACCTTTCTCTGGATTGCTCAACTTTAACCTTGATCCATACCTTATAATGCTGAGGGTTAAGCAAAGAGGTATCAAGTACCATTTTTTGAGTCTTTGTTATGACTTGACCAGGGATTGAATACCTGTCTCCCAGGCCTTTGGTGAACACTCTAACTGAAATATACTTATTGAAAATGAGGCTCTAAAAATTCGATCCACATCTGCATGCTTGTGTACGAATTTGTCTTTTTCAGTCTTTGTGTCTGCGATCTGTTTCGTTGGTTAAGTGGTTAACATTAAAGTTTCTAGTTGTGACTGAGACGAACACTTAACTTCGCTCAAAGACATTTCTTTGTAAAAATACATCAAAGAGAAACTTACTCTTTGCAAAAATTGACAAGTATCAGTTGTACAAACCTGCATAGGCACTGATATATATATATATATATATATATATATATATATAATTTTTTGGTCCAGCAGAATTGTATAATTAATTGAATCGGGTGGAGGATCATTTTATTAAATCAGTTGAAAATAATAAAACTAAACTAAATGGACCCTTTCGTCCGGCGCTTTTTGAATTGTCATGACCGGAATCGATTAAAATAAGTAAAAATCATGAACAAGAGGGGTAATATTGAGAAAAAAAATTAGAAAGGAGAGGAAAACAAACTCTCAACTCTCCAAATTCCAACTTAACTCCCCAAATAAACAAAGCTCGTAAAATTGACTTTTCTCTCTACCTAATGTAGGGCGAAAATGCATGATAGCAATGGCTTTCAAGAATGGCTAGTTGTTTCTTGCACCTCGCCTTGTAAAAAACAGATAAACGATCATAATTATATATATATATATATATATATATATATATATATATATATATATATATATATATTATACATACGTGGTGCCTTCAGTAATTTTTTTTTTGTACAGGAATTTAGAATTGTCGTAGACTCTTGAAAATTCACTAAGTTATTGCTATACATCTTGTGAGATGACTGACGAATTTTTATGATTTCGGCTTCAAATGAACGGCTACAGCAGCAGTCGGAATACACCCTACTAAAGCCTGATTGTCACAGCTGGTGAATTTCAAAAATGCAATCTGGACGTGAGGACACTTTAGAAGAACGATATGCAATAAAATTGTGTTTTAAACTTGGAAAAAATGATGCCACAGAAACGTATGGGAATGCTTCAGACTGCTTTTCGACCACCAGTTTTTGTGTGGCATAAGAGATTCAAGGAAGGCAGGGAGTCTGTGAGGGATGATGAAAGGTGTGGGAGGAGTAAGGAAGTCAATACACCAGAGTTGATTGGCCAAAGGGTTAGGGTTGGGGTTAGGGAGTTCAGGAAGAGATTTCGTCGGAAGAGGCCAGCACTCTTCAAATCGGGACAGTGGCATTTCCACCAGGAAAATGCACCAGTCCACAACTCCATCCTTGTAACAGACTATTTAACCAAGATCGGCACCAAGACAGTTTCTCACCCTCCCTATAGTCCTGTGACTTTTCGTTATTCCCTAAGCTCAAGGAAAAACTTAGAGGCTGTCGTTATGAGACAATTGAGGAGATGAAAGAGGCTGTGACGAAGGTCATTGACACGCTCATACAAGATGACTTCCATGGGGCCTTCCAGAAGTTGTTGGAACGGTACAACAAGTGCAATGCAGCCGGAGGAGATTACTTCGAAGAGGACTACTAGAGTTTCATGTGTGTACTGTCAATAAAAGTGCCCATAGGAAAAAAGTATGGAAACTTATTTAATGATCCTCATATATATATCAGTGCTGATTCCAGGGTAGGGTTTTTCGGGCTAATCTATTTCGAAGCATTAAGAATTAACCCAAGCCACCTCCTTCCTCTTCGATTTTGGATTAACTCAACATCCTGGCACGAACTATTATGAATAATTATTGTAATTCAACAATCTTTTTGCACAGTCGGCTGAGGCTGTAGGATACACCGATTGGCATCCCTGCAGAGGGGTAAGACCCCACCCCAATGAGTGTCCTGACTTGACACTAAACAATCTGATGGTGAGGTTCCAGTCATGCTGGAGTTTTGGGGAATGCGGAGTATCCGTTCATTGCCATCGCTCCCAGGTACACTCTGACCTGGAGTAGTAGCACCTGATAGGGTCCTATCAATGTGTCAAATAGAAATAAACTGTGTACTTATGCTAAAATGAATTGCTTGAACTAGAACTGTTTTGAAACAGCCCCAAATCCCACATTTGAATAGAGGTCAGGTTATCTTCCCCTAGTTTTTATCACTCACACTTTATAAATAAAAAGAAAACTGTGCGTCCTCCTGTTTTTGCCTTGTTGATTGAATTAAAGTATTCTGCTTAGAATATATGAAGATGAATACCTGCACTTAAAAAGGTATGTCTTATTTTTAAGCGGAATTAGGTTTACAAATTCCCAACAACAAAACCTTCACCACAATAAAAAAAAAATACCAATGTAGCCTATTTGCTAAATTTTGGCTAAGTTAATAATGATCATCGAATTCAATGGCCATACATTATTTCATTTTATTGGTAAGTGAACGCAAACAGATTTAACTCGGACACGGTTTGCCCTTTCCGATTTCCGTGCCACTAATAGTTTCGCCACCATGCACTTCATCTTAATCGTATATCGCACAAAATGATCGCAAATTTGAAAACAAGATGCATGAAATATTAAGAATTAAGCATCTGCTTAGCGTTCGTCGACTGAATTTTAATTCGATTCATAGATTATTCTTGAAATTGTTTTGGAAAATAGATTGATTGATTGATTGATTGATTTTAATGGCATGTCAACCCATCAAGGATTATATTATGTCGAGAGGTTAGAGAATCGCGTTCATTGTACTTTATTTTTACATTATTTGTGTACTTGTTTTTTAAAAGTTTTAATTTTAATTTGTGCTAACGTACTATCAATCAAATACGAATAATATTATAGCAGATTTTTTTAACTAAAGATTGGACTCTAACATTGATGGGGTACACAAATATTCCCCAGATCTCTAGAACTGGACCCTCACCATCAGGTGTTGTAAAGTGTCATGCCTCGGAAACCATTTTTTAGTGGAGGTCTTACACCTGTGTAGGGGATATAGTCAGCGTATTCTAAGCCACTGTCGACCGAGCGTTTTTATTTTGCCATCTCATCGTAAAATGTAGCACAAAAAAAAAAAACATTTAAAAAAACAATTCAAGGGAGGCTACTTTTAACTGAAAGCGCTGTTATAACTCCATTTGATATAAATTAACTTTTTTTTTATTTCGAGAACATAAATACATGCCGACGTGTTTATTCTCCAAAATTGGACCTGTCGATTTGACCACCAATTTTATACTTAACTCTGGTTAATACGATCAGCAAAAAACTATTATTTGAATAAAAAATTGCAAGAATATGAATATTTGATGTAAGATTATTTTGTGAATAATGAAAAAAGCAACAAAGAATTCGGATGTCCTTTAACGGGATCTTTATAATTTTTTGAGAAATTTTTTATTAACCCACATAGTAGTTTGTTTTTTCTTTCAAACTTGAATAGAAAAAAAAAGCAGTTTGTTAGATATACCTACATAGTTAGATGGTTCTTTAATCACGGTGGGTTGAGAAACCTGTAAATAACCATTTAATATCAATTGCTTATCAAATGTTGATGTCGTTTAAAAGCGTCATTAGAATTACACTGATACACACACACACACACACACACACACACACACACACACACATATTTTTTTCTTGAAATAATATATATATATATATATATATATATATATATATATATATATATATATATATATATATAGTCTAATAGTATTATGATTCTAGTTGTATATATTATAGAATCATTTCGTAAAAAAACATGAAAAAAAGCAAAAACTTCAAAAAGCATTTTAATATAATTCAAGCGATATGAATGCATCAGTTATGGAATGCAAACAGAAAATTCGAGAATAGGCATAAAAATATTACTGTTTGAGTGGCAGTCATAGTGAAGTGAAATAATCAAAAGGACTTCAAAAAAGAAAATTGAAATTTATGTTTTTATTAAAAGATTCTATTATTTCTATAGTGTCAACTATCAAATTTAAAAACAGCCACAAGACATCATAAACACCATATATATATATATATATATATATATATATATATATATATATATATATATATTTCTTATATATACTTGTTCATATTCTCGATCTACAGTCATGAAATTAATTAGCTCAGTTTCCTGTCAATCGAACGATCTTTGCCAGATAATGATGCAGAATATAAATATACTGACTGTTTTTTTAGATAGCTAAATGTATTTTTCTCAACATGTTGTATTATTATTCGTATATATATATATATATATATATAGTGTGTGTGTGTGTGTGTGTGTGTGTGTGTGTGTGTGTGAGAGAGAGAGAGAGAGAGAGAGAGAAAGAGAAAGAGAGAGAGTTTGTATCAAGAACATGCAGTCTACCATATTAATAGTTTAACTTAATTCGTAATTTTCACTGTACAATATTCAATCAATGGAGGATTGTTGATTTGAACGTATAGATAAGGAGATTATATTATTAGAGCGATCATCAGTTGTGTAAAATTAATTACTTTTATTTATTTATTTATTTATTTTTATCTTTAAGCTATGAAGTTTTTTTCTGTTATTCCTGCATATCTGCTGAATATATTTATGGGCATATATATATATATATATATATATATATATATATATATATATATATTACTCTCTCCACTCGCTCACTCACACACATCGAGTTGACGTCCGGCTCCAATATTGATGAGGTTACTAGAGGTCACCATCGCACAAACTTCCTTGCCGTCAGCATAATATAAAATATGCCATTCCAGCCAAACAGAAAGTAGTTTGTTTTGTTTTGGTTTGGTTTTATGGAATATCCACCTTTGTAGGTTATTTAATGGCAAATCCATTTTATACATATAAACAATTCTATTTTAAAAAAATCAGTTTAACATAAGCACAAAGTTTACTCCTATTTGACCCCTTTCCCACAATTCAGTTTAGCATAAGTACACAGTTTAAATTTAAAAACAGTTCTATTTAAAGGAATTCATGTTAGCATGAGTACACTGTTTAAATGTCAAAACAGTTCTATTTTTAAAAAATTAGCTTAGCGTAAGTACCCTGTTTAGTTCCATATAACCTAGATAAGACCCAATCAGGTGCTCCAACTCCGGCCCAGAGTAGACTTGAGAGCGATGGCAATGGAGGGGTACTCCGCATTCCCCAAAGCTCCTGCATGACTGGAAACCCACCATCAGATTGTTTAGTGTCAAATCTGGGACATTCGTTGGGGAAGTCTCACTCCTCTGCAGAGAAGTAGTCAGTGTATTCTACAGCTCCAGTTGACTAGGCCTCGTTGGGGAAATTTTCAGAGATGCAGTTGGTGTATTCTGCAGCCTGGGCCTATAGAAAGTCCTGGAGACTCATATGTAAAGTACAAAATATTTATGACTTGATAGAAGGTGCAAGTTAACCAATCTACTCGATATTGACGAGTCAGTTGAACATAATGAACTATGATCAAAACGTTAATCTTGTTCATAACCGTTCTGGTGAGATTTCCAGAGGTCGAAGTGTTGTATAGCCACACAATAACCATGACTATGATTAACTGTAAAAACACATAATACATATACATAATGGCACAATAATAATGACGACAAGGCAATGAAGACGAGCGAAGACTTCTTTAAAAAAGTATACCTCTCACTTTATTGTAAGGTTTGTGTGTGAGAGGGAGTTGAAGACCGAACAGAACTGCAACATATTGACTTCCCCGGCCCCTCCGGACATAGCCGTGTGTCGTTCTCGTTCTCTTGGACTGCTCAACCGGGGGCCTGGGGGCCCAGCCTCTCTGGGACATGTCCTCATCCTAGCATCCTCTCACCAACTGGTCTCCAAACTAACTGACTTCCTGTCTTCACCGAGTTATATAATAGTTCAATCGCCCACTCTATATCTGCCCATAACTTGCCATCGGGATGTGTCACTTCCGCTGTCCTTGGAATGGCATGTTTGATTGTCATCGAGCGGAAATAACTGTCATGCAGTTCACAGGTCACTCTCTTTCGGTGCATCAGTCTATGACTATACCGCGGGATTTTACCTTGTCCCATATTGTCAGCCAAGCTCGCCCACGCCAATGGAATATGCACTTCCGCCGTCTTTGGAATGGCATGTTTGGCCGGGTCGGAGGTCAATATACAACAGAAGTATCTCTCAATATGCTCTTTTTGGTTAGCTGGAAAGCTGTTCTGTTGTATTTATTTTATGTCTCTCATGCCCTCAAATCATACCGCTGAGATAAGTTTTCAGTTTAAGAAACCAGGACAAGTCACGTACAGATTGGTCTGGTCAGTATGAACATTTGCACAATCCTATATTTTGCTAATAAAAATCTATTTTTTCTATCACTTAGAATATTCAGACTATTGTTTTCGTCTTCCTTGTTATATTCACTACATTTTGTCCAATATGCTCTCCGGTCTTCTTCAGGTGTTTCTTGTTGAACTTGGGAGCTTACACAGATTCTCGAACTGAACCATTTATTTTATTCGCGTGGGTTCGGTAGATTGTTACAATTTTGGGACTTATAAACCTAATGTTTCCATGAACCAATGAAATACTATTTACTACTATGTGTGATTTTTTACCTTAGCTCATATCACATTTTTTCTCATCGAGCCTTTTTGATTAACATGTCAGCCGAAACGTTGTGAGTATAAAAATGAAGATGAAAACAATAGTCTGAATATTCTAAGTGATAAAAATTATCAAACTTCATCTCCGAAATTGAGACAAAATCTGTTATTCAAATTATATTGAGAATGGTTTCACATTTTTTATAATTGGAAAGAGTCTCGATATCTATACAGATAGAGTCTAGATATCTATACGGTTGTATTGATGTCTAAACATCGTCACAGTATTGTATAAGTTGCTCAACTATGCGAACGTTAACATTTAAATCTAAGAAAAGATAAAAACTCAGTCTCGATACTTTTTGATCGCAACTTGTATATTGGAAATTTATTTCTACGTCAGAAATTAACTTTTAAACAATTCGTTAATGCAACAATTGTTTCATTTTAGCAGTGAAGTTATATATTATCTACCATAGAAAACTCTTGAATATGTCTGTACAGATGCCTGTGAATCTACGATGTTCTCTTCGACTGTAATGCCCATGACGTCGGAAACAGAAGTTGCCAGTATGGCAGCAGAGGCAGGACCTTCTCGCTAGTTATAATTCTATTTCAATCCGCATACATTTTTTTTATATCTCACTGCGAAACAGCAGTTTGATGAGTTGTACTCAAAGCACAATTATCTCCCTTGGATCATGAATATTTCGATTGCTTCCTCAAACACATTAAATTTGAAATAACGAAATTTGCCAAAGTATTTTTTTCTTGAGGAATGTCAGTTTTTGTAATTTTGATATTTCCTACATTTCAGAATTCTATAATTTTCCCACATATTTACTAGCCTATTGGTCTAGTGGGCAGAATGTTCGCCAATGGCCCGGGAGCCCGAAGTTCCATCTCAGGTCGTGTCCAATCAAAGCCTCAAAAATGGTACTTGATACCTCCTTGCTTAACACTCAGCATTATAAGGTACGGATCAAGGGTAAAGTGGTGCAAACCAGGGAAAGGAGAAGCCCTCGCCCACACCTCAGTGTTGTAGCTTTTGAAAAGCGAGCCTTCGGTTCGCCCTTGGCTACTGTCGGCCAACTTTAATTTTCTTATTTGTTTAACGGCATTACAACTCTTTATGGGCAATTTAATGCCAAAATTTGATTCACGTGTTAATGTTTGATTACAATCATGACTGTATTTTCATTGTTAATCGCATTAAAAATTTGCACTTTATCTATAATCATTTGTTTGCACGGTAAGACGATATCTTTTATTCCTATCAAATACAAATGCACACACAGTTGTATAGTTTCAAGTATTTCTTTCAAATACAAATAATTTTCAAGGGGATCATTTTTACCAATAAATAGGAATATAACACATCCAATCACTCCGGGTCAGAGAGGACATGAGAGGAATAACCAAAAAAAGCAAAGTCATCAACATTCCCCAGAACACGAGAACTGGAGCTTCACCATCAGATGTAGTTTAGTGTCATAACCAGAACGCAATATATATATATATATATATATGTTGTTGTTGTTGTTGTTCGTGACCGTAGTCGAGAGCGACTCGAAGGCCCCTTTTCAATAGCTACTACACAGAGGTGTTGGGGAGGGTGCTAGATTGCTCCACTTTACTCTTGATACGTACCTTATAATGCTGAGTGTTAAGCAACGAAGTATCAAGTACCATTTTTTAAGCTTTGGTATGACTCGACTGTGATTGAACCCTGGTCTCCTGGACCATTGGTGAACACTCTACCCACTAGTCCTATGAGCCGGACAATATATATGACGCAGACTTATTCTTACAATAGAGTAGATAAATCCCTTTTCATGGTTATAGGAAACATTTTAGAAATTCAAATATATCCCTGATTTTTTCACGGGTAATTACTCGGTCGACTACACTAATTACGCTCTCTCTCTCTCTCTCTGTCTCTATCTGTCTATCTATCTATCTATCTATCTCTCTCACTTTTGCTTTTTTATATTCTTTTTTTCTCTCAATATAACTTTAATAATTCAGTCTTCATTTTCTGCATCATTTGAGTTCTTTTTGTTTTTCAATGGGTGTAATGGTTACAGCGCTGGACTGCTCTGGATTGCGGAATCGCAGAACGCGAGTTCGAACTCCAGTCACGCTATTACGTTTACTTTCGGATAAATTCCCTTGGGAAACGTACGAACCCCCTTATCCACCCATCTATCGATTAAATAGCACCACTCCTGTCCTAGAAATTGATGGATTTGGCATTAAATAACCAGAGAAGACTAATATGCCATTGAATAACAAACAAACAAACAATCTGTTTTATCAATCTCCCTTTCCTTTGAATTTATTTACGTTTCACTTTCTCCTGCTAAGAGTTTCTTTCTTTCTTTCTTTCTTTCTTTCTTTCTTTCTTTCTTTCTTTCTTCCTTTGAACCACACTAAGCAAAGCCTTCTGATAAATAATATCATCGTATTATGTAAAAGACTTCCAGTTTTGCCACCGATTCATAAAGTGTACGGGAGATAACTCTTGCATTCCTGTTACTGTTTACGCAACGATGGCATTTTCTGCAGCTTTACAATGTTGACTATATTTTTCTTTGAAGAGCATTCAACGTCGTCCAGCACATAACCAGAGTAAACTCATCACTCTCTCGCTATTCAACAAATGTCGTCTTCTATAAAATGAATGATTAATAAGGTTCTCATGCGCACAGACACTTAATCAATGTGTAGCTCAGCTACTCATCTGTTTGCCGTTCTGAATGATTTTTCAGTGAATAAATCCAAATCTCTCATTAACCCGTTGTAGTCTCGAAGCTGATAGCAATAATAATAAAAAAGAGACTCGTTGAATATAATTGACTATTGAAAGAGCAAAACTCATGTTTGATAATAGGATTATACGTAAAATATCTTTCTATGAATACAGGACATATGGCCCAGTGATTAAAAGCATTGGTTACAGTACATCTAGTTACCTAGAGATAATGAGAGTATTATTTGAGTTCGGGAGTGCAAAAAAAAAAAAAAAAAAGAAAAAAATACTCTTGTCTATTGGAAGAAACAAAAGAAATCACTTGGACGACTTAATTTGATCGATTGGTTATTTTTAACATGTCAACCAGTCTAGAGTTATTTTAAATCTAGAGGTTAGGGAATCGCGTTAATAGTACGTTCATATTTACATTTGATGAGTAACTGTTTCTTAAGAAGCTTTTTTGTTCACACGGTCCAATGAAATACGAACAATTTTCGATCTATTTGACCCTCCGGCTTAGAAAGGACCTGAGAATAATATCAATGTGAATGGGGTACTCGATACTCTTCAAATCTCTAGAACTGTAGTCTCACCATGAGATGCAGTTTTTGTCATACTGAGGATACCTCGAAAATTTAGGCAAAAATATATACGTATTATAATGTAGTTTTAACCTCATATATAAAGAAATATTTACTTTTTTGCATTCAGTTAGATTTATAAATACATAATCGTACTCTGAGAGAATCATTGCTGTTACAGATGATCAAACCTTATAAACAACAACAACAACAACAAAAACAACAAAGAGAATTTGCGGGATTGTAGACTTTGCTGTTCCGGCTGACTATTGAGTAAAATTGAAAGAAAGCGAATAGAAGGATAAGTACCTCGACCTTATTAGGGAATTGAAAAAAACTGTGGAGCATGAAAGTAACGGTTATACCAATGGTAACTGGTGCTCTTAGTACAGACACTAAAAGATTAGTGCTGGTATTAGAGAACTTAGAAATAACAGGACGAGGGGAGACCATCCAAACTACCGCATCGTTAAGCTCGGCCAGAATACTGTGAAGGGTCCTGGAAATTTGAGGAGACTTACTGTCACTCAAACTCCAGTGAAACGCTGATGTGAAAAGCTCTCAAGCAGCAAAATAATATTAAACAACTCCATAAAGAAGGCTATAATAATAATAATAATAATAATAATAATAATAATAATAATAATAAGGTGTTGATAATATTAATATTAATATTGATATTAATAATAATGATAATAACGAACAAATGGTATAAACACGACCCAGAATCTCTCCTAGAGAATGACACACATACACTCCTCTGAATTGTAACTGATACATTGCAATATCTGGAACTATTTTACTTTGTTGACTTATACTAAATTGAATTGTTTGAAAGTGAGCTGTTTGATAATTTAACAGTGTGTATCGACAAAATAAATTTACAAATCATATATTTAATATATATGTAAAAACAGGATTTGGCATTAAATAACCAATAATGGTTGATATGCCATAAAAGGCAACCAAATCAAACTTAAAACGAATTTGTAAATTAATTAAACCAAAGAAATAGCTCATATCTGAGTGGTCTGATGCGAAGTCTAGCGTAAAGTTGGACGGGTTTCGATCCCAGCTTCAAGCGTCCTACGTGTCTAGCCACACTGAAGAGTTGTAATACAACGAAATAGTTTGTCTGTGGAGGACAATATATATATATATATATATATATATATATATATATATATAACGGTGGGTGACACATCTGTGTTTTTGTGTATGCATACTTGTTTGGTCTATATAAAATAAAAATACTTTAACATGAAACCCAGACGACACACACATACGTATATTGATAAGCATACATGTATTTGGGTATACACGCACACATACACATATATCGAGGTATACACACACACATACAGACGTATATGAGAGGAAGAAAGATATATTCATCGAACAGCATAAAAATCCGAAAGCACACACACACACACACACACACACACACACACACACACACACACACACACACATGTATCTGTTTAAATCTAGTGAAAGTCAAAAGGTCCAGATATAAAGCAATATTTACGCTTGACATTTGAATCATTGTTTATGGGAATACATAGAGGCTAACTTACAAAACTTGCCTGTTTTACCAATGCTGACCTGTTTTGATTATGGGAGCTATAACAGCCTTCATACTATATGATCTCTCCGCTAATTAATTAGTCTACTATTATCGAGCAGATTTTATTGGCAATACAACAATTCAAGTGAAAAGGGGGAAATTCAGTTGGGAAAGGCCAATATCATGTCACTGCTGTTAAATGTCAGATAAGTATAGTGAGGAAAAATGTAATATTGGATGAGGTGAAACGCCACGATATCAGATAACCCCAAAAAGTTTTCAAACTTCTCTTCTTCTATGAACAGAAGCAGTAAATATAATTTTGCTCGCTTTGTGATTAAATTTAGTAATATATCAAAATGCTATTCATAGATTTTATCTTATGAAAATAATCTGAACTATAGATCATTATTAATGATTACTTTTTTCCTAGGTAAATTAAGACTTATTTTTAATGAATAACAGGAGCTTTCTAAGCTAGGATGTTAATAAGATGAGAAGATCCATTCTCTTTCCATTGTACATACGTCCTGGGTATTGCAGTAAACTGCGTCTGATCGTGAGACTCCAGTTATGCAGATTTGTGGAGTGTGATGCAGTCGGTTTTGTGACCGGGATCAAGTAACAAGTTCTTTCGTTACCTCAACTTTTCATGGGATCAGTCACCTCAACTTTTCGTGGGACTAGTTACGAGAGATAACCAACAATGGAAGACGATGTTCTAGTTTGATTGTAATCCAATGAAGACATTCCTTTAGAATAATGAGGGGTATGCATGGTGAAAAGGCGGGAGGGTATTTCTAAATGCGCTCATCAGCTTTTAATTTAAGACGTACAACAACTTTAATTTGAAAGAAACTCTTATGTTTCTTTACACACCATAATAAATGCCTGAAATATATAGAATTCACTCTACAACGCCACAATTCGGATTCTATAACTTGTCATCTTTTCTGGGAAGATCAATATTAAAACAATACATGATTCTTTGACAGGTTTAAAGGGTAGAATAACAAAAAATAACAAGACAAAAAAAACTTGTACCTCACAGTGACTAAATTATAATGCCTTATTTGATTATAATTTATTGCCAACTTTATTTCATTTACACACAACTAATAATATTATCAAATGTTTTACTTCATGCTTTAAGTAACGGCCATAAGTTCGATTTCGGACGTTTTTATGTCTCCAACTTTGAAAGTTTCGTAATGATTGACATTTCCTAATTACGTTGCCATGACAATCCCATAGACAATGGTAATATTCTTGGATATTTTTCCTGAAAATTTTTCAAATCATTATCTGACGCAGCTCTTAAAGGCGAAATCTACGTAATAATAAATATGAAATATTCTTCCAAATTGATTTTCACGTTTTATTTCTCTTCAATTCTGACAGATAATAATAGCTAAAGTGCACATATTTAAATCAAGTGTTTAAATTCATTTGCACCAATCTTTCGATACGTGGCTGCCACATAAGTTAAGTTGGAAAAACATGCTGTATTTTAGTATGAAAAATCGATACTTTTCAGCAATTTGGAATGCGAGTGATAGTGACACATTCTAAATGAACCAAAATAAATACATTAAAGGTCGAGTTACATACAAAGAAACTGATTATGTCTGTATGTATTTATCCAAATGGCGCTCGTAGTGCAATGGTAATTGACGTTAGAAATGGACACGGCACCTGGAGTTCAAATACTGAACGAAGCTGATTACATTTTATAGCGCTAATACTCTTGGTGAAAATATGCATCAAACTATCCTCTCTTCAGCTCTACATAAATAGAAGGGTAGATTATAATCTTTAACGTTGGTATGGCAACCGGTCTTGGAGAAGGAAAACTCTGAATTTAAATTTGTTAAACTCTGCTAAAAAGATTAATGTGTTCTTGGGAAAGAGTTGGTTAATACATATGTATTTATCCAATACCTCCTCTCCAGATATGTTTTTAAGTGGAGAACAGCTGGTTTAAGGTTTTTCAGACTATTGTCTTCATCTTTATATCCACAACGTTTCGGCCGATATGTCGTCCAGCCTTCTTCGGGTGTTTGTCGAACTCAGGCACCTTTACGGAACTTCGAACTACGTCCTTTATTGAAACCACGTGGGTCACCTGTTCTGATTCCGTTTGCTATAACCGGATACAAGTGTATTTCTGTATATTACTCGCCTGTAGTGAGGATTGAACCTGCAACCTTCAGATGATTTCTTTCTTAGAAGCTCAGGGTACCAACGCCTGTAACGGTTACGCCATGTAACCATGTACCCTGCTGGACAATTCAGAGTGAATTTTTGGGTATTATAAACTTAATGTTCTTACTTTAGCTAGAATTAGTATTATGTATGATTTTTTTTACCTGTGCTCATATTCAGATTTCATTTTTTTTGAAATTTTTTTAAGAAGGCCGGACAACATATCGGCCGAAACGTTGTGGAAATAACAATAAAGATGAAGACAATAGTCCGAAAAACCTTAATAATAAAAATCAACAAGCTTCGTCTCAGAAATTTAGACAGCTGGTTTAAATTTAGAATTTTCCTTTTCCTTGACCGATCATCATACGAAGGCTAAAATAACCAGCCTTCCCAGCTATTTACCTATAGCTAGAGAAAGAACAAATAGATTCATGTATTCTTCAAGAGTATTTGCTCGAAGTGAAGTGTAAACAGCCTCGTCCAGGATTTGAACTTAGTTCCTCGTGTTCATTTCTTACGATGAAAATCGTTACAGGCGCTTCATTATATTTCTCTGTACAAGGCAGGAGTAGAAAGTGATACACTACTATGACGATGATAAAATAAAGTCTATATCAATTTTTTTCAATTGTTTTTTCATGCTGTGGACGTATTTTTGCCTCTGGGAACAACATCTCTGCATTCAATTAGATAATGTTTCGCTGTGTATTATGTTGGTATGCTGTGTGTCAGTATTACTGTATCGATGCACCACATTGACGCTAACTAAACGCCTTCGATAAAAATCTTTATGGGAACTACACAAGAATACTGCGTGCTATTTTGAACAAATCCTTGAAGCAACACTTCACAAACAGTTGCTGTACAGCCACTGGTCACCCGATTTCTAAAACCATCAAAGTAAGACAAACGAGACATGTGGGATACTACCGGAGAAGCAGAGACAAATGTTTAAGCTGAAGTTTTTAAAGAGTTTTTTGGAGATACTGTTACGAATAATTTTTAAACAGATCTATTTGACCCATTGATGGGACCCTAACGGGTACTACTATTTCTCAGTCAGCGTGGAGCCAGGAGTAATGGCAAAGAAGAAAAACTCCAAACTCCTCAGATCTTCAGAACCGGGGCCTCAGTATCAGATGAAGTTTTGTATCATACCCAAGACACCCCTACACTCTACAGGAAATACAGACAATCCACCGACAGGGCTGCTCTTCTTGTTTGACTTAGAAAGCCTGAAAAAGATTATGGGGCTTAGACTTTCGTAATATATCAGAACCACTTCTCTAATATCTTAGTTATTGAAATATCTATCAGACTAATTATAATTAATAACATTGTGGCAGTAGAAATTATTTATTTTCGGCGCAAATAATTTTCTATGAAATAATAACTTGTTATTTTTGTCTTTTCTTTTTTATCTTGTATATAGTATCGTCAATTCAATTACCAACACATTTTATAACCAAACAACCCATCGTATCGCTTCTAGATACAACAGATTATATTCTTCACTTCAAGGCACTTATTTTTACTTTGTTACAGTCGATAAGAAAAAAAAAGAACAGAAAAGAAAGAGAAAATTAGTACAGAGATTAAAGCCCTTCGGTATACCATTATACCGGAGGCTTCAGCTTTCAAAGATCAGTTAGCAGGTAGTTAACAATAGGGGAAATAAATTTATTTACATCATTCACATTATATATATTTTTTCTTTTTTCTTTAACTAATAACATATTTATGGCTACATATTATTCAAATTTTTATTTTCTTTGATTCACCGAATTTATCCAGCCCTTCCAACACGGACAGGAATTAAAGAAAGTTCATTTTAAAGTGGAGGCTCTCAAATTTACGAATACTTGGCTGATGGCGGTGCCAAAAATAGCTTGATTCAGTCAGTATTTCCTCCTTGGAATGGGATCCCAACAATAAGGTTATAAACCTGATCCTATGTCATAAACGAGGAAGAATTTTATGTCCAAATGGACGGCCCCCTGAAGCTAAAGTCTCCTATCCTGACAGAGACCACACTCAGTCGTTACCATCCCACTGAATACACCCAGCGGGCACTTTTTATGGTTAGCTTACAAGATAAGACACGATCAATCCAGTTGTTAAGATCATTTGCACCAATTTTTAGTATCGTGTACTGAAGGCCACTGTCTTCATTCTGAAACTAGTTTTAATGTAGTCCTCCTCGAGCTTTTGGTTTTAAAGTGGTCCTCTACAAACGGCTCCTTTCAGAGAATCTTAGGATTGATTCGTAAAATTATCACACCTACTTAGATAAAGTGATTGGTTTGGTTTGGTGGGTTTTATGGCATATCAACCTTTGTAGGTTATTTAACGCCAAATCCATTTTTATGTAAATAATCTGTTCTATTTAAAACAATTCAGTTTAGCATAAGTACACAGTTTAATTGTCAAAAACATTTCTATTTCAAACTATTCAAGCAGTTATATGTAACAATTCAGTTAAGTGTAAATACAGTTTTTATGTCGAAAAACAGTTCTATTTCAAATAATTCAGTTAAGCATAAGCATGCAGTTTAAATGTAAGTACGGTTAAATTGTCAAAAAAAATTTCTTTTTCAAGCTATTCAGTTTACTCAAACAATTCAGTTTAGCATAAGTATGCTGTTAGTTCTATTTAACCCATAGATAGGGCCCTATCAGAAGATATGTGGAGTACCCTTCCATTGTTATTACACGTCGCTCCGGGTCAGAGTGGACCTGGGAGCAATGGCAATGAAGGGGTACTCCACATTCCCCAAAGCTCCAGCATTGCTGGAACATCACCATCAGATTGTTTAGTGTCATAAACAGGACACTCGTTGGGGGGTCTTACCCCTCTGCAGAGAAGCAGTCAGTGTATTCTACAGCCCCAGCCGACTGGGCAATTACATAAAGTGAGTATAGCAATCGACAAAAAAGCTATATATATATATATATATATATATATATATATATGACATATCCAAAAAACATTCATACTCACCAACACCAAAATCACAAAAAAAGAATTGACAGAGAAACAGGACCCTTTTCTTTCAAAGGCAATAAGTGGCATTAACAGAAATTAGACAAAGAACGAAATAGAATCTGACACAACCAAATGAAGTCGCATTGGCAAACAACTTCAATTTCATCTTCAAAGAAAATCATAGATATTTTGACAGAATTCAACAGAACTTCATCGCCCGCTCCTCTGGAACTGTGGAATACGCTGATAGCACCTCGTCTTAGTTGCGTTTCCTGGATATGACACAAAGATATCTGATAGCGAGACTCTAGTCCTGGAGGATTGAAGAATGTGGAGAACCCTTGCATTGTTATTACACGTCGCTCCGTTCTGTCCTGGAGGGGCAGTTCCTGTTAGGGCCCCATCTATGAGTCAAGTAGAACTTCTTAATCATTAGTTATACTTGAAACCCTTTTACTGTGTGCAAATAGATCAATTGTGTTAAATAGCATCTACTTTTATGGAAACAGATTAGCACTTGTTCGTTTAAAAATGTTACGAGCAAAGTATTTGTTTACAAATTATATATATATATATATATATTTATAGTATTTGGCATTGAATAATCTACAGAGGTTGATATTTCATAAAAACCTATCAACCAACCAACAGAGACCCTCCAAATATAATCTAATGGTTGATACCGAAAAAATTGAGTTCCCGAATATTAAAGGGGAATTTAAAACACCAGAGGAAGGACGGAGACACATGAAAAAAAATGGTATCTCTGGAGATAAGGAAGACATTACTAGGAAAAAAGCCATCAACAAAAGACCAAAAAAAAAAACAAAAAAACCCTCCTAAATGTTCGATTAGAAAGGACAAAATGCAATTAAAAATTGAGACTTCACTAAACTCTTGTAAAACCATAGCTACTATTTCACTTCAGTACAAAAGATGAATAAAGTAAACTTGATGCATTCTATGGAAACGAGAACTGGGACGCATCCTAGTTATTCGATATCCAGTGAGGATATCAAACAAGCCACTATACAAAAAGACGAAGAAGAAACCTATATCTGACACCATCAGAAAAGCAAGACAGACGCTCTTTGGTCATATAGTGATATGAAAACTATACGAGAAGTGTAGCAATGAAGTTTAATTTCGATAAAAGATATGATTCATGGCTTCACTTGTCGGAATAGAAATATCAGCGTTTTGGCTTTCCTTGCCGAATTGGGAAAATCAATGTGTTGGTTATTGCTTGTAGAATCATCATGTAGATATTTGATTTACACATTTTAGCAAACTGACTCAATAATCGGTGTTTTTGTTTTTTTTAATAAAACGAACTAAAATCTGGTGGACTCGAGCTTCTGCATTTACTGTAACAACTGTATAAATTTTAGTGCATGCTAAACATTTGTATTTGTAAACAAGTTAGGTAAGTGAGAATAATTCTAGAATATTGATGTTCGCTACAATGTAAGCATAGATAGATATATAGATAGACAGTAAAGGTATGCTATTGACTAGAAGGGGACTATCGTCTACATAACATAAATGATCTTTTTATATTGTAGAAACTTAATCTTCTTGGTAAGCTATGAATAAATTGCTGACAGTAGGCCACAGAATGAGAGTTCCGGTGTTCAACTGAAGAGGATACCTCAAAGAATATTGGGGTTAATTTTAGTGGAGGCTGTGTGGGGTTATTGTAAATATTATGTAATATGAGGTCAATAGTTTCGTTCATGGGAACATTGGTGAAAAATTTTTTTTATATCAAGTGAGGCTATGATTTTGTTGTTTGATTTTAAAGTTTGTAAAATTTGAATGGCTGGATAATAGGCTGGATTAGCTGGATATGTGGGATGTTGTGAGTTGATTAATCATATTTACCAACCCCTCCGCTCGATCAGGATATGACACATGGTCAATTTTTTAAGCGGAGTTTAACAGGTTTGAATTCAGAGTTTTCCTTCTCCTAGACTAGTTGCCTCATCAAGGCTGAAGAACCTAGTCTGCACTACTATTTACCCATAGCTGGAGGGAGAATAATTGGATTCATACCTTTCCCAAGAGTATTAGTGCTATGTGAAATGCAATCAGTTAACTCATCTATTGGAGTGGTGACTTGAGAGATCATGGCTCGGAGAGGATTATGTCGTTTATGGATTTTGACGGTTCTGAATATGTATCTGGCTTTATAGTTTCCCGTGACCTTTAAAGGTTTAAGATTATCTTGTGCACAATGTAGAACAGGCCTTCCAAAGCAATTCCGTATTAAATTTTACTTATGAACTCAACACTAATAATAAGCTCTGATTTTTCGATACCTTGATCAGCAAGAATAATTTGTAAACAAGTTAGGTAAGTGAGAATAATTCAAGAATAATAATGTTCGCTACAATATAAGCATAGATAGATATATAGATAGATAGTGAAAGTATGCTATTGACTAGAAGCAACACTTTCACCAACTTCCCAGACAAAAATAAAAACTCACCATTTCTAATTCCTCTACTCGCAATTATAAAAGTAAATGCCTTGAACAATATAAAAAAGCAATAATCGTGCCAAACTCATATCATCCTACAAAACAATCTTCTACATTGAACTTAAAAAAACATATAACAAGCCCACAATGACTTCCCAAACTACATTGTTGACGAACAAATAAAACGCACAATTAAAAATATCAACTCGAATTGCGCTAAAAATTTATACTCTATCAAACAACCCTAAATACATTGAACTATTTTTTGCAACCAGAGGCACAGGCACTACAAATTTAATGAAATAGCACTAAAAATCTAATATGTAATAAGGTTACCCAACTGACTCTGACAATAAATTAAAACTCATCATATATCTTCCCAAATCCAAACAACTAACCTCTTTAGCTACTGTAACTTCTCTCCCTCGACTAGTTACTAATGCAGTGCACCAGTTTAAATGTACACTAAGAGAATGTTTCTCCAATAAAACAAGTACCTACATAGGTTTAACAACTACTATTCTGTCGAGACGTTTCATACGACACCTTTACGACATTAATTCCATCTCTCAACACTTTCAAACACAGCCCAGTCGGCTGGGACTGTGGAATACACCCACTGCATCTCTGTCGGGAGGTAAGACTCCCACCCAACGAATGTAATGGGTATGACATGAAACCATTTGATGAGGCACCAGTCGGAGCTTTCGGGAATACGTTTTGGAATACTTGGAACCATTTAACTGTGTGAAAACAAATGAGTAATGTTGAATAGAATTATAAGTGCTTAATAGCAATACTTGAAACTCTTTAATTAATTTTAGAATTATTCTTATAAGATAGAAATACTTAAAACCTTTTAACTGTGTGCAAAAAAATAGCTCAAGCTCATTTACAAATATTATCAACAATATGTGTTTACAAATCATATACATTGAATATATATGTACAAATAGGATTTGGCGCAAAATAACCCACAAGTGTTGATATGCCATAAAACACAAACAAATAAAATTAAACACACATTTGTGCTCCACCGCTAAATACAGAAAAAACTGACGAGAAATACTTCCATATTACACATAGAAAGAAAAACAAGCAAAAACTTTAAATTTTTATAACTCTATATATAAAGATCAACAATTCTTCCTTAAACAAGATCAACTTAGAATGTAGCAGGTAAATTCAAAAATACCAATAACATATTTTGCGCAAATTTTCTTTCCCTCAGGTCCTCATACATCTGGCAAAAATTCTCAACTTAAATTCCCATCATTCTTGTTCTTCATATATATAAATAACTCATCATTTTATTTATCATTTGATAATTCACTCTCCCGAAGATGGCTCGTTAGTGCTGAAAGTGCTTGGGAAACAAAATCCATTCCATTAAACGTTTCATGCAGAGAATTAAACGGATCAAAATCAGAATATGTCTGACCTGTTTTATCAAATATGTTTAAAAGAAAAATGCTGCCCCCATATATATATATATATATATAAACGTGTGTGTGTGTTCTTCTCTATTGAAACATATATAAATATATCTTTTTTTCTTTTAAACATGTTTGATTAAACAGAAGAGTCAATTTGTGTCTACTTATCATGTCCTTAATCTGCTCGGTGCTTATAACATATTTCGCGCCAATTTTCCTTTTTCCTGTCCACAGACCTTCAGTAAAAATTCTTATTTTCTACAAATCCTCCCTTACTTGTTCTTCCTCCTACTTTTATATGTATAGATACGATTCGTCGTCATGTACTTCATTTGATCATTCGCTGACCTCGAAGAGGACTACAGTTAAGGCTAAAAGTACTTGGGAAACGTATGGCGCCTTCCTAAATTCATTCCATCCCAAAACGAAAAGAATCATTCGCCAACTTGTACGGATCAATGAGAGAATACGGAGACATGAAGTGTGTCTGTCCAATTAAATCAAGCACACACACGCACACACATAATATTTTTTCTGTGTTTGAGTATCATGATTACTTTGATCTTAACACACGACTTTATCTCCCTACATATTTGCGATTGATAGATCACTTTCTCATTTTTCCGTCTGATGCTTGTGCATCCCACTTGAAACTTAGAGTAATGGACCTAACTCTACATAATTTGATATGTTTCCAGCAAACTTTTCTCATCTGTATATATATATATATATATATACATTAGAAGACCCAAGGAATTGTTGAATGACGTTTTCATATTATAGTGATACGATCCTTTTTTTAAATCTGCTTTTGTATTGAGAAATTTGAAGCATTTCTGGATTTTTTAATTGTACTATACGAGACAAGCCGGTTTGTAAAAGTAAAATGGCGACCTTAGTCGAGGGTGACCCGAAACCTCCCTTTTCAATAGCTGCCACACCGATGTGTAGGGGAAGGCACTACTCCTTTCCATGGATTGCTCCACTTTACTCTTGATCCTTATCTTATAATGCTGAATCTTAAGCAAGGAGGAATCAAGTACCATTTTTTGAGTCTTTGGTATGACTCAATCTGGGATTGAACGCCGGTCTCCCGGGCCTTTGGCGAACACCGATTCAGTGGGCTAGTGGGTAGATTGTTCGCCAATGGTCTGGAAGACCTGGGTTCAATCCCAGTTCGCGTCATACCAAAGACTTTAAGAATGGTACTTGATAACCCCTTGCTTAAAACTCAGCAATATAAAGTACGTATCAAGGGTAAAGTGGAGCAATCCAAGGAAAGGAGTGGTGTCCTATCCTACACCACAGTGTTGTAGCTTTTGAAAAGGGATCCTTCTGGTTGCTCTCGACTATGGTCGCCAACTTTACGTTTTACAATACTAGACACAACCCGTTGTAACAACAGCCTAAGATGATATCGATTATTCTATATAGGATGCAGTGAAGTATTCAATTGGTATTTCATAGTTCATCATCATCATCATCATCATCTCGTGCGGCTAGCACGGATATCCCTGACCCACTCTCTCTCTCCGCGTCTCCCTATCATTCATCCCCTCTGGCAGGTCTTCAGGGTTACATCCCGTATCATCACATAGCTGCTGTATGTATGTTCAAGCTGGTCGTCCTGCTTTTGATTGGCCATATGCGGGGGTCCACGGGAGTACATCACTTATGAGCTTGTCCTTGCTTCTCTAGCAGTGTCCGGCATGTCTGGTTCGTCTAGCTTGGATAGTTTTCGTAATAGGTGGTAGGTGACCGTATAGTTGGTGCCTTGTGGAGTGTTGCTGCCAGGACTTATTCAATATTGCTCTCAACATTCTTGTATAATTGCCGTCTAGCTTCTTCTTCAGCTGTTTAGTCAGCGTCCATGTAATGCATCCATATAGCAGTATCGACACGACCGCAGCCTGGAAGTACTTTCGTTATATGGAGACTTTTAGAATTAAATGATTATTTTAACACGAAACTGCAAATTGTTCTCTGAGCTGGAGCATTTGAAGAGTATTGCTCTGATAAAATGCGAGCGACAGTGTGCCATCTTTGCTAGATTACGGTAAAAAGACGCACACATACATATAAAACATAGAAAAAACCGCTACGAGACACTGCGTGCCGACTGCGTGCCGACTGCGTGGAAAAGGGTTGGATATGCCATGTGATTCCTATCGAGGTTGGTTGTCGTGGTTTTATAGGACACTCAGTCATTTCGTTTCTTTCAAAAATAGGAATCACTGACCGCAGTTTGAAAGTTGCCTCAAATCGTCTTTAGACCGCGGCGCAATATGCATCAAGTTGGATTTGGTCGAAAGCGAGAAGTTTTCAGCATGAAGGAAATACACGCGGAACCACCTTTCCCGTGTGATTATGTAAGAAACGGTTACTGTAAACGCGTAATAACATTAACTGCCGAAAGTAAACGCGTTTTCTTTTTTTTTTGTAAATCACAAACTGCACTCTGAAAATGAAGATTAACGTCCAATATAGTCTGCTCTTAATTGATCTGGCGTATATATATATATATATATATATAAATATATATGATTCTCTTAATACCCTGTCCGGTGGCAAAAGCTGCTTGGTAGCGCCAGGAGTGGTAGTACCGCCTCGAACTACCGAAACTGTGTTATCACCCCTGGCTGGCGGCTGATGAGGACATGCTATCGCACATGCTTTCACATGTATGATGAAAAAAAGAAAATAACTGTCTATGCGTCTCTGCCAACTTCATGAGGTATTCTCTATCATCAGACGCTTCATATGATTGTTTTCAAAAGTCCAATCCAAATTCTACTCATCTCTTGTCATCCTGTTATCGCAAAAAAGTGATGGCACGGCAGTTGCGATTAGCGTTAGTAAAATGAATAAAAATAATGTCTTGACCCACAATACATTTTTTATTTTTTTTTTATTCATTTTTCTTTCAATAATCAATCAGGAGCCAAAGTTGCTTGTCTCCATCTGTTTATCAATTCGGATTTCTTGTTTAATAGATAACTTTGTTCGGAAAAAGATTAAACACAATCTAGAAGTTCTCGATTCTGCCCTACACGCTCCAGTAACATTTTAATCAAATTTCCTTCGATTATGCGTTTGGTTTGGTTTATTTTGGTTTTATGGTATATCAACTATTGAAGGTTATTTAATGCCGAATCCAGTTTATACGTATGTATTAAATATACATGAGTTGTAAACACATTTTGTTGATAGCATTTTAAAACTAGCCAACGTTCATTCTTTCGATCACACTTGGTTCAAGTATTTCCATCAAACACAAATAATTCTATCTACTATTAGGCTCTTGTTTGCAAACAGTTAAATGGATATACATATGATTTGTAAGGGAACAGTTTGTAAGTAGTTTCATTTTTAAATGAGTTAGAACTAATTTGTTTGCACATTAGTATTGCTATTATTTCTACATTGTTAAATGGTTTGAATTATTGTTATCTAGCACTACAAATTCTATTCAATATTAATCATTTGTTTGCATTGATATTGAAGTGGTTACAAGTATTGCTATTTAACACTAATAATTCTATTCAACATTACTCATTCGTTTGCACACAGTTAAATTGTTCCATGTATTGCTATCTATCGCTAAGAATTCAATTAATCATCAATCATTTGTTTACACTCAGTTAAATGGTCAAACAGTTCCATTTCTAGCAATTCAGTTTAGCATAAGTCCTTTTTTGTACACAGTTTAAATGTCAAACAGTTCTATTTGACCCATTGATAGTACCCTATCAAGTGCTACCACTTATGGTCAGAATGGACCTGGGAACGATGTCAATGAAGTACTCCACATTCCTCAAGCTTCAGGACTGGAGCCTCACCATCAAATGGTTTAATGTCACATCCTGGACACTCCTTGAGGTGGGGGTCTTACCCCTCTGCAGAGATTCAGTTGTTATATTCTACAACCCCAGCCGACTAGGCTCGGTTATTGGTGTTTTATTTTTTAATCCCATACATTTTTATTTAGATATATGTTAGCACTGCATTACTTTTTAAATCGACTCTTTTAATTCAGAATTTTATTTATGTATGTATGTATGTATGTGTGATTGTCTGTGTGTGTGTGTGTGTGTGTGTGTGTGAAGGAAAGAGTAAACATATATATTGGTTTAGATAAGAAGATTTGTGATTGTAAATCTAGATTCTGGGCTGGTTACTGTTTATAGACTCGTCATGTAGACTTTTAGTTCACAGAGTTTGATCAATATACTCAAAAATGAATATCAATGTTGCCTGAATTTCTGAGATGAAATCATTATCACTATTTTCTTGAATCATTCGACTGGTATCCTCATTTCCTTGTTATTTTTGTCATTTAGAATATTCGGACTCTTGTCTTCATCTTCATACATAAAAGATTTCGACTGATATGTTCTTCGGCATTCTTTAGGTGTTTAATGTCGCACTCCGGAGCCTACGCAGAACCTCGAACACATTTATGTCCCTTTATTTAATCCACGGTGGGTAGTTTGTTCTAATTCCGTTTACCATACCCAGGTACAAGTGTTAACCTATAGTAAGCATTCTTTGTTATTTACCTGTAGTCGGGATTGAACCTGCAACCTTCAGATGATTTCACTTAGAACCACTTTTCAACCAAACGCCTTCATTCCCAGTGTCATGGATTAAAAATAAAGGGTTCAGTTCAAGGTTTTTGGAATAATGTCCTTGTGAAAAACAAGAATATTCAAGTAAATCATAGACTGATTTCTTTCGCCTTGGTGATCATCCCTTCAAAGAAAAGGACAACTTTAAACTCAAAATCAGGAGTTTAAAGGAGGACCATTACCACCGATATTATGGAGGTGCCCATGGAGTAATGGTTATCGTCGTAGGAAATGGACACGGCGATACGAGTTCAAATCCTGGACGAGACTGGTTGCATTTCACATGGCACTAATACCCTTGGTAAAGGTATGAATCCAATTATTCTCCCTCCAGCTATGGGTGTATAGTGAGGCAGACTAGGTTCTTCAGCCTTGGTGCGGCAACTAATCTAGGAGAAGGAAAACTCTGAATTCAAACCTGTTAAACTCCGCTTAAAAAATTGACCTTGTGTCATATCCTGCCCGAGCGGAGAGGTTGGTAAATATCATTACCACCGATATTTTTGTATGCTTGTCCAAAAAATTTTCTTATCTTTTAAAAGATTTACTTTCTTTTTAACTTTTTTATTATCACTTAATTGATTTCTGAAAAATGTCGTTTATGTATTTATATAACCTTTTCCTTTTTATCTATTTTTATAGGTGACTCCATACTTCCCATATTGTCTGCAGACAACCGTTTTTTGACCTTCACTGATTTGGCTCTGACAGAAAAAATTATTATCGAAGGTAGAGTGCAAGAAACAAACCAGTGTATCGCGCCATTTTCCAATCAGCCAATCACATTTATCCATAAGCCACTGCCGGCCAGTACAGTCATAAATCCTTTCACTTGAGCAACAACGTGCCCGTCGTTGATTTTGAAACCGACTGGAAATAAAAGGGGGCAAAAAACCTTAAAATTTACGATAAGTTAAAATCGTCGAGTAACGATACTTATGGGTTCTTGTGCGAGCAAGGCTCCTACCGACAAGGTGATTTTACCCAAGAACAACTCATGCCAGAGTAATTTGATCGACAGTCCGGACAAAGAGACGGACTCAATGATTAGTGACCATCAAGACAAGACCTGTCTTAATTGTTATCGTATTCACCGCTCTGGTTTCAAATGTCGATCTTACAGTCGGATCAAGACAAACGATCACGCACCCGTGTCTCAGGGAACTCAAACGGACGCCCCACCACCGAATAGAAAAAGTCGCCATCGAAATGAAGGTAAGCTTGAAATTCATATGCAGTTTGAATGTTTTTTCGTTTTTTGATTTTTTTATTCGATTTCTTTTTTTTTTTCTTTTCAGACATAAAATATCAAAAGTTCTCTCTGTTAACAATAGTTGTTGCGTCTTATTTTGATAAAGGGTTTATTGAATATTTTATCAATTTGAGATACTTAAGAATTCTATGCTCTAATTAAATATCCGTACATATGCTTTTAATTTTTTTATCCTAATTCATATAAAACAAGTTTATCATTTGTCCCATATAAACAACGTTTTCAGGTTATGGTGATGTAAAACGTTTTTATACGTCTTTATGTAAAACAAAACATTTTTGCATAAAATTTTTTAAAAGATTGATTGTTTTATTCAAGAAAGCTCATGAATCTATTGGGTTTCAATTTCTTCCTACTGTCTATGATGATATTAGTACTTCTATTTTGGAAAGTGTGAAAAGTTTTAATTTGATGTCATTTTTATCTCAGATGTACTGAGAATTTGGATTATTTAGAAATTAAGTTCTAATTTCAATTAATTCAATTCCATGGAGAGTTCGAATAAGAATTTCAAAATTTAAATCGTTTCTACTTTCGGATTTTACAGCAGTTGGTCGACCCTTATAATCAAAATACTGTCTTTAAATTATTTGTCACATCACTTATTCCCGCTTTGTTGCTCGATGTTAGAAACGTGCTCAGTTATGAAGCTTCGAGGCCTAAACTAAATTTCTGAACCAGGCACTAATTAAAAAGAAAACGTCGCTGTGATGTGCCACATGGGTCACACACACACACACACACAATATATATATATATATATATATATATATATATATAAATCAACATATATGCATATGATGACTAATAAGGGGATGGATAGCTCTTCGGGAGAATGTATCTTCAGGTGGTGTCCAACCTCTACAGAGTATTTCGACCCTAAATATAAAACTCTTTGTTTGATGGCTTGGCAGTGGCGTCCAAATCACTGCTCATCTTCTGTTTTCCGGTTCATCTCCTCCTTTTTATGCCATAACCAAGACCAGCCTCTTTTAGCTGTTTCCCCCTTTATTTGAACGGCTCTTCTTTCCTGGTTTCCCCTCCCAACTTGGTTCGCAGGTTCTAATCTATTGGCGCCCGGAATCACTGGGAGTTTACTACCATCACTGGGAAAACCAAAACACGTCATCCTTTGGGTTTGTAATAGTTAACCAGCTGATAGTATTTGCTGGTTTTCCTTTCTGCAGCAGAAACATCTTAACTCGCTTTCCATGGTACAATCCGTTCTAATAAAATAATTTTCTTTATTTCTTTTGCCCAAATAACCACATCTGGCCTCGAATTGATGGACAACATAATTTCCGGGAACTGAAATTTCTTTCCCATGGCAATTCTCATCTCCCACTACCTGGCTCATTATTTTCTTTCTGGAACGTTACACCTTTAACAAAGGCGGTACCTTCGAATTGTGTGGCTCTGACCTGATTTTTTCTTCGTTCTCGTTCCAAGATATCTGCCAGTGTCAACAACACTTGTCATAATTAAACACTGTGCTTGCTGAATGGTATATATATATATATATATATAGTCATCCACATAGTCATATATATATATATATATATATATATATATATATATATATATATTATATTATATTAGTTATTTCAGTATATCCTGAGTCGGGAATAATTCCCAGCAGGACCAATGAAATTTAAAAAAATAGAATATTAAATTTGGATAATCCCGGTCATTTTTAGAGCATTGATTTATATCAATACTTTTAACAGTATGGAAATAAATGTATTATCTTAATGTCACCGATTGTTTTTTTTTAAGAGAATACATCTACGTGGTGCCTTCCATAGGTTTCCAGACTTTTTTCTTATGGGCATTTAAAATTGTCGTAGACTCTTCAAAATTCAATATGTTATTGCTATATATCTTATGAGATGACTGACCAATTTATATGACTTCAAGTTCAAATGAACAGCTACAGCAGAAATTGGAATACAACCTACTAAAGCCTGATTGTCACAGCTGGTGAATTTCAAAAATGCAATCTGGACGTGAGGACACTTTAGAAGAACGATATGCAATAAAATTGTGTTTTAAACTTGGAAAAAATGATGCCACAGAAACGTATGAAATGCTTCAGACTGCTTTTCGACCATCTTGCATGAATCGAGCATTAGTTTTTGAGTGGCATAAGAGCTTCAAGGAAGGCATGGAGTCTGTGAGGGATGATGAGAGGTGTGAGAGGAGAAAGAAAGTCAATACATCAGAGTTGATTGGCCAAAGGGTTAGGGTTACTATGTTGAGGTTTTAAGGGAGTTCAGGAAGAGATTCCGTAGGAAGAGGCCAGCACACTTCAAATCGGGTCAGTGGAATTTCCACCAGGACAATGCACCAGTTCACAACTCCATCCTTGTCACAGACTATTTGACAAAGATGGGCATGAAGACAGTTGCGCACCCTCCCTATAGTCCAGACCTTGCTCCCTGTGACTTTTCGTTATTCCCTAACCTCAGAGGCTGTCGTTATGAGACAATTGAGCAGATGAAAGAGGCATTGCAGCCGGAGAAGATTACTTCGAAGGGTACTAGAGTCTCATGTGTGCACTATCAATAAAAGTGCCCATGCTAAAAACGTCTCGAAACTTGATCGACAGTCCGGACAAAAAGACGGACTCAATGATTAGTGACCATCAAGACAAGACCTGTCGTAATTGTTATCGTATTCAACGCTCTGGTTTCAAATGTCGATCTTACAGTCGGATCAAGACAAACGATCACGCACCCGTGTCTCATGGAAGGATAAGTTTAAGATTGGTTTTAATGATCCTCGTATATCTATCTATCTATCTATCTATCTATATGTGCACAAATACATTGAAACATTTTTTTCGCATATATTTTATCGAAACAGTTTGTTTGAACCACAGATACTGAATCCCTGCAAAGTAAATTATTTGCAAAATTCACTGCTTATAATAGAAATAGAATGAGTCGCACGGAAAATGTAAAAATAATTTATGATCGAAAATGCTAATTACAATGTTCATGTTCATCCAGATGTCATCCTTTGTCTCCATTCTAATAGAGAGTCAATTCCCGCTGTTTTAAAAGTCATACAATCCAAGGAAACCATCCAGCAAAAAAATACATTACGTTCTTTCAAACACAGTGTGTTGGGAAGCAATATAAAAAGACGTATTTGCTTCTGAAGGATAAGTTTAAGATTGAATATTAAAACAATTATGCAGTTTCCCTAATTAATCCTTATAAAGGTGTAAAAAAACCGACCAGGTAATCCAAAATAATTCAACATAGATGGGTAAAATAAAAATTCATAAGGACACTAAACAATCTTAAAACCGTTGATCTCAACTCTACGTCCAATTCCTCTAGGAAATATATTCCAAATTATTGGTCTCATGCCTCTCAAAAACCATATTGCAAAATCTAGGTCCCATTCGTCTAAAAACCATTTTTCCAAAATTTGGATCTCTTATTGGCATAATGGCCAGAGTGTTTGCCAATCGCCCGGGAAACTTGGGTTCAATCCCAGGTCGAGTCATTTTCAGACTCAAAAATAGTACTTGATGACTCTTTGCTTAACACTCAGCATTATAAAGTACGGATCAAGGGTAAAGTTGCGCAATCCCGGGAAAAGAGTAGCGCCCTTCCTTACACCTTGGTGTAGTAGCTATCGAAAAGAGAGCCTTCGAGTCACCCTCGACTACGGTCGCCAACTTTACTTTACTTATTTAGAAACCATATTCCATAATATTAGTGCCATCCCACACGAGACCATATTCCAAAATTTAGGTTTCTTTCCGCTCGAAACCATATTCCAAAATCTAAGTTCCATTCCTCTCGAAACCATATTCCCAAATTTTGGTTCCATTCCTCTCGAAACCATATTCCCAAATTTTGGTTCCATTCCTCTCGAAACCATATTCCCAAATTTTGGTTCCATTCCTCTCGAAACCATATTCCCAAATTTTGGTTCCATTCCTCTCGAAACCATATTCCCAAATTTTGGTTCCATTCCTCTCGAAACCATATTCCAAAATCTTGGCTCCATTCTTCTTGAAACCATATTCCAAAATTAAAAAAAAACACATTCCTCCAGAAACTGCATTAAAAAATCTGGATCTAAATCATCCCGAAACCGTATACCGAAATCCATGTTATTCCTTTCGAAACCATATCACAAAATATAGATACCATTCATTTAGAAATCATATGATACAATCTTGGTACAATATCTCTCGAAACTATATTCTAAAATCTAGGATCCATTCCTCTCAAAACCATATTCCAAAATCTAGGTTCTATTCTTTTCGAAACTATATTCTAAAATCTAGATTCGATTCCTCTCAAAACCATATTCCAAAATCTAGGTTCTATTCCTCTCGAAACCATATGACATTACATTTTCATAAAATAAAATCTTGTTTTCTTGTTTGCAATATTTGTATTTTTTTCTTACAAGGGTTTTTATTCGTAGCACAAAAGACTGATTTTTTTTAATATTGTTTGTTAAAAGAAGAAATTTCATGTGTATATGTGAACATGTTTCTATTCAAATGTGTATGCTAATAAATAGTTGTTTTTACTTTGTCACTTTGAAATGCGTAAATTTAGAGAGTAAAAACGAGCGTAGATTTAAATTTTTTTATTAAAGTTTCTTTTCTTTTGTCTATACTTATGACTTTGAGTGAACAGGTTCATATTTTGGCGTTTGACGCCTCTAGATATCCTGCCAGGAACTTACTAGAGGTGAGATATCACCTTGTAAACCGGAGTTCTAAAGAATTCCTAGAATTTTTGACGCTTATTTCATTCTGGCCTTTTGGGAAAGTAAAATATGCAACGGTTCTAAAAACCTCAGGGAATGACGAAAAGAGAATGACCAATGAACTGTGAAGCATAAATGCTTTTCCAAAAAATCATTCTGCAGATCAGCACACTCTGCAGATTGTTTTTCAGCTTTCTTCATTCTAAAATATAAACAAAAATGGTTCTTTCTTTTTGTTATTACTAAGTTTTGTTTAGTCAGTTACACAGACTTCAAATTGCCGACACTAACTGCTATTCCTTCATGGTCACTCATCTGCTTAACTATGCTTAACTAGCACGAACCGTTACTGTAAGCGTAAATCCCGAAAAAAAAAAAAAGAAGCTCAACTTAGATTTGGCACAAGGCTAAAATTATGGTGTAGTTATTGAAGACTGAATTCATCACTAAGTAGTAATTATCTAGTAACGACTAGTTTGTTAATAAATTCATTTTTAACCATAATATTAATGCATTATGCAGGTACAAATTTTAGAATTATCAAGCTTTTCTCAGTTTGACACAGGCTTCTCACAGTACTTAGTGTTCCTAGTCGACCATTTGAATAATAAACTGACTCATCGCTGCTTAACTTTGATGATTTTGGCCATTCCTTTCTTGGCTAGACTGAAGATTTTCTGTTACTGTTCGTCAAATCAGTAACATAGTTTGGACTCTATTCAGAAATTAAAAACTCCAAGTCCAAAAGAAATTAAAAACACGATAAACAAAAGAATTAACGAATATTTCTTAGCGAACTGATATTGGAATCTAAGACTAAATAAAATATTCTGAGGAATATTACTTTATATTATTCTTATATTTATGGCAGCAGTCAGTCACACAGTTTAGCATATAACCATTCATTTATCGCATTAACTTACTCAGGAGACTCCAGTTTTTATTCTTAATCAACAAATTGAGTGGACAAATATTCTAAAACGTCTATATATGTATAAAATATGATTTAAAGCAAAAAAACTAACAAAAAACAAAACAAAACAACGATGTCTTTTCGAAATTAAAGAAACTTTTAAACGAGTTATATATTTTGACTCATATTATCCTTATTCTTCTTCAAAACAGCACGCACCATAGATAAAAGTAAGTACCCGGTGAGACTCAAGCTTACGTTCCTTTTTCCTCGGGGAAGTCTAGTTATACCAAAAGTAAAAACACCATGTTGTTCTAGAAAATCAAAGGCTTAGAAAAAGCTAGGCTATTCTTTCTTTATTTATTCATTTATTCATTTGTATATATATATATATATATATATATATATATATATATACATCAAGCCCAGTAATTTTCATTGAGACGTACTCAGAAAAATTTATTTATTTTGGAGATAACACACACACTCACACACACACACACACACACACACACACACACACACACACACACACACACACACATATATATATATATATATATATATATATATATATATATATATATATATATATATCAAACTCTTTCGCATTTGGATCTGACATAAGGTCATTTTTTAAGTCGAGTTTAACAGGTTTTAATTTAGAATTTTCCTTCTCCTATACCAGTTGCCATACCAAGATTGAAGAGCTCAGTCTGTCTCAGTAGTTACCGATAGCGGGAGGGATAATGGTTAGATGTATACACTTCCCAAGGGTATTACCACAATGTGAAATTCTAATATTCTCACCCAGTATTTGAACTCGGGTCACTCTGCTCATATATTACTACGGTAGGCATTATAAATCAAGTACCTTATATATATATATATATATATATATATATATATATATATATATATATATATTTGTGTGTGTGTGAGTGAGTGAGTGTGTGTATGTATAAAGAAATAATGAATTTTTAATGCATGCTCTATTTTTTCTAATTTAAAAAAATAAATCATAGATCTTACCTTTTTCTCTCCTTACCTGCATTAATATTGCTTATTTATTGTCCCTTGATATCCACCCATTGAATTCATCTCTTTGTCTATGTATTTCTTTTAACTGCACTCTTTTTTGTTGTCTTTATTACTTTAAGGTTATATTTGATTAATTTTTGTTATGTGTGCGCGTTGTTTTCAATTTATTAAATCTTAGATAGAAATTGAGATCGTCAAAGATTTAATATGATTAATATTTTAAATTTCATCAATTATTATGTATGTATTCTGTATGGCAGCAATACCTCCTACGTTTTGAACTGTCACTTATGTAATGCTAGGGAACCCAGGCAAGTGGTAACTAATTATAGCTTCATCTAGCCAATGTTTAATCGTAATTATTTCAGATGCGATCATGGCTAAAACCGGGTCATATTGTGCATTTGCTCTTAAAAACGTTTATTAAGATTTGTGAATATACAGAGCTTTTCGTGCTCATTTCATGTTGCATCAGAATGATGCCGTTCCGTATAGAATTTTCAACCCATAACAGTATCGATTTTCTATTCAAAACATCATTATTCCAACATCACTTGAAATGAGCACGAAAAGCTCTCTGTGCAAAAATTACTGATTAACCAGTTTAAAAAACATGTTTCAACAGCAAATCTCTAATATACGTTAGTTCAAATCATCACTGCAACTGATCGAATCTAAAAATGAATGATAAAATCTTTGCTCGATGGAGCTATTATCACTTGCCGATGTTCACTTGTACCATCCAAGTGACAGTTTCAAATATGGGAGATATATCTGCCACCTCTTTGTATATGTATATATATTCAAGTAAGTTGTCCGACCGTAGTTGAGGGAGACCCTAGGGCCCCCTTTTTAATAGCTACTACACTGAGGTGTAGGGGAGAGCACTACTCTTTTCCCAGGATTTCTCCACTTGCTTTTGGTCCGTACTTGATAATGCTGAGAGTTAAGCAAGAAGGCATCAAATACCACTTTTTGAGTCTTTGGTAAGACTTGACCTAGGATTGAATCCTGGTCTCCCGGCCACTGACGAACACTCGACCCATTAGAACAAAAGTGATAAGACAAGCAAGAATATTTCTTTGTTATTACTTAATAATTTTGTTTTATTCTCAACTAGTTTTAAGCTGAGTTCATCATCAGGAGAAAAGATTTTGTAGATTGATTGATTGGTTTTAACGGCATATTAACCCGTCAAGTGTTATCTTATGTCTAGAGGTTAAGGAATTGTATTTTTTAGTACATTCGTATTTCATTTTTGTGTAGTTTCTTCTAAACATTTTTTCTCCGCCAGATCCAGTCGAATACGACAAATTTTCAAACCAATTTATTTCACTTAAAGATGAAAACTTAACAGGTGCAATCACTCTGCGTCGGATTAGGGTTAGGGGTGATTGAAATAAAGGAGTACTCCACACTCCCTAGGCCACAAGAACTGGAGCCTGACCATCAGATGCAATTTAGTGTCATACTCTGAACACATTTTTGTGGGGAGAGATTTCTTACCTCTCTGTAAGGGATTCAGTCAGGCCGACAGAACAAAATGTTTCTGTGAAGAAAGGTTTTGAAGACTTGATATGACACGAAAAACTCCAACGAAATTGAACCTATTACGTAGAATATATTCGTTTATTAAACAGGTATTATTTCTTATTATCCATTTGTTTTAAACTGACCGCTAGACTTGTGTACTGTGACCATGTGACGCTCTTTGGCCACACGTAGAAGTTAATCCCTGTAGGTGTGGTTTGTGGCTGTTTTAAATCAACTGTTTTAATTATTTCACCAAAACATTTGTTTAGTTAGATGTTTATGTGGCAACCAACCAGTCAATTGTTTTGGAGATGGTTTAGTTGTGTGTTAAAGCCGCTATTGTTAAGTGTTTGCACACATATATATATATATATATATATATATATATATATATATATATATATATATATATATATATGATATTATTTTAGGAAACTTAAAATTTTCTAGTGTCCGGTATGATACATACGAGAGTGTTGCAGTAACGTTATCATATGAAACAATGAAAATTAAATTGAAAAAAAATAGATTAATATTAAATTTTTTCTCAAATTGTTGCATCAGTCTAGCGCTCAAATATTCAAGACAGTGTTGAAAACAAAAAGTCTAATATTTTTATAACCTTTCCCAATTTTGTTACATAATGTTCAAAGATATTGATGATTAAGTTATTCCTCGTTTCCATTAATTTTCTTTTGGCTTCTATTATGTATTCTTGTAGTTTAACCTCTTTTGTTATTTCTGGATCGGGATAAACAAGTTCTCTGAGCATCTCCAATATATTTATACTTAATTTAAACCTGAGCTCCTTCCTAGCCATTTTGGGAGAAGTTATTTTTGCCTTATACATCCAGTCCTTCACTATTATGGAAACATGAATGCTGCTGTTATCTTGTTCAAGAGTGAAATCATATCGCATCTCTTTTATGCGTGATAGGATTTTTTTCCAAAATGTCTTTGGAATTTAAGTTGCTCTGACGTTCTTTCAGCCACTCAAGCCATAAGTTTCCGCTTGAAAAGACCATACCCTATACAATAACTTCTTCTTCATTCTTTTGTTTTCTTTTGAGAACAACAGGTTCTTTCATTCTCGTCCAGGTACAACATTTATCGAGTCCATCAAACTGGAAATGTTTCTCAGCAGTAATTACTACTTTTAAAAAAAAAATCAAGACGGATAGTTGGCCATCTTTTAGCATTCTGTAGTGTTTACATATCGTTTTTCTTTTCGCTTATATACTTTTCTTGGTTTTAGTAAACTTGAATCATATTTTATGTAACAGTCTTTGCACACTTCAAATACGAACGTCCAGTCTATAGTTCTCCTACACTTTCTTTAATGACAGCGTTTTTTCCTGGTATGAAAAGCCTCAGAACTGTTGTCTTCACCACTAATTTTTTCCTTCTCCCAGCTGACCTCTTCCGACTTTTTTTTCATTTTATACTAATTTTTCAGCACATATTTCACAGTTGACTTCGATAAATTCATATCTATGGTTATCTATCGGGTTCAAAGGCCATCGTCTCATTTCTGAACCAAACAAAGGCTTCTTTCAAATGCATTTTTCTTCAATAATCTAATTGCTATAGTGGAAGATAAGAAATAAATCTATAATCTAACGCTTATGCTACAGTATACTAGACGAAAATTTGCATATGATCGCCTGGAAAATATTATCTTGGCAAAAAAGAACAAAACTTAAAACAATATAAAGAAAAAAACTTCGTTCAATATATTAATGAATAATCACTCCTAACCTATCTAGTTATCACACACACACACTATATATATATATATATATATATATATATATATATATATATACATACATACATTTGAGTAAGGTATGATCTTCATACTCCTAGTTAGTAGTGTATTCGCCAATGCTCCAGAAGATCAGGGTAGAATCATACCAAAGACTCAAAAAGTGGTACTCGATGCCTCCTTACTTAACACTCAGCATTATTAAGTACGTATCAAGGGTAAAGTGGAGCAATCTAGGGAATGGAGTAGAGCCCTCCCCTACATCTCGGTGGAGTAGCTTATGAAAAAGGAGCCTTCAGGTCACCTTCGACCGTGGTCGCCAACTTTACTTATATATATATATATATATGTTGACATGGTGAAATTGACAGTATGATAGAAATATGTGGAAGTGTTTGATTTATCCAACATTCCACACATTTCTATCATATATGTTATATATATATACGAGGAACTCGACAATATATATAGGTAAGTTTCATATGATGATAGCATTTTAAAAAAAAGGCATGTCAACCTGGCAGTGATGTGACAGGCAGAGGGGTGAGTAAACATTTATTCATTGTAGGTTTTATCCTAGTGGTTGTTTCCGCTTAAACAATAACTACTTCCGCTTTACCCCTTTGTCTCCTTTTTTTGTTCAGGTGCATTATTTATTGAGTCCATCAAACTTAAAAAACTTTTTTGATTTATGAAGAAATTTTTTAAATGATATATTTAATCAACTAACACACACACACACACACACACACACACACACACACACACACACATATATATATATATATATATATATAGACAGATTATCCTTTTTCTTTTTTAGTAGAAATAGAAGTTGTTGTATTTTTGTTAGAACCGATTGTATCAGCGGTGACAGTTATTTTTGATAACTGCACTTTCACCTTCCATCCTTTACCTTCAAATTTTCGTGGATGAGCCCTTTTTCTCGAAATATTTTATCTCATATATTTATTACTCTTCAATTTTTTTCTAACGTTTTCTCTGTAGTCATGGGAAAAGTTTTCGATTGATTTGCGTATCGATTTTCTTTTTCTTTTTTTTTAATATATCAGAAAGAAAATATCGCCTTCGGATGGGTAAAACGAAATTAGATGCTGTGTCAATTTGAGCTTAACCAAGAACAAAAGCCCCGGGGTCGGCAAAGTGTTAGTGCAGGATCTTTAGTTCCATTAGCTGCAACTCTGTTACATTTCACATGTCTCGTCTTTTAAACTTACACAAAAATACACAATGAACAGAAAATGAAATAAGGTCATTTTTTTCTAACATATGTCATTTTAAAGAGCGAAATATAATTTCATTTTGTTGAAGGTATCAATCAGTTTATCTGAGAGCTTTTTTAAAAACTTTTGTAAATATTGTTCAATTTTTTAAATTGAAATACATGCGTAAAGATTTTCTTAAAGTTAAATATATTCCTAATAAAACATTTTTATACATGACATAAGTCGGGAAATACGTTTGATCATGACAACAACTCGACCATATGCCGAGATGCCATTGGAAAGTACTGAACACAATAAGAAAACTAAGAGATTTCAATAAAGGTTGTTTTCTTAAAAAATTGAAGACAACGAAACCGTAAAAAAAATCTGAATCGATTTACTCCAATTTGTTGACTGCTCATTGCCGTCGTTTATGAAGCTTAGATTCATGGACAAAAATATGAAGCAACCAGTGGGAATCGAACTCGCATATAATGGTTAACCATTATACCTAACGAGACAGGAAAACAAAGAAAGCCCAATTTCGATTTTAGCATAAAGCCGCAACTATAAGTCATCTAGTATGGATCGAACTGACTATTAATTAGCAAAGGGACTACGAGATTAGCTTACAAACCATTCCGACACGATTTGTTGCAGGTACTATGTAACCCAGTGCATGAGGGCTAAAATTGGAAAAAAACAAACTTTCACATTAGTGTTTTCCGGTTTGCAGCTATTGGTGTATAAAATAAAGAATGTCTACTGTCTGGTCACTGATATCATTTATCTTTCTGTTTAATATATTGATTACCAACTTTTTACAGGTGGTTCCCTCTGACTCACACTTCATAACAACTATTAGGAAAATATATTCTATTATTGATGTTTATCTGAACAACTCAAGTAGTGTAATGGCTTGCGAGGTAGGCTTGTGGACCATTGTTTGTGGGTTCGACTCTTACTTACGATTTTGTGCTAAACTTAGGAAATTACATATATTTATATTTATTTGAAATAAGAATCTAAACGGCATTAAATAAAACGAAAGTAACTTAAAATGATTTTCTGTAAATAAAAGTTTGAATTAGAAAACAAAAATTATGCAAAATCTGAATGTGCAACTGTAGCATTAAAATTATAAAGACTCCCAATCACACGATGTAAAAGACTTATTTCCTTGATAATACGTATCTTCTCTTTATTGCATATGTTTTAAAGGTCTAGAAAAGGGATTTTATTTACATTAAACATTGCTTTTCTCTCATGGATAATGAAACATAAAAACTAATCTATGATTGAACCCCAATCATGCTATTTTGTTCACTTTCGGACAAATAGTTTTGGAAGAGATAGAGAACCTCCAGATCTTCCCAGCTATTGCTGTTTTTCTACAAGGAAGGCTTTGGCACTGAACAACCCACAAAGATTTATATGCCATGAAGCAAAGAAAGTAAAGAAAATTAACCTATTTCTTATTTAGGAGAACCAAGTTCGCTCATTTCATTTGTTGAACGTCTGAATAAAATAACTCCATGAATGATTTTACAAAAAATGTTTGAAAGTTGATTGAAATGTTTGCCACTTCAGCCCTCTTTCATGGGGCCGAAGAGATGATAAACATTTTGCCAATGACGAGGAACTGAAAACTGTAGAGATGAAATGGATCAAAGAACAGTTAATAGAATTTTACGAGGCAAGGATACATGTTCTCATTCAAAGATGGAACATAGTTATTGACAGAAACGGTGACTATGTCGAGAAATAAGGATATGATCTACGGGAGACCAGCTCTCATTTTGATGTATATATTACATGTTCTGGTATCAGTAATTATTCCGGTGTTAAAGAAAGACATTACTTTTTGACTCACTTTCGTAGATAGATAGATAGATAGATATGGTTTGTATAAAGGAATTAAATGCTGAAATTTCCACGGTTTCAGGGAACAAAATATTATTATTGCTTTTGATTCAATGTGATCCTTGTCATTGATTAAAATATGCAAGTATCTTGATATTCATCCCCAGCATTTTCAACGACAAAACAAGCAAATTTTGGTCCAATTTTATTTAACCCATCGCTTACTAACGATCAAAACTAGAAAGGCACCATCTATTCGAAACTGGCTTTTATATTGAAATGTTCATTCTTATTTTGTTGTTATTAACACAATATTATATGAGAATTATAGCAAGTATATTTAAAGCCCAGGTTGACACATTAAAATATTTTGTAGCGGTTCAATATCAGATTTATTTCTTCTTCCCTATCCAAAAATATTTCATAATTCACTCAAAAGATTAGACCATACCATCTTCAGCTGAGAAGATAATTTAATATTGTTTTGCAACACTTAATGCAAAGACTAATTATCGCAGGTGACGATGTCATCGGAGACAACATATGCGAAAATGACCCCGATATCAGCAGGTTAAGTTTGAGGAAGGACAGCTCTCATCCGAAGGTATCTGGGGTGTTGTAGAAAAAAACGTGTCGCGTACTGGAAATAGAGTGAATATAAATATAATTCTCACGAGCTGGGGAGAGAAATTGAGTCACAGACCAACAAAAAAGGAAAAAGACACGCATGCCACCCGAGAAAGACACGGATTGAATAATGTTCGATTTGAGGTAGAAGCAGCAGCTGACTGAATTTTCCTCTCGTCCACACAACTACCCTGAATACCAGCGATCCGTACCCTCGACCGGCCCGTGAAAGTAATAAAAGTTCTACAATAGTTTAGAAGACCTCATTTAGACCTCATTTTCTCCTAGCTTAAGTGCGATCACTGATTAGTAGATGGCAGTAACTTCAGTATTTCGCAGGTAACAACGAATCACACTAAATGTCTAAAAAAAAATCCCCAGAAAAAAGTATTCTATACGTGAAATAAGTTCCAACAATGAGCACGCGTTAATATACGGAAAACAAGATAGCAATCATATTACAAAGGAATGGATGCACGAATGAGACTAGTGTATGATGAAATTATTTCTACAGTCAAATACTGTAGTCTCTAAGTACAATGTTGCCACCTTACAATTATTTTAGCATAAGATAATATGCGGGCGTAAATTCAGCCTTTTTCTGAGGAAACGTTGAGTATTTGATTTCTAAATTTCCTTGCGTTATCATGACAACGGTATGTTTCGCTACTCTCTGTAAAAATTCACCTAGTCTTTTATATATAAATAGAGATTATGAAGACTGAATTTGATACTCGTCACTATAATCGACTTTTTTTACAATCATGTGAAATTTGTGCCGATGAGTTTTAGCGACGGCGTTCGCTTGAATTAGCACAAGCTTTGGCTCGTTAACATCGTACGAGAAAACTCGAGATTACGTTTGTATTGTATATGTCAACGAGATGTTTGTCACAAACCTTTGCGCTAAGAACAACAAACAGCTGTGCCTGAGTGTGTTTTAAACACGGTTGGAAATCGCCCAGAAAATGTTCTCGATAAACATTGTAGCAACACCTAAACTATAAACAAAGAAGGATGATGATGATGATGAAAGTCAGCAGTTTATTCGTTGTGGGAGTGAATCCAGCTAAAGTCCGTTTGGCTTGAAAGACACGCAGATTCGCTTACACGTTATTATCTTAATGAATCTTACACATTTTCAGAGACGTTTTTGAAGTAGCTAGATATTTAATGACACGCCCCGTAAAGTGTTTGATAGTGACTCTCTGATAAGATGTCTTACTCGGTAATACAACAAACCCAGATAGAATACAAATATATCTTCTACTGGGATTTCCTGAACACATGTAAAAATACCAGCAAAAAACTTACAAGAAATGGTTGATTGGTTGGTTTTATAGCCTCTCATACCATGCTGGGTTATTCGACGCCGAAGTCAGTTTTTTCAAGCAATTATATGGTTTCAAGAAACTATTCCTATTCAATAATAATAATAATAATAATAATATTGTAGGACAAGACGCAACAAAATAGCTAGTGTAGGCTATGTGGTTATAGAGACGAAGCGATCAATCATATAATAAGCGAATGTAGCAAATTAGCGCAAAAAGAATATAAGACGAGACACAACTGGGTAGGGAAGGTGGTCCACTGGGAATTGTGCAAGAAATTTATATTTGACTAAACCAACAACTAGTATTTGCACAATCCACAATCCGTTCTAGAGATGCACAAATTTCTCTGGGATTTTGAAATACAGACGGATCACCAAATCTCACTCAGACAACCAGACCTAGTGATAATAATAAAAAAAGAGAACCTGTCGAATAATGTACTTCGCCATCCCGGTAAAACACAGAGTAAAATTGAAAGAAGGTAAAAAGAGGGATAAAGAGGGACCTTGATGGAGAGCTGAAGAAGCTGTGGAATATGAAAGTGACGGTGATACCAGTTGGAGTTGGTGCACATGGAACAATCCCCAAATGATTGGTGAAAGGACTGGAAGTCTCAGAAATCAGAGGACAAACAGAGACCATCCAAACTACAGCCTTTCTAAGATCGGACAGAATACTGAGAAGAGTCCTGGAGACTTGAGAAGACTTACTGTCACTCAAACTCCAGTGGAAAACCATCAGCTAACGATAGTGTGAAAAACTCTCAAAAGAATAAAATAATAATACCTAGACCTTGCCAGAGTACTAAAAAAACTATGGAACATGAAACTGACGGTGATGCCAATTGTAACTGGTGTGCTCGAAACAAACCCCAAAGGCTTGGTTAAGAGACTGAAAGAGTAAGAAATCAGAGGATGAGTAGAGACCATCCAAATTACAGCCTTACTAATATCGGCCAGGATACTGAGAAGAGTTTTGGAAAATTGAGGAGACTTGCTGTCACTTAAATTCCTGGGAAAGACCATCAGCAAACGGTGGTGTGAAAAACTCTCAAGGAGTAAAATAATTATAATAATGATGATGGTAAACATGAAAGTGACGTTTATACCAATTATAATTCGTGCTCTTGGTACAGTCACCAGAGGATTAATAAAGGGACTGGAGGATTTGGAAATAAAAGGACGAGTGGTGACTATCCAAACTACTGCATTTCTGAGATCAGCCAGAATACTGAGATGAGTCCTGGAGACTTGAAGAGACGCTGTCGCTCAGACTCAAGTGAAAGACCACCAGCTAACGCTGATGTGAAAAACTCTCACGGAATAACATTATCATCATAATAATAAGAGAACGAGTGAAGTCTCTTCGATTCTCCAAGACTCTTTTAAGTATACTGGCCGATCTCAACGATGCTATCTTCAATGGTGGCGAATCCTCTTCTTCATTCTTTTTTAGACATATGTAGTCTGTCTGTCCTCTTTCGGATGTAAGGCCCTGTACAGCATAATAAGCTTTTTTGTTTTCTGGTTCGTTTATTGAAATTCTTTCCTTATCTATTTTAAGAATGGTCGCGAGTTTCTAACAAGGGTAATTTCTCAGGTATCCCTTTGATGAAGTTCCTCCTGTAGAGATTGATTTCGAGAAGTTTTCTTCTCTTGTTTGATGGTGTCCGCTTCCAATATCCCCAAGTACTTGTAATTTTACTTTTCTTTGAGCGTCTTATTCTTTTTTTTTTTTTTTTGACAGTTCTATTCCTTCCGTTATTTGTCTTTTTCCACTTTTTATTATGAGCATGTCATTTTTTTCATACTAAATTCCATTCCTATATACTGACTGTATGTTCGTATTATTTGCATTAGATTCTCCAATTCTTTTTCATTTTATGCAAATAGCTTGATGTCATCCATGTACATAAGGTGATTAATCTATTATTATTATTATTATTCGCTCATTAAAAACGGATGACTTCAATTCTCGGTAACTCCAGTGATATTAAAATCTCAATCATCGGAGTTTTTCTCAATTGTATAGCCTTTTACTGCTATTTCAAATTTCCTTTGAACTGTTTAGCACTCCACTGAAAATGGGCACTGTTATTACCTTCATATTCAGTCAATTTTGCAGCTCTTCAATCGGTTCTTTATAATTCTCTCTTTCCAAGCTCTCCTTTCTATGTCAACCTGGGATGGCGGTATTCAATCATTAATAGATTTTTCTTTCTTCCTTTGCAATAAGTAGGGCCGTCATTTGGGCCTGGCTTAAGTGATCTGTTTCTGACCCATGCTGACTTTCTGACATTAATGCACTCTTTTTGCAGTTGAAGAGAAACAATGAAATAAACAAAGATAGTTCATTCTCTAGATATGAAAAGATATGTCAATATTCTCCTTTTCCTAAATTAATGAGAATGTCGTGTCTGTCTATGTACTTCTCTCAACATTATTTATTGCTGTTTTCAAGAGGACATATGGGATATTAAATGCTTGTCTGTCGGCTATTCAGATAGAGATGGCTAGACCTGCATCATATAATAGAATTAGATTGGAGAAGTTGAAGATATAGGAGAAACGTTACCCGTATTAAATAATAATGGTATATGTATTTAAGAAATCTGTCGAAGAAGTATCCAATAATTTTGAACGTCTAGAAAACTGTTTGTACGGCCATGATATATGTTTTTTCCCAACCTCTCTGCCATGGATAAGCTGAAACATAAGGATAATTTTTATGTGGAGTACACTGGTTTGAATAGGGCACATCGGGTGGTATTATGGTAAGCAAGCTAGACTAGCAAACCTTCACGAGTGAATTAGAGGCTCATTGGGTAGCCCATTAATTCGACCTTGAGCCACATTGAAGCAAAAAGCTTTGTAAATTGCTACACTAGTTTTAATATAGAATTTTCCTTCTCTTTGACTGGTTGCCTTACCATTCCGAAAGAATAAAGTTTACCCTACTGTTTACCCATAGCCTTGGGGATAAAATGTTGATTCATGTATTTTCCAAGAGCATTTGCGCAAAGTGAAATACTAGCAGCCTTGACTTGGATTTGAACTCTGGTCACCAATTCCTTTTCTTATTACGCTAACTGTTATTATTATTTGATTTGTTTACCTCCCTTGATATAACCTTTCAACCAATCAGCAGTAGACCAGACTTATAATCAAGGAAGAAGAGTAATCTGACAGCTTTTGGATTTTCATTAGAGAAGAGTATCCTTTACAGTTAAAAATGCTTTGCCTATTTTGATCCAGTTTTCAATTTCATAATAATGCGAATAGAGGAAGATTTTTGTGCATTGAAAAGGATGAGTCTGTTTATCTTATGTAGGTCATAACATCAAATAATATAAAGAAACATCAAGTCTATGTTTCTCTTTGATAACAGTCTATATTGTCTGTTATGAAAATACAAATACTAATGTTGTTTTGCAGTTTGAATAATTTTTAAAAGCACATCATCATCAAGGCGTACTAGTAGCACAGATTCTCTTGATTATCTCTCTCTCTCTCTCTCTCTCTCTCTCTCTCTCTCTCTATCCGTCTCTATCGGTCATAGATCTTGCTAGTCCTCTAGACAGCATCAAAGGTTCGTACAGAGCTGATGAATGTAAGTTTTTCACGGTCAGTCAACACCGGTGTGTCCATGTGTAGGAGTCCATAAGAGAATGTCACTTATGAATTCTTCCTTATTTTACCAGCATGTTGTGCTTGCATTACTTGGATGATTCGTGCGATGGGAGGTAAGTTGCCGTACAGCTGCTGTTTGTTACTGTTTCGAGGATTTGTTTTAAAGAATCGCGCTGCATCATTATCTAGTTCTCATCTTGCTTTTTCTCTCGATGTTTTGATTGAGTCGAAGCTTTGCAATCATACAGTAGTACTGACACGGCTATTGTTTGGAAAAATCCCCGTTTTATTTTATCAGAGAGATCAGATTTCCTTATGGTCGTAATGTGTATGTTGGCATCGCTTTCAGAAGATTATATATTGCTACGGAGGTATATTAACTGATCTAATAATTTCAGAGGCTTGCCATCTATTGGGAAGATGGCATCGTCTTGATTAAAACACATGGTTTCTGTTTACGTATAGATTAATGCCTCTTGCCGTTTGTTCCAGGCGCTTTTGCAGATATTCGACTGTAGCAGGTGTTTTCTTAAAAGCTATTATCTGTAAATACTCTTTTAAAAATATATTTTTGTATTCCCTTAAAAAGTTGGCTCAAATTTGTTTGTTTTTTCATTCTGAACCGCGTCACGAACAAGAAAATTCTTAGAACTAATGCTTTATAAAATTTTTAATCCATAATATTTTTGTTAATGTAAATTCCTTGTCTTATGCTGTAACGGTTCGGTAAATATCTTTTTTCGGCGTATAAATAAAATTTGGATAGCTTTTCATGTTTTGAAAGGTTGTCTGTTCTGATTTATACTATATATGATATTCATTTTGCAAATGTATAACAAAATATTTGTATGTAGATTTATGACACACGTTTTTGGGTTTGCGCAGACTTTCGAATATAAAAACGTAGGAACTTGCATTTTTTAAAAAATAATGTCTAATAAAACATGTAAAATCGTTACACGTGAGTTTATTTTAAGATCAATCTGGTTAAGAAAGATTTCCTACTTGTGCAAAGGCGTATGTTTTAGAATAAATAAAATATGTTCATTCCACAACCATGTCCCGAATTGGTTTAAAATGTCAGAATGTTATACAAAATAAAATATAAACAACAGGTAGAACGTTACAAGTTTTTCTGACAAACTTGCTCATCAATAGTTTCATAAAAGCAGCAGTACACTATGTTTAAGGATTCTCGAATCTAAAAGTAAACATTGCCACGGAAAAGTGAAGCAAAATTGAAATATGGTGTTTTCAGAGAACTGATGTCTGGAAGTAAGTTCATTGGTAATGATGATGATGGGGGTGCCCGTGGTGTAATGGTTATCGTCGAAGGAAATGGACACGGCGACTCGAGTTCAAATCCTGGACGAGACTGATTGCATTTCACATAGCACTAATACCCTTGGGAAAGGTATGAATCCAATTATTCTCCCTCCAGCTATGGGTAAATAGTAGGGCAGACTAGGTTCTTCGGCCTTGATGAGGCAACAAGTATAGGAGAAGGAAAACTCTTAATTCAAACCTGTTAAACTCCGCTTAAAATGACCTTGTGTCATATCATTCCTGAGCGGAGGGGTTGGTAAATAGAGTAATGATCATGATCATGATCAAGACGTTCCAGTAGCGTGGATTCTTTTGACTTTCTCTCTTACCATCTCCCTATCTGTCATCTCCCTTCGTAGGTCCTCTAAACGGCATCCAGTTGGTTAGTTGGTTGGTTTAGTTTTCGGGTCATTTAACGTCGAATTAAATTTCAAACATTTCAGTTTAGTGTAAGTATAGTTTTTGTTTACAAATAGGTAAATGTCAAAACAGTTCTATTTCAAACATTTCATTCTAGTATAAGTGCATAGTTTAGTTCTATTTAAAATAGTTCTATTTCAAACAGTTCAGTTTAGCATAAGTACGCAGTTTAAATGTCAAAAACAGACTTATTTCAAACGATTCAGTTTATTATTACACAGTTTAGCTCTATTTGACCCATAGATATGACCCTATTAGATGCTACCAGTCCGGGAGCGATTGCGATGAAGGGATACTCTGCATTCACAAAAACTCCAGCATTACTGGAACCTTACCATTATATTGTTTAGTTTCATATCTTGTACACACGTTGCGGGGATCTTACCCCTCTGCTGAGTTGCAGTCCGTGTATTTTAGAGCCCCAGCCGACTAGGCAACATGGCACTCGTTGGGGAGGGGGCTTGATCCCTCAGCAGTGAAGCAGTCGGTGTGTTCAACCGACTGAGCAAGCGGTATTCAGAGTCTCTACAGAGTTGATGAATGTAAGCTTTTGCGAGTTAGTTCACGCTGGTGTATTCATGTGCATGAGTAGATATAAAAACGTTGCACATGAGTTCGTTCTTACTTCTTCAGTGGTGTCCAGCATGTCTTGCACGTCTAACGGGGATGAGTTGTGAGATGGAAGGTAAGTGGCTGTACAGCTGCTGTTTTCTGAGGTGCTGCAAACAGGATTTGTTTAAAACAACACACATCATTCTTGTATAGTTCTCATCAAGTTTTTCTCCAGGCATTTCGTAAATGCCGAAGTGGTACAACCATTCAGTAGTACTGACACAGTTACAAGATGGAAAAATTCCCAGTTTTTGAGAAGCACACTAATTGTTTTAAAGTTCCTTCAGTACCTTTAAAATTGGCGATGAACATCTCTTTGGTGTAATTAACAACTTTATAAGATGTACGTATCTTAAAGAAGAAGTATTGTATGGGTATTTATGAATTTCTACTTTTACTCCTGATAACAATGCGAAAACTTGGACACTTTCAGGTGAAATAATATTTACCAATGTTGCCAGTCTGGCCACTTGTACTCGGTTGTGATTTCGATCAACACTAATTGTCCCATGCTTGTAGTCTTGTATCAAAAACAAACAGCGTTTATTTTTCTTGGACAATATTAAATGGAGTATGTATTTACCTTCGACTTCCACTATAAATAGGATGCAATACCGGATCATTTTTTAAAAATAGACTACAGCTAGTTTGAAATCAGAGCTTTTCTTTTCCACTACCGATTACTGCACCAAGGTTAAAGAACACAGTCTACCGAATTATTTACTCATCGCTAAAAGAAATGGCCTCATGCCTTTCCCGAGAGCAATCGCAAGAATGTGGAGCACAAACAACCTCGTCCAGGATTTAAAATCGACTTGCCTTGTCCTTTTCCTGAGATGATAACGATTTGACCAAGCACCTCGAATGGTGTAGTGGTAAGCTTGCTAGTCTAGCTGACCATTGTTAGTGAATTACTGAGTATTCCATAATCCTGGCCTTGATAAAACTGGTCTTAGATTAGTAAATGAAAATAATTTAAAAAATCTTGTATGAAGGCCACGGAGTCCAATTACTAACATATAGTTGCTAAAAACCTTCGTTGTTGAGAATAAAACAAACAATACAAATATGCTGAAATACTCAGGCCAGATACTAAAAAATCCATCCATTTATAAGGTTCAAAATCTCTATTAGGCAGAGTATCAAAACATCTTAATTCTCTTTGTGTTCATGACAGAAAACTAACCACTGATTGATTACATTCCACTATTTCTATTGTCAGAAGACATTGTGCTTAGTGAGACGAGACTTTTCGAAATTTATCAGTGGTTTGAAAGATTCCCTTGATATGAACAGAGAAACTAGATCTTATTCAAGCAGCGGGACTTTCCCATTTTCAGAATGTTTCGAACAGAAAACATTGCTCGGAGGAATTTGGATTCGGACCGGAAGATCTTATTTGCAAATACTGGATTCTAGTTCGCTGAATTTGTTTAATCATATTGGATCATTAAAACATCATTCATGGCGAACCATCGATAACAAGTTGTTCGTGATAATCGATTCTGCTTTTAATTCTTTGCGGATGACATACGTAAACACTCATTTATTATCCAGGGAGTTTCATTAACGACACAACTCTCGTGATAAGAGGATAAAATTTGTACACACGTAAAATAGGAACTAGAGACTCAGAGACAACGGTACTAAGCTGTTGGATTGAAAATGATTGCATCGTGCACTAGACTCATTTAAACTTCACTTTCTTTGGTATGTGGAAGCTACGTCCTTTTTCGAGGAGGAATGTATTTCGTGTATAAATCTTACAAACATGAATTTAATGTGGAATTTTCGTAGTCTGCAGTTCCCAACAAGTGAATAATATTATGTTTTGTTGATAAATTTAATATGATTGTGAATTTTCTGGAGGAAAAGAGTATAGGCTTTCGTTTCTTTGGTTTTGGTTTGGTTTCTTCGTTTAAAGGCATATCAACATTTACAGGTTATTTAATACTTATGCCACCTTTGTAGAAAGACAAGGGGTAATATTTAGCCCATAGATGAGGAAATAAAAGGGGTCCATATCTTTATTAAGGATATTAGTCGGAAAGTGAAAGTAATAGCACGACGAAATTTCGAATTCGCTATGATGTCACAATCAAGCACACTAGCCACTACGCAACGGATACTCTTCTCCTTTTGTCATCTTTGTTAATTGTTTTTGATTATATGTCTGGTCGTTTGTTTCGCTTACCCAGAATATCTCTTAGAAAGTTATTATCATAAATTAGATTATCTACAAATAATGTTTTTAGGCTATAAAATGTTCAAATAGTTTTCGTAGAGGCTATTAAAATAACAGCTGCATCCTTCTTCAATTACTCTCTCTCTCTCTCTTTCTCTCTCCTTCTTCTTTCTCTCTCTCTCTCTCTCTCTCTATATATATATATATATATATATATATAAAGAGAAATAGAAAAAGAAAGATAAGAAACGAGAAGGTGTCTTATTTACCAAACCCACTCCGTTAGAGAGTTTTCTTTTTCCTAGATCGGGGGGGGGGAGAGGTAGTTTCCTGTATTTAGTGAAATTCAGCTTCGTCCAAGATTTGAACTGGGCTCGCTGAATCCATTTCCTTCAAAAGTAGCCATTATGCCACAAGCGACATCTTTTTAATTCGCATCCACATTTCGTCGAAAAGGTTTGTGCACTATAATAATCCGGTTTTTGTATATTCTCGTAACATTTTACATCGTGGCGAACTTTTTCTTCGCATAATAGCAATTAATTACTCTAATTTAGAGAATGAAATGATTCTTATCAAATTTTAAACTTAACAATAGAGTGGGGCTTACATTTGTGCTCACTCCAATCTTTATAATTTCTCAAAGGCGATAACTTTCCTATGCTTATTCATTTGTTTAATTTTAATTAGATATAATATAAATACAACAAATAGGATGTGGCTCAACATTAAACGAATTCACATCATGATGTCTGTTTGAATTTCTGACCTGTGTAGTTTTTATCATTTTCATTATTTATGCATCCCAGACTTTTGTCCCCAAATAACAACCTAAATGGAGTTTATAGTTCGAGATGTGTCAATCATGTAAGCATTATAATAATCAGGTTTTTGTAAGTAATTGTAATCGAGCAAAATTGGCACATTGTTGGCCAGTAACATTGGTGTGTTTATGTGTTGGAGTTCATAGGAGAACGTTGCTTATATTTTTATCCTTCGTTTACCAGAAGTGCGCAGCATGTTTTGCTCGTCTTTTTTTTTATTATTGGCGCGATGGGATGTACTCTGATTTTGAGAACAGAGCATTTCTAAAATAATTTGCCGCATAATAATAGTATGTCCTCTATACATACACTCGAATCATATTTCTTACAAGTCATTACAATTATATGCGAATTATAAAGTATTTTTTTCTTCATTTGCGATTAATGATAATATAAAGCATACATCTCCCTAACAGCTTCAAAGTCGCCATTTAAGCGAGAATAATTAAACTATTTTAACTGAATTATATTTTGTGAATAAACAAGAACGTGTGATGGAGTTTGTTAACTTGTTGTTATATCAATTTTAGCATAGAAATGATTTATGTGACTCGCTCGAAAATCATTAAAAGAAAAAAAAAAAGAAGAGAATGATAGAAAATTGTCAACGTGCATAAAAAAGAAACCTTAATTAAGAGGATCGAGAGAAACCACCAGATGACAGAATCAAAAACTGAGAGGAGAAACCAATTAGCATTTACATATACAGCTATGCTGTTAAAAAACGTGGTAAGCAAATAACATGATAGTGTACGAACGAAGATTCACCAGTTACTGTTAAATTCCAACACATAAATAAGATAAATAACTATTCCTTAATAAGTACACGTCTACGAATCAATATTTTATAATTTTCCTTTTAAATAAAAGATATGTCCTAACAATAAAACTAAAATATATCAGATGGTGAGGCTCCATTTTTGGAGCTCAAAGGAGTAGGAAGTACTTGTCATTACACTCAAGTTTACTCAGACTCGGAATGGTAATGCCTATGAGGGACCCATCTATGGTTCAAATAGAACTGTTTGACAATTATTAATATTGGATATGAATATGTCAAACCATATAACTGTGTGCAAATAAATAATCATTACCGACGAATCAAAACAGTGTAATTTGGAAAAAAAAGAAAAGATTATTGCAATGGAAGATTAAAGATACATGGGTCATTCAATAAATAATAAGAATTTTTTAAAGCAAAAAACAAACTTTTTAGAATTTGTTTTCCATAAATGTAAACTTTCTATTGTTTGGAATTAGTTTCTAGTAAAAATCAGTTTAATCTCGCAAAAAAAATATATCTTTGGGGTTATTTTGACAAATCAAATGGAGTACTCCACGTTTAAACAGAGATCTGTCATCAAATTTTTGTAGCTGAGAAGTGTAAACCATATGAAATTTATTGAAAAATCTGTGATGTGTATGGAGAAGCATGTTTCGGTCAAAAAACGTTTATAAATTGGCGAGATATGTGTTTGCCGCTATGAGCCTGGTACAAAAAAAATTCCAAGCACTGCAGTAAGAAAAGAAGGTCATGCAGACAATCTTATAAGACATAAAAGGGCCCAGCACAATAGATTTCTTTGAAAAATGTGCAACTGGGAACAGTTGTCAACTTATTCTGCGAACTTCATGGTATTTATTGACTGAGCTTTATATAAATAGTTATGATTACGTTAAATAACCTACTGGTAGAAAATAATGGCCCTGTCTCAATCCTCATGATTACACTGGACACTCTTGTGAAGAGAGTATTCTTGTTAAGTAGCAACCACTAGCATTGGGTACCTTCTTCACGCCACTGGCGAGTATTTTATTTGTTTAATGTTATAAAGATTTCCATTTCATTTACAGCCTCCGTTTTGGTTATTTCTCATTCAGTAACCTTTTGTTAGGTTACAACACATTATAATAAGCATTTATAACTATAAAAAATTTCAGCATTAAATAACCCATAAGGTGTTGATATGCCGTTAAACAACTAAACGTAACCAGACCAAACTTAAACCAAAGATACCAGGAGAACATAATGAGAATTCTTGAAATGTATAAATTAGAACTGGTAAAACAATGAAGATGCTTCGTATTTCTTTAAATAATGTCATGTTTACAGATAAATGGATCCAACAGTTTATCTCTAACAATATATTCCTATTTTGAAAAGGTGACCAGGGTCAGTTGGTTTGATGAAGAAAGAAAGAAAGAAAGAAAGAAAGAAAGAAGAAAAGTTTGAATAATAAAAAAACTTATTAAAAAACAAAAAAAAAACCACCAAAAAAACAAAGAACAAAAATAAAACAAAACTAGTGTACAAAAGATTTTATTTTCATTTTCAAAGAGAATTCATTTTAAATTACTTGTCAATTTTTATTCTCTTGATGACAAATGTCTTTCTTATTATCCTTTCCTTAACTTGACACTCAATGGTTTTGTAATTACGACGTATCTGAATAATGGATTTAATGTGTCAAAAAATGGAAAGGATATATATATATATATATATATATATATATATATATATATATATATATATATATATATATGTCTGTCTGTGTGTGTGTGTGTGTGTGTGGTTAGCTGAGTGAATAAAGCACTAATCTAGAAAATAGCGAAAGCGTCGCATAGCAATCATAAATCAAAAATATCTCAAATCGATGCTGACTGTTTATGCAACTTGGTTATTGAAAATTTTACATTCCCAAAGAGGTTTTACCACCTGAGTTCTTTCGATTACAGTAACGATGGCGAAATACTTTAATATAACTCGGAGTTGCGTTAAAAAAGTATCGACACGGAAGACGTATTTAAAAAAAACAGAAATGAACAACTAATAAAACGTTTTTTTCCCTTTTTAAAATAGTACACTTGGCATTTGACACGCATATTCCAGTAAATTTTCATTTGACATTCAATGAAACTCCTCAATTGATATGGTAGGAATTTGTTCGGTCGTATTTCATTTAATGTTGTACATGTCCTTAAATCTTTCAAGAAATAAAAAAACGCACCAAAGTAGATTTGGTGAATCTAGAGGGTAATGCACTTGAACAATCCTATGTTTTGTAAAAAAAATATTCTCTTGATAAACATTAATACATTTCTAAACGGGACATTTACTTTCAGTAAAAAATGTTTTAAATAGTTTTTATTTATAGTTTGAATATCAATATCTTATTTTCTAATTAAACGATCGATTTTGTTTTCAATTTTGTAATAGATTTTTAATCAGAAGACAATTTTTCTTAACATTATTTTAGGATTAAGAAAATCACTTTATACCATAGAAATTAGAATAATAGTTTTAAATGATTTTTATTGGGTTGCTTAAACGTCCATTAATATTTTAAAGAATAACAAGCCTTTTTATTTAAAATATATTTGTTGAGGGAAAACATATTCCACAATTAGATCAAAGTAATTTCCAAGAGTCAAAGTTAATATAATTAAATTAAAAATCCATTTTCTAGTTTCATTCAAATTTGTTTAATTTTTCAAATAATGATTTTTGTACCATGGCCATATACATGAATATACGAAATGTACATAGGACGTTCATTACATATATACATAGAACATAGGAATCTCGAAACACGAAAAACACTTGACGACTTCTTTGTTCAGGTAGGAAACTTTTTATTACCTTTGAGTTTAAAGGTTCTTCGACAGAAGGAGAAAGAGGCACAATCTTTCTATTCTGGCTTTTTCATTCCCCCCCCCCAACACGTGTGGCACCCGCCACAAAGGTTTCCGCGAGCAAGCGAAAGCCAACCGTCTTCTCTCGAGGTAGGTCTCAACTCTACTAACTGACTTTTTCAAAATCTTCCAAAATCCTCCGAGCTCTTCCGGTGTGTGACGTCACCCTCACCCCGTAACCCCGCTTCCACTGTGGGCTATTGTGACATCTCTGAGTGACACGTTTGCTCCGCCCGCGCGCGCGCGAACATCTATGTTAATGTTGCACCTAAGTAACCCATGCACTGAGCCGAAAGGTTCTCAGCCTAACTAAACCCAAAGGCATGAACCGAAATCCCTCGGCCATTATATTACATTTTTATACCATGCTTCAGTCTTATTTGAAATTATACTTTGATTTTTCAATTATTTTGCTTCATAGTTGGCAATTCAAGTATCTTTACAAATATATTAAATCTGTTAGAATATCCACACAGTCATGATTTTGCATGTAAATATATACACAATAAAGGGTCAGGAAAGTTTTGATCTCAGTACGGCATCGGTTCTACGTAGTACAGGGTGTGAAAGCAAAATGTGGAATCATTTTTAAAACATTTTTTAAGTCTTATTGATCTAATTTTCGAAAAATAACGCGATGAATCTAAATTTTCATGATTAACTCTATTATTCAAGAACCTTTTCTTTAAAATTCAGACCGATATGAGTGACATAAAAAAGAAACAACAAAGAATTTATGATTTGCTTAACGATGAAACTTAACCGAAAAAAAAATTCCGAAATAATTGTAATTCTTTTATGGCTTCCATCAAGCCCAGACCCTAAATCCCTTGATTAAGCTATATGGGGCGTTTAAGAAAAAACTAATGCAAAACTTTCCATTCAAATATTGGTTCGCTTAAGACTACTATTGAGGAAAAACGGAATAAAATGTTCGAAGAATCTATTTTTGCAAATCATTTCGACGGTGTGTTGAGATAATGGAAAAAAAACGACGGTCAAATTAAGTAAATTTGCTGTTTTGTGTCTATCTTTTTAATTTGCGGTTAATTTTTTTAAATTAATTTTTTTTTATGATAGAGTCGTTTATTATTATAGAAGAATAATCCTAATTTTGCTTTCGTACTCTTTCGATTATATACTCTTTACATTGCAACCCTTTGCATGGATTGATCTGTATTGTAATTCAGTTATATCACCAGTTCTTTTAATCTTCTATTCTTCGCCATAATAAACCAAAGATACCAGGAGAAGATAATGAGAATTCTTGAAATGTATAAATTAGAACAGGTAAAACAATAAAGATGCTTCGTATTTCTTTTAATAATGGCTCTCGGAATATGTCATGTTTACAGATAAATGGATCCAACAGTTTGTCTCAAACAATATATTCCTATTTTGAAAAGGTGACCAGGGTCAGTTGGTTTGATGAAGAAAGAAAGAAGAGTTTGAATAATAAAAAATCTCATTAAAAACCACATAACCATGGTTGAGTTTTCTTCCAATTACATTATATAGATATATATGGATTACCTTGTTATCATTTTTTTCTTCACATATATATATATATATATATATATATATATATATATATATATATATATAGGAGTATAGTAGCTGAGTTTTCTGGCAAGGGAGGCAATTATTTCCCTTGGGTTTCTTAGCAGAAAAAAAAATCGGTTGTCACCGCTTTACTTCGGACTTTCGGTTCTAAACTAAACTTGGTCTGGAGTCGAAGTTCTAAGATGGGTGCTGCACTGAGTCCTTCCCTGTCTCTGTTCTTCCGTCTGCCTCGACTTGATCTGAACCCATCTATCGGCGTCGTGCCTTGTTTATATAAATTGGGGGTGGAGTTTCGATGATCCCTGGGCACGCCTATGCATAATGATATGTAAATCGCCAAGTTGACCAACTTTTTCCAGACATGGGCGACACTGCATTTTAAGATATACTTAAGATTTTAACTTCGATACCCCCAACTGATCCCAAGCAGACGGTCAATACTTAAGATGGGATAAATCCACTTACCTCGTCTCAATATCTAGCCAAATCTTATTCTTGCTTCGACCACGCAGACTTTATTACTATTTCCACCGTAAGATGCACTAAACTTGGTTACACCCTTAGATTTAAACTTACCCTTGCTTTTGACCACACAGACTTTATTACTATCTCCATCGTCAGATCCACTTAAGTTGGCTATATCTTCCTTCACTTTTCCAAACCATATGGACTCTATCACCATCTCCACCATAAGATCTACTTAAGGTTTTCTTTTTTCCTATTTTTAATTCATGTCCAGTATGAACTTCAGTTCACCCCTTAGTTTGTACAAATTTTATTACATGTTCTCTTTTATATTATCGCAAGATTCACTTTCAAAGAACCGCAGGGCATCGGTCGAAAGTTTAATAAATAAATAAATAAAATAGGATAGGAAACAAAATAAGAAGAGAGAAAGAAAAAAATGAATTTTCTTAATTATTTCCCTAGAATCGTTAATTAATCAACCAATCTGGGGCGGGGGGAGTTCTCTCTGTCACACCCAACATTTATAAGCTGAAATTTTCTTTAGTTTAAACCATAGTCTATATGTCAGTCCATTAAAGAAGGAAATGGCAGATTTTGCCACATGATCATCTCCGCTTTTTTCAAAATGACCCTGAAAGTTAAACGCACAAAGTCTATGTTTGGAATGAAGTCAATATCAGTGGAAAAATATTAGGTCCTTCGCATTTTCTACTGAGTTGTAATTTTTGGTTTTACTATACATTTTATGATCCATATATTTTGTTTATTT
>OY757934.1:37648835-37728835 GCA_963585895.1 Sepioteuthis lessoniana | reverse complement strand
AAATGGGCCAATACAGGGATAGGCGTAGCGCCCTTTCCTACAATTCGCTCAAGAAGGTTTTGAAAAGGGAGCCTTTGGGTCTCCCTCAGCTACTGTCGGCTAACATATATATATATATATATATATATATATATATATATATGTGTGTGTGTGTGTGTGTGTGTGTGTGTATCACCGTTGATTTACCGTAAGTAGTTAAAATGCAATAATTTTTAAAAAGGTCCTTTCTTTTAGTTTGCTGGTTAAATCAAATATATTTTCAAGTGGAATGAATTGCGTCTCCTTTGCATAGAATGGATTTACAGTGTATAGTAAAAAAAATGCTCAGCTCGAAATATCTGGAGCCATATTAGTGCTAGTTATGAACCGCCTCATCCTCCTAGCTATGGGTTAAATAGTACCAATGATATTCTTCAAGAAGGATAGATTTGGTGTTAAATAACCCAAGAAGGTTGATATGCCATTAAAAACAGTAACAACATAATAATGGCATGAAAGCGCATGGGTAGTCAAGCAAATATTTCTGATACGCCAGAGAGAAGTCTAATGTTTTTTTTTGTTTTTTTTAAATATTTTTTTAAAAATATCAAGTTAATTTTCCTGTGACTTTTTTTTTTCATACCTAGTATAGGTGCCTATTATCCGCAGACATCAACTCCCTTTGAACAGTACTTCGTGATCCCTGCTAACATTGCTCGTGAGTGTGATTCTCACTGGGTTCCACCTAATGCTTTGTGCCAAACTAAACTTATCAGCCTATATTTCTTTTTGAGATAAGGAGATGTAATCATTTACTCTATTTATAGTTCTGAAAGCATTGTCTTCATTTTGTTTTATAAACTCACAAAGTTTCAGCCGTCGTATCATTTGGCCATCTTCGGATTTCTTTTGTTGTAGTCAGTAACCTTCAGATAACTTCTAACCGAACCCTTATTTAAACTAAGGACGGTAAAAGTTTTCTATTCTCATTCAGCTGTTTATATCTTTAGGTATCTAGAATTAGTAAAATCACTTAGTTATTTTGGACACGTAATGTTATTTTGCTTTCCGCTGAAACCTTGCGCCGTGATTGAAATCACGACTTCCATTAAAAATCCAACTGGAATCACTTAACTTTGTTGCTATCACAACAAAGATAAGAACAGTAATCCGAAATGTGTCATCATCATTAAGATGTGCCGACAGCGCAGATTCTTTTTATTCTCTCTAGCCAACCGTCCCCACCAGCCATCGTACTTGGTAAGTCTTCTAGACGGACCCCTCCCCCATGTCTGCACAGAGCTGATGAATGTAAGTGTTTTCTGGTTGGAGGAAATCGTTTATGATTTTGTCCTTGCTTCACCAGCAGTGCCCAGCATGTCTTGCTCGGCTTTCTTGGTTGTTTTACGAGAGAGGTTAATAGCCGAAGTGTTGTTATTTTTTGAGGTGCTGCTCCTTGGATTTTTTCAAAACAGCACGCAGCATTCTTGTCTAATGCCCAGCTTGCTTTTTCTCCCAGAGTTTCGTTAGAATTCAAATAAAACATTAAAAAATGACAATTTTGGAACACTATTTCGTTCTCTAAAGTTGTTAGAAATTCATTTTCTCAGTCGATGCTTAGCAAATGTTAGCTTTTGTAACGACAGGGGGAGTCCAAAAATTATCTGTTTTATCAAACTATTGTTTTGCAATACTTGATTAATTTTCTGAGATTCAAAATATTTTAGAACAAAAGAGTCAATAAAATATACTGACTTTTGGTGAGATTTTCTTTTTAGCCTCGGTAACTGACGATAGCCTTGCTGATAAAAATGTTCAGGAGAGAGAAAAAATGGGTACAGAAGATCTTTTCAAATAAAACTATCCTGAATCCAAGAGAAATAGAACAGGGTGTCTCATGAATCACATGTCATTGTCTGACAGACAAAGCGGAAGTGAACGACGTCAATGAAAGGCGTGATGGTTGCGAGTCTGAACTTGTCAGGGAGAGATAAATAAACCAACTTTAGGAGTAGATTACATTATAACTACAAAATACATTATAACTACAAAATACATTATAACTACAAAATAAATTAGATGAGGATGTACAGCGAATTAATGCAAGAAATACTAAAGGCATCTATAACTAAAAGAATCTCATAAGCAAAAACCGATTAACACGTGAATTTACTGATCGGCAGATAATAACTTGAAGAAAAGATCGAGTACAGATAATCCTCGATTTATAACCCGATTAGATTGGTTGGGTGGTCGGTTTTCTTGCATGTCAACCATTAATGGGTATTTTTATACCGAAGTCAGTTTAAAAATTATAATCTATAGTTATGTGCCATATGAAAATGTACCTTAACAATAATCTTAAACTGGTAAAAACCTCCATTATCTCAAACAGATTTAAAGTAAGTGATATAGCTAGATGCGTCTGAGATTTGATGTAAACACGACACCGATCATAATGAAAGCAAGTGTTGAAGACCCACTATCTCAAAAAGATAAATTAAACAAAGCAGTCAATTAGTGTGACTCATGCCCAAGAGTATTTGTCACGCTTCGGATTCAACGGCAGAAATCCAGAGTACCTGAAGGAAGAAAAGAAGGTACTGGGGAGAGGACAACATCCTGCGATGGAAGCAGGGGAACGCAGTTGCCTGTATTTCTTACCCAATAATGCGATAGAGTGTTTTATTTCTATGTAAAGATTTTAGGACGTTTCCCCATCTGTGACCAGCTCAGAATGGTCACCGGATTCATCAAACACCAGGCGAATTCAATTTCCAACGTCTGAGAGGAAGAACTAACATGTTCCATCAAAGATGACGTTAAAAGAAACGCTTGTCTGAGTGAAAGACAGCGATTTAGAATAATGTGTAACCTGCCAGGAAATGGACTTGTGGGTCAACGTGAGCTCCCTTGGGACTGAGGTATCGCTAGAAGAAAACGGAGCTGCGAATGAGGATGCATGCTGGTTGTATCCAGATAATAACTTCCGGCATATTAATTTGGCTGGGCGTGATGCAGGGATAAAAAGCATCTATATAGGTCCTCAAATAACCAGCAAAGGTGCTCCATCTAAAAACTGAGTCCTTGTTCACGTATCAAGAACAGTTTGACCGGTAAGGCAAAAGTCCGTACCAACCCAGCAGGAGAAAACATTAGTGAAGAGAAAGATTCAAACATTCTCACAGTTAATCAAGTAATATTAGTTGTTTGAAGAGAAGAGAGCTGAAAAACTAAGTGCCACAAAATTGATCAAGGTCACGAAAAAGGAGAAAAAAATGGCAATGAATATTTGTGCTGCTGCCCTGAGTGAGAGCCGGATATTAGACATTCACCGGCATGGCGGGCAATCTGGGATAAGACGAATAGCCTTCTTTGTAAGATGAATTAGTCCATCTACAACCGAAGCAGCTGTAAAATCAATAATAAAATCATGTGTGTAATGTCAATCGATCGGTGCAGCTCCGTAGTGTTGGTGGAGAGGAAAATGTGGTGGGACACCAATTGGGACCGGTTGGAAATGGATGTCACCCACTTCTTAACTCTCATCGACTATGGACACTCTCGATTCTCGACATGGCGACCAATTCGACGCCAGAACGTAGCCAGTGTGATGTACCAAATGGAACCTGTTTTTTGTGTGTATAGTCCACCGAACAAAATTCTAACTTGCAATAAAACTTATCATAACGAATAAATTATTAATTCAAACAACGTTGTTTAAAGTCATATATCTCAACCAAGGTTTTACCTTTGGTCCTCACCTTATAGTGATGAATGCTAAGCGAGGTGGCATCAAGTATCATTTTTTGAGTCTTTGGTATGACTCGACCTGGGATTGAACCCCACTCCCGGACCATTGGCGAACACTCTACTCATTTTGTGGACTCCTTCACATGGACGAGCAAAGGTAGGACGTCCAGCTCGAACCTACATACAGCAGCTCTGTGCCGATACGGGATGTAGCCCTGATGATCTGCCGAAAGCAATGGACGATAGGGAGGTGGGGCGAGAGAGGGTCAGGAATATCCGTGCTGATAGCGCGACATGATGATGATGATGATCTTAACCAATCCTTTTCTTAGTATAAATACATAGACACATAATATGATACATAAAAAGATTTGCGGTTGCATAGAATTTGTGTGTGTGTGTGTGTGTGTATCAACAACTTGATCTCATAATTACCGTTAATCCCACTATGTTAATATAAGTTATTCGAAACGGTCATATTTTTTGTTACCGTTACAAAGGAGTTTTTCAATACCCTGTTGTGACTCAAGGATGAGCAATCAACCTGTAATAATAATCATTATGTTTTAAATATGCTTATGATGTATTGAATTGAGAAATGAGAAAATATCTAAAAATATCTCCTTGATCGGTTGTTGCGTCAACTATTCCAAAAGAGAAAATAGCAGATCTTATAAATTTGATGCCTGAAAGAGAAACACTCTTAAAATCTGTAAATAATACATTTACTAATCATTAATTTTTATTATAGAATATAATAAAGGATTCTGAGTGTTGAATAAAAGCTCGTTTTTGAAAGCAGTTTTGTATTTCTCAGGTATATATATATATTGATTTGAACAGGCTGCGGTAGATTTAATGATTGATTGATAGATTATCGCTCATAAATAAGTACACCCATGAAATTTTTGAAAATAAAAGGATAATTTTCTTCTAAATCAAAGATACCAGGGTTTTATTTCTTGCGTTACGTTTTTGTTGCGTTCTGGTTAGTGAACGCTTGTAATATTAAATAAAGGACAAACCACGATATGTGAGGAAATAGAGTTATATTCTCAGGAAAAAGTATATACAATAGAGAGACTGTTAGTAGAAAAGAACGTAGGATTAGTGAATACAGAATAAGGATATAGTCCAACGATAGTTTTGGCTTCCGTTATACGAAGCGGCTCTTCACCTTCTAGTCTGCTGGTATAAGTAGCTACTGCTACATATGGCAGATGGACTAGCTCATTGAGTGGAAAAGGTGGGTGATACCCAACAGTTTTGCTATGAAACTGGATATAATGAAGCATTATTTATTACCAAACTCTACAACATTGACAAATATAATTGCATAAATCGAGATGTAGTCTAATTACTTTTTAACTGTTACATATTTATTTTTTTGGTTACAAAGTTTCAGTGTCGTAAATTTTTCTTAATAAAGTTTTGGTTTTATATAATGATTCACCAGAACGCATAAAATCCTGATATACAGTGGAACCTCGACTTACGAAAACCCAATAATACAAAAAATTCAGAATACGAAACAGGCTTTGAAGAAATTTCCGTTCCATTTAACAAAAAAATATTCAAGATGCTAAAATGCATATCAAAAGCGCCCGACTCGAAAGGTAAGTAAAAGTAAAGTTAGCGACCATAGTCGAGGGTGACCCGAAGGCTCCCTTTTCGATAGCTACTACACCAAGGTGTAGGGGAGGGCGCTACTCCATTCCCAGGATTGCTCCACTTTACCCTTGAACCGTACCTTATAATGCCGAGTGTTAAGCAAGGTGGTATCAAGTTCCATTTTTAAAGTCTTTGGTATGACTCGACCTGGGATTGAACCCAGGTCTCCCGGGCCATTGGCGAACACCCTATTTCGCATTGTTTTTAACATTTATATAAATGACTATTAACGAACACATTCCTTCGGGTGGGTATAATATTTACTCTTTATACGACTGCTTTTGAGAGCTGGAGCGAATGATGCCATTTATAGGGTAAATCGTGTCTCATAATACGAAAATTACAAGATACGAAATCCCCTCCAGAACGAATTAATTTCGTAACTCGAGGTATCACTGTATTTGTTTTAAAAGAAAATGAACTTTTAAAAAAATTGTAAGAGATTTATGATAGATAGATAGATAAGAATACGCTGAGATAGATAAGAACAGGCAGAGGTAGCTTGAGAGACGTTGACCACCTGAGATAGATAGATAGATAGATCTAAACAAGCTTAGATAGATATGAAGAAACTAAGGAAGAGAAAGGAACAGATTGATACAGACATATAAAAAACATGCTAATATAGATAAAAACAGGCATATACATATATATATATAGATCTGAAAAAGCTGAGATACATAGATCTTAAAAGTGATGACGTAAGTGTGCGTTAATTTATTCGTCTACTCGTAAAGAAAAAAAAGACGTTTATTTGTTTGGTTTGTATTATGTGCAGAAACAAACCGTCTTCTTTGAAAAGTTTCGTGACACTTTCTTTTGTTTTGTGATGTACTGTAGAAGCAACGCGCATGACACATCTCTAAAAATCTTGACAAAACCAAAACATTTTTTTTTCTTTGAATTGTCGCTGTAAATACTTTCTTAAAATTTACCTTGTTAAATCTAACTGGTCATAGGTAAGTGAGACCTTTCTTACGACCCTATAAAACATTTAAATGAGGACACTTATTTGTGCGTCCATGCTGACTTGTTGAGACTGGTTGTCTACGAGGGCAACTATTGTTATACACGATCCATTCTTAACTTCAGAAATAAAAGTTTTCTAACAAGTTTTCATTGACTTCCTAATCTAAATTAATTTGGATAAAAAATCAATTCCCTGAGCATTCACTGACGGCCGTAATTTTAGATTGTGCGAACATTGCGAAAACGCTTTTAAAGAAAAACAATCTAATCGTAATCAACATTTAATAATCGTTCACTTTTGGGATTTATTTTAAAGGACAAGGCACGTTCTTTAAAACGCTTAAACTAGTTTTAGACATTACGGTAGAATATAGTATCATTTTTGTCCCTTTCTCAAATGTGTGAAGAACTTCGGTGGCTTTAGCTTATAATGCTCAGTACTCAGTACTTGTATATATTTACCAATACCTCCCCAAAAGCACAATGCAATACAAGGTCAATTTTTATGCGGAATCTAACAAGTTTGAATTCATGTTTCCCTTCTCCAAGACCAGATGCTATACCATGGCTATAAAACCAAGTCTTCCCTACTATTTTACCAATAGCTGAAGGGAGGATAGTTACATTAATACCTTTCCCAAAGGTATCAACATTACATGAAAAGCTAAAAGCCTCGTCTGAGATTTGAACTCGGGTTGCTGTGTCCATTTCCAATAACGATATCTATTACGCCATGAGCGCCTCCATAGTCATTACTTGTTTGCCCACCCTGTTGACGAGGCTTAGAATACGCCGACTGTATCCCCTGATGAGTGGACCCCTCCCAAATACGAGTTGTTCTGGGTATGGCACTAAAGTGTATCTGATGGTTATCTAGTGAGTGTGGAGTATTTCTTCATTGCCATTACTCCCAGGTCAGCTTTGACCCGAGGTGGTAGTACCTTTTCGAGTCCCATCTATAAGGCCAAATAGATCTGTTTTAAAATTATTCCTATTTGATTGGATTGTGTGCAAAAAAGAAAAACCTCTTGATGAACTTCAGAATAAATCTAAATATGAACACAATTCTCTAACCTCTAGGTATGAAATGCACCTCATTATTTGATATGCCATTAAACTCAATCAATCAATACTTGTATCTGCCCTTATACTATCAGAAGCATAAAATACAGTTGAATACTATATATATATATATATATATGATAGATAGATAAAACTCTCAAAATGGTTCTTCATGCCTATTTACTCAATACTCAGCATTTTAAGGTATGGATCAAGAGCAAGTGAAGCAATTCAGGGAAAAGATTAGCGCCCTCCCCTACACTTCAGTGTTGTAGCTATTGAAAAGGAAACCTTCGGGTTGCCCTCAAATACTGTCGACACACTTATATATATATATATATATATATATAAGTAAAAGTTGGCGACCATAGTTGAGGGTGACCCGAAGGTTCCTTTTTAATAGCTACTACACTGAGGTGTAGGGGAGGGAGCTACTCCTTTCCTTGGATTTCTCCACTTTACCGTTGATACGTACCTTATATTGCTCAGTGTTAAGCAAGGAGGTATCAAGTATTATTTTTAAAGTATTTGGTATGACGCGACCTGGGATTGAACCCAGGTCTCCTGGACCATTGGCGGACACTCTACCCACTAGGCCAATGAGCCGGTTAAGAGTTAATAACAGATACATATCATTGAATATTTTATATAATATATTTATGATGCATTTTAATATTTTATTTACATGGATGATTTATATTGCTTGTTACTGAGTGGCCTAATTGCTATCATCAGAGAAAATTACTCCAATTAATCTCCGCCCTACCTGGATTGGACTTTCTGACTTTGGTAGAGCAACCGGTATTGGAAAAGAAAAAGGCTGAATTCAAAACAAAGCGTTAAAATATTTTAAGTAATCAAACATTGCGTTCAACTTAATGCAAAAAACTCATGCGTAGACATCGATGTTAAGTTGAAGCAAATTACCGCTTTTTAGGAAAATGTCGGTGTCACAAAGCCGGAAGACCTGCAGTATGGGCAGTTGCCGGTCTTCCACATGACCTTTTCCTGGCCTTTGCAGTGATCCGAGCGCTGATCCGTAGTTTCGAGAGACTGATAGTTGTCAAATGCAACCTAGACATATTGTTTTTCTCATTTTATTTACATGGATGGATGGATATTTCCCGCAATAGTATTATATCGTCAGAGCGACATACTGAGTAACCCTCTAGGCAATGAGGATTACTTGGTAGTACTCGTGTCCTCTCCAAGTAACATGCAACATGTTGATTGATATTTCTTTAGACACAGTCATTATAACACAGAAGTCTGCACGCATGCGCGGGACACGAAAGTGTCAGATGACTCAAATTATTGATTTAGTGAGGAGGTGTTACAGCAGGATAAGAATCACTGGGTTCAGGTTGGCTTTGTTCGTTTCTTTGCTGAAATCTGCCCAAAGACAAGAATACGTCCGAAGGATATCAACAGATATGGTTCAAAGGCAAGGAAATTAGTTAACTAAAGAATGGATGCGACACAGGGTCAATTTTTAAACGGAGTATAACTAGTTTAAATTCAGAGTTTTTCTTCTCTTAGTTTGGTTAGTATAACTTGGTTAAAGGACCCACTATTACCGACTATTTTACCCATACCAGAGTGGGAAATGGTTGTATTAATTTCTTTCCTAAAGGCACTTTCGTTGTGTAAAAACAAAGTCTCGTCAAAGGATTCGAACTCGGGAAGCTGAGTCTATTTCCTACGACTATGACCGTTACGACATGACTTCTTAAGCGGCATAAAACTGCAGTCCTGCAACATCAGTGATGGTAATTCGGTCTCAGAAGCAACCATATTTTCTATGAGGTAGAGTTGCTAGCCCTGCAGTTTCAGGTTTTTAATTAAGAGTTTTTCATTGACCTACTCTAGCTGCTCTACTAAAAAATCAAGTTTTCTCTATTATTACCTGACACCAAGGGAGAGAAGATGTAGATTCATGCCTTTCCGATGGGAATTAGCGCAAAGGGAAACGCAAACAACTTGGTCCAGAATTTGATCTTGGGCCTCCGGCTATATTTCCCACCCCACTTTCTACTTTATATCTATAGCACAGCGTAAAATAAAATGATTGAATTTCACACCTGTCACAGTGGATCATGTCTGTATTAAACACGTTTCTGAATCTCTGAATAATAAATGAAGCAATCCCATGCATAAACTATTTGGTGAAACTTTCAGGACTTCAAGCAAGTAAGTAAATATTGGTGCTACTGTGATATAGATTTTAGAAGTACATTAGTTGAAGGGTTGATGTGATGAAATTAAATTGAACCTCATTTTCCTATTATTAATGCTGTTAACACAGTATTTCAGCCTATACATTCTTTAGCCATCACCAGGTATTTATCGAAAGAGAGAGAGAGAGAGAGAGAGAGAGAGAGAGAGAGAGAGAGAGAGAGAGAGAGAGAGAGAGAGACGGACTGACAGACAGAGAGAAAGAGAGAAAGTAAAAATTTTTTTATCTAAAAAGCAAAAGCAAAAACCAACAATGGTTGTTGATATATCAACAGGACCAATCCATTCAAGCAGCCCCAGATAAACTAAGTATGGCGGGGATTCAAAGTGACACCTGAAGAAGGCAGAAGAATAAATCTACTGAAGTAGTGCATTTATCTATTTCATGATGTATATTAACCAAACCCTCAGCACGAGCAGGATGCAACACAAGGTCGATTCAAAGCAAACATTAATAGGTTTGAATTCAAACTTTTCCTTCTCCTAGAATGGTTGCTATACGGTTGAAGAGCCCATAGCCGCAGGGAGGATAATGGATTGATACCTTTCTCAAAAGTATTAGCACTATGTGAAATGCAAACAGTCTCATCTAGGACTTGAACTCGTGACCATTACAGTATGAATGCCTCAATATTTCTCTTGGGACACATACATGTAGGTGTGGGCAATCCAGAAATCTTCAGTCTCATTGATATTGCGCTCTTTGGGGCAGTTTGCTTGCTTGGATAGGACAAACTGCTGCTGCGCACGATACAATTATCTTTGATTTTTCATGTCGGAACATGATTAAAAAGTATAATTCCTTTAAACAAGCTTGTATACGAAATCTGCACACGGTACGGCATTAGATATTCTACTATAGTCTTATATTGCACAGCGCTTGGAATTTCACTATCGATGAACACTACATGGCTTTTAGATTTTCTATTACCCTTTTGAGCTGTAACATTTAAATGCACTTGTCATAATTATTTGAACAAAGAGAAATACGTTTTTATTACTCAAGATTGAAGGTTAAGGATTTTGAGTTAGGAAAATTACATCTATTTTCACATCTCACAATTCTATCAAATAGCGAAGTTGTTTCGCGTTTTCAAACTAGTTGATTGATTCTAAACAAGATTTTAGAAGAATAAAAAAAAATTGCTCTTTAGAATTAGCATTTTAATTCATTTGAAAAAATCATTTAGGGTTCAGTATTTCCAAATATAACAAAATTCACGATTCGTTCTGTTGTTTGCAATAGAATTTGTTTAATGTACTGATTCTTAACTCGCAAAACCAAATGAACGAATTGTTTATTTTTTCAAATACTTATAAGTAGTACTGTATATAAGAGATAAAAATTAAATACATTTTGTAAAGCACGTCAATAAAAAAAAAGTATATCTATTTTAGATTCCGAACATGCATATGAATGATAGCTTGTTAAGAAAAGAAAGCAATGGATAAATTTCACTGGATAATAATGATTTCTGTAGGAAATTTCAGCATCAATGTTTAGTTTCATTTGTTATAATGCATACAAGTGTGTGCGGAAAATAGAAAAAAATCCAGTTCAACATCTTGATAAAAATTGCATTCATCTTAATATACACAAACAGAATATAAAATTGCAAGACAATTAAGAACAGTGTCGGTTTTGAGCCTGATCATAGTATGCATCTTGCTTGGAAATAGTAGATGTCCTGAGAAAAATGTCGGTCATATTGAGAGGGAGTAACACTCATACCAATACACCGTCTCCGTATGAATGTTATCGTAGAGGTTTAGTTTAACACCCCAAAAGGATATAGAGTGTATTAATATAGGGAATGAATACAATTGTACACCAATTATTTTTGAACCTATATGCGTACTTAACTTAAGTAATCTGAAACGTATCAACTGTTGCTTAGAAATAGCACAAGGCCGAATAAATAGGGCACCCAATGAGACTCGAACTCATTCGTGAAGGTTTGCTTGTCTAGCTTGCAAACCATTACATATACCGAGGTGCCTAATATCAAGATTGTTTTAGTTTTCTTTCTGATGAATTACGAGGTGCATACGAGAAGACTTTTTTCGGATGGGCATTTAAAATTGTAGTAGAATCTTGAAAATTCAGTATGTTATTGCTATACATCTTATGAGATGGCTGACCAATCTTTATGATTTCAGGTTCAAATGAACAGCTTCAACACGAATTGGAATACACCCTACTAAAGCCTGATTGTCACAGCTGGTGAATTTCAAAAATCTAATCAGACACTTTAGAAGAACGATATGCAATAAAATTCTGCTTTAAACTTAGAAAAAATGCCACAGAAACGTATGGAATGCTTCAAACTGCTTTTCGACCATCTTGCATGAATCGAACATCAACTTTTGAGTGGCATAAGAGATTCAAGGAAGGCAGGGAGTCTGTGAGGGATAATGAGAGGTGTGGGAGGAGTAAGGAAGTTAATACACCAGAGTTGATTGACCGAAGGGTTAGGGTTAGGGTTACTATGTTGAGGTTTTAAGGGAGTTCCGGAAGAGATTCCTTGGGAAGAGGCCAGCATTCTTCAAATCGGGTCAGTGGCATTTCCACCAGGACAATGCACCAGTCCACAACTCCATCCCTGTCACAGACTATTTGACCAGGATGGGCATCAAGACAGTTCCTCACCCTCCATATAGTCCAGACCTTGCTCCTTGTGACTTTTGCTTATTCCCTAAGCTCAGAGGCTGTGGTTATGAGACAATTGAGGAGATAAAAGAGGCTGTGACGAAGGTCATTGACACGCTCACACAAGAGGACTTCCATGGGGCCTTCCAGAAGTTGTTGGAACGGTACAAGTGCATTGCAGCTGGAGGAGATTACTTCGAAGGGGACTTGAGTTTCATGTGTATACTATCAATAAAAGTGCCCATACGAAAAAAGTCTGGAAACTTATCGTATGCACCTCGTATCTACTCCTTCACGAGGGTAGATTTGATGAAGATCTTGTTAAAAGTGGCGGCCCACACGCATATATGTGTGTAAGGAGATAAACAGTCCAGACCCATCAAGATGAGACGTCGGAAGTCATGGCGATTGACTCCGACCATTTTACTTTAAATGCAAAGACAATTTGCGAAGACGGCTATTTGGAGCAAGATTTTGAATTTTTTTTTCTTTCATATTCTCCATATTTACTGCTTAGAATAGTCACGAAATGAAAACTTTTATTCTTTGTTCAAATCAAGTTTTATGAGCAAATAATTGGTTATATTGGAGCTGAAATATCCGTCTACGTCGGATAATAAGTCAAGACGTGGATTATAGAAACAGCGAGATGAACAGACAGATCTATTCAACGCATTTTATTGTTTTACAATTTTTTTGGTCAATTAAAAATTTATATCGTGGGTTACAACTGCAATTGTCGTGTGATACATTGTTGATGATTATCATGATACGGAAGACATGAATGTTACACTAGAATTAAATACTTGCATTGCTACTGATTATTTTGCAATCTGTATTGTCAATTAAACATTCACAATGCACGGTTACAAACGGTTACTATAAAACTGCATAAGATAAAACAGATGGATATACCATCTAATGAGAGTAATATCATTCTGTGAAGAAATTTCCGGATTTTTATTACTACATATATATATATATATATATATATATGTGCGTGTGTGTGTGTGTGTGTGTGTGTATCATCATCGCGTACCGACTGTACGGATTCTTTTGACTGTGTCTCGTCAAACCTCCCTATCGGCTCTCACTCTTGACAGTTCTTCTTGACGGCAGCTGATTAATGTAAATTTTTACTTGCTGGTGAACACTGGTGTTTCCATGTGTAACAATGTGTACACAGGAGAACGTCGCTTATGATTTCGTTCTTACATGGTGTATACCAACTAAACGAAGTACCAAATGTAGAGTTCTCTGAGACTCAATAACAGTTAGGGAAAATGGGATAATGTTGAAAAAGCAACCTTACTTAATAAAGGAAATCCATAAATGCCAATGCATAGTAACATAAGGAAGCCCAGAGAGAGAGAGCTAACTAAAACATGCCAAAAAGAATAACTAAAATACATTTAAGCCAAATCGAAAAAATAAGAAATTCAATAGAAGATAGACAAACAAGTACAATTAGCATTGCAGATAATAAATGAACATAGTGGAAGAAAACTCACCCTCAGAAAAAAAAACAAAAAAACTAAAAGTTGCTAGCTAAGGAGAAATACGTCAGAGGTGGAAAGAACATTTCAAGAATCTGCTTGGAAATCCTCCTGAAATCAATGATGAGCCTACCGAAAAATTATCAATAGTCAAGAAGTGCCCGTGGTGTAATGGTTATCGTCGTAGGAAATGGACACGGTGACACGAGTTCAAATCCTGGACGAGACTGATTGCATTTCACATAGCACTAATACCCTTGGGAAAGGTATGAATCCAATTATTCTCCCTCCAGCTATGGGTAAATAGTAGGGCAGACTAGGTTCTTCAGCCTTGGTGAGGCAACTAGTCTAGGAGAAGGAAAACTCTGAATTCAAACCTGTTAAACTCCGCTTAAAAATTGACCTTGTGTCATGTCCTGCTCGAGCGGAGGGGTTGGGTAAATATGATCAATAGTCAAGAAGATATTAAACTAGAACTCTTTACTGAGGAAGAAGTTAATGCAGCACTGGAAAAAAAATTTAAAGAAGAAAGGCTGCTAGCCTCGACGAAATGCTACCTGATATATGGAAGACAAGAAAATTTGTCGACATTCTTCTTTGATTATGCAGTGCTGTGTATCAACAAAAAACAGGAAAAGGACGAAATTCTGTATCATCGACTATCACAAAGAAATTGACCGCAGAATCACCAAGAATTACAAGAGCATTGCTCTTACTGCTATAGCTGCTGAAGTTTATACCGCCCTGCTTATCAATTGTATCCAACTTAAAGCCTAAGATATTTTTTTGGAAATATCAGAATGATTTTCGGTGAAATCAATCCACAACATTACATATTATGACTATCCATCGAATCATTGAATGAATACGAGCAATAAATCTCGAAGGAGTACTGTTGTTCTAAGATTTCTCCAACGCAGTTGATTCAAAGAACAGAGGGAAGATGGAGCAAGTATTACTAGCATATAGTCTCCTCAAAGAAACAGTTACTGTCATAATGTTCTTTTACAAAACGCAAAAGCAATGGTACTCTCACCTATAGTGACTCTAACTTCTTTTACATAGTCCCTTGAGTCTTGCAAAGAGACACAGTAGTACCATATATGCTAATAATCTTGCTTGGATTTTGTACAACGAATGTCAATAGATCTAATAAAAGAAAATGGTTTCAGATGAAAAAAAGACAAGAAGCAGATGATAAGCCGTATAGATTATGACAGAGGGAGACTATGCAGATGATCTAACTCTTATCACAAATATACCTACCCAACCCGGGTAAAGCCAGGAACAAGAAGTAAGAAAGATTGGTCTCAACGTGAATCCAAATAAAACTGGGTTCATGGGTTTTAAACCAGAAGGAACTATCTCCACTTTAAGGGGCAAGCCACTGAAATCAGTAAACAAGTTCACATAACTCGGTAGCCATATCTCATCAAGTGAAAGTGATGTCAACATACGCTTAACGAAGGTGTGGACCACTATTAAGAGGCTATCAATCATATTGAAATCTGATCTCTCCGATTAGATAAAACGGGACTTCTTCCAAGCTGTGATATGGTCACACCAACAGAACTTAATTTGACTGGGTCACACCAACAGAACATAATTTGACTGAGTCATACCAACAGAACTTAATTCGACTGGGTCCCACCCACAGAACTTAATTCGACTGGGTCACACCAACAGAACTTAATTTGGCTGGCTCACACTAACAGAACTTAATTTGGCTGGGTCACACCAACAGAACTTAATTTGACTGAGTCATACCAACAGAACTTAATTCGACTGGGTCCCACCCACAGAACTTAATTCGACTGGGTCACACCAACAGAACTTAATTTGGCTGGGTCACACCAACAGAACTCGAATGAAACGCATGAAGGAAAGATGAGATGGTAATTACACAAGAGTGCTGAATCTTGATTTGGACAAATTTTGGAAGTAATACCCCACAACACAACAGCAACTTACCTCTTATCTCACAAAGCATTCAAGTAAGACGAACAAAACATGTTGGTCATTACTGATTAACTTAGGATAAATTTATAAGAGATATTTACTAATCGACTCCTTCTCCTGAATACGCCAGTGTTGGCCATCCTGCGAGAACTTACATCAGCTCTGTACGAACACTGGTTGCAGTATAGAGGACCTAGCGAGGGTGATGGACGACAGAGATGGATAATGAAAGAGAGACTGCTACCAGTACGACTTGATGATGATGATGATGATAATGATGATGATTATGATGATGATGATATATGAGTGATATTTAAGAGATTAATCGATTTAATGATTTTTTGTTTTGTCCGGATTTTTAATCTTCTAAGTAGAAAAATTCTATAATCATTTTACATCATCAACTTGAAGAAATATCTATAAATCTATTTAGCAATGTTTTTTTTATAAAATGGAAATAATTATTTTGATGAGACAATTTTCTGTTTTTCTATTCGAAATTTGAAAACTTAAATTCTTTACGATTAATGATGTCTTGAAAAAACATCGTTTCCCGTTGATAATTGTTTATTGATCGACCCATTCTCGATTAGTTTCGACATTTTACAAGAGTTTTTGATTGTCTGCAAGTTCATTTTTCTGGTCTAAGTCTAAAAAGTTATTTTAAAAATCGTCAAATTAGCGCAATACTCTAAAAACGTCAGGAGTGTGTGACTGTAAAAATAATTTTAAAAAAGGTGTACGTAAAAAAGGAGAAAAGAAAGGAAGCTCTATCGAAATTTGATTTTATTTTTCATTTCAAATAAGCATATTGTTGAATAATGGCTGAAGTATCGGGACTCCTATATTTCAGTCGATGGTTTATTAAATTTGTTGACACACGTCACTATCGCTATCATGTTGAACAAATCTTGGAGATGGACGTGACATCCCGGGATGAATGATAGTAAAATGTACAAAAACAAATGGAACCATTTCTCTTTTGAAACAAGTTTTCAATCATATATTTTTGGATCAGTAACAAAGTCCTACAAAACTACTTTTGTGGAAGATATTTATTCGTTGCAGCTCATGGCTTTTGCGAGTTTGGACAATTTGACGTTCCCTTGACATTACCAACCATTAACCTAAATCTTTGGAGATGCTTCTAATTTTAGCACACGATTTTTGTGATAAATTGCATTACATTCCTTCAATGCACTGGCCACTTTTATCCAAAATAGTAACTTTAGATGATACTTTTCTATCTTACAACTAGCAGAGGTACCTGGCTTCGCTGAGAAAAATATAAATATATAAAAGATTGATTGGCCGATTTTAACGCTCTTGGGTTATTTTATACCGAGATCTTAGGTAACTGCGTTAATCTTACATTCATATTTACATTTTTGTGTAATTTTTTTAGTCCTTTTCAGCACACTTCAAATACAAATACTTTTTAAACAAATCTATTTGATGCATGAATGGGGCCACAGCAGGCATGATCACTCCGAATCAAAGCGAACCTGGAAGTAATTGCAATGAAGGGCAACTCTTTACATCCCATATTTCCAGAACTGGAGTCTCACCATCTGATGCAGTTTAGTGTCATACCTTGGGCACATTTTAGGGTATGTTCTATCTCTGAGCAAATGATACAGCCAATGTATTCTAAGACCTAACGAAAGGGAGTATATAAAGAACAACAACGTTTCTAAAGTTAACGTAACACTGAATTTAAGTCCTTCAAGGGAATGTAATATTAGATTAAAAGGTACTATTCCGCCAAATTCCCAAAGAAACAAGAATAGCAAAATGAAATACGTTTGGTTTAGTTGGTTTTATGGTATATTAACCATTTAAGGGTACTTAATGCCAAATCCGGTTTATTCATATATTTTAGATATATGATTTTCAAACATAAGTCAACATAGTTAAATGATTCTAAGTATTGCTATGTATCACTAACATCAGTCATTTGTTTCTTTCCAATTGAATGATCAAACAGTTCTATTTCTAACAACTGAGCATCAGTCTACAAAGTTAAATGCTTCCAAGTATTGCTATGTATCACGAACAATTCAATTAAACATCAGTCATTTATTCACACAGCTAACTGATCGAACCGTTCTTTTTCTAATAATTCAATTTCGCATTGCTTGCACTCAATTTACGTGTCAAATGAGTTCTATTTGATTCATAGATAGGATCATTTCAGATGCTACCACTCCGAGCCACAGTGGATCTGGGAGTGATGGCAATAAAGGGATACTCCGCATTCCCAAAAGCTCAAGCATTACTGGAGCTTCACCATCAGGTTGTTTAGTGTGATATCCAGGACACTCGTTGGAGGGAGTCTTATTCCTCTGCAGAGATGCAGTCGGTGTATTCTTCAGCCCTATCAGACTGGATTCAAATAATAAGTAACACAATCAAGAACTACAAAAGAAGAAACAAACCAACAAAAAAAAACCATATTAAGGCATTTAACTTCAGTATGAGGTAGATCGTTACTAAATTAGAGTTTTTAACATTTAAGGTTAATGTACTAAATTAGTTGATTTAATAAGAAAAAAATCACATAACGAATAAAAAATAACACAGGAAGTGAAATATGGTATGAAAAAATAATTAAATTAAAAGTTTCTTCCACGACTATCACGTTAAATTTAATGAATAAGATTACTTTCAAGTCTACTGATAATTTAATGAATGATATGAAATATGAGAAAGTATTTCGAGGAAATATTTCTCTTTTGTTGAAATACCACATCTGTAGACAGCTAAATTTTTAGTACTCTTCTAAAAAAATTTAGCACCCTCCATTTTAAGAGAATGCGATAAATTTTGTTTTCCACAGATGTGGTGTTTTGACGAATCTCAACAAACAATCAGGTCATAAAACTCAGAATTATGAGGCAAGAGTCTTTTCAACTTTTTATTATTTAATATATTATTATTATTATTATTATTATTATTATTATTATTATTTACTCATTAGAGTTTTTCACATGAGCGTAAGCTGATGGTATTTCACTGGAGATTGAGTGATAGCAAGTCTACTCAAATCTCTAGGACTCTTCTAGGTATTCTAGCCGTTTTCAATAATTCTGTTGTTTGGATGGTCTCCACTCGGTCGCCAACTTCTAAATCTTCCAGACCCTTTAATAATCCTTTAGTTACCGTGCCAAAGGCACCAATCACCATTGGTATAATTGCCACCTTCATGTTCCATAGTTTTTTCAATTCTCTAGCAAGGTCGATGTACTTATCTCTCTTTTCACATTCTTTCAGTTTTATTCAGTGGTCTGCCGGGACAGCAAAGTCGACAATTTTGCAGATTTTCTTTTTTTTTTTTTTTTGTTGATTATTATAAGATCTGGTCTTCGGACCGAGATTAGGTGATCCGTTTGTATATCAAAGTCCCACAGGAGTTTGTGAGTGTCATTCTCTAGGACAGGTGCTGGGTTGTGCAAATACCATTTGTTGGCATGGTCAAATTTAAATTTCTTCCACATTTCGCAGTGGATCACCTTGCCCACCCAGTCATGTCTAGCATTGTACTCCTTCTCTGCCAATTTGCTGCATTCGCTTATTATGTGATTGATCGTTTCATCTCTGTCACTGCATAGTCTGCACTTGGTATTTTGTTGTGTCTTATCTATCCTCGCTTTGATATGATTGGTTCTTATGGCACTGTTTTGGGCTGCCATTAGAAGAGATTCTGTTTCTCTCTTAAAGTTTCCTTTTCTTAGCCAGGTCCATGTTTTGTCGAGCGAGATGTTGTTTATGAGTTGTTTAAAACGCCCATGGAGTTGTTTTTCCTCCCATTTTTATTAATAGTTTTTGTCATTCTGTTATCTATCGTGTTGTCAGTATTGTTTCTGATTGCCGTAATCAGTCCTCCTTCGAGTTTTTCTATGTAGTCTTCGAGTTGTTGTATGGATGATGCGTCAACGCTGTCTTCGATGCTGGCAAGTCCTCTTTTTCCCTCTTTTCTTGATACATATAGTCTGTCCACGTCGTCTTTGGGATATAACGCCTTGTGCATGGTTATTAGTTTTCTAGTTCTTTGATCCATTTGTTGAAGTTCATCTCTGATCCACTTCAGAAAGGGTCCCGAGTATCTAACGAGGAGTACAGCACAAGCATTTATTCCTTTGATAAGGTTTCTGCTGTTGAGTTTTGTCTCGAGTAGTTTTCTAGTTCTCCTGAGATATTTTTTTTTTGAATTTTGTTTTTCATTCCGACTTGTTTGATAGTGTCAGCCTGTATTTGTAGGTCTCGTTTTCTGCAAGCGTTCTGATCTTGTCTTGATTTGGTGGTTCTATTCCGTCAGTTAGGTGTCGTTTACCACTTTTCATGACTAGCAGAGTGCATTTTTCGATGCCAAATTCCATCCCTATGTCTTGACTGTATATTCTAATTGTGTGTATTAGGGTTTCCAGTTCTTTTTCATTTTTTGCAAATAGTTTGATGTCATCCATGTACATTAGGTGGTTGACCTTTTCTTGCGATCTACTAAGTTTGTATCCGGCCGTGCATTTTCTGAGTATGTGGTTTAGTGGCATCATGGCAATTATGAATTGTAGGGGGGATAGTGCATATCCTTGGAAAATCCCTCTTTGGATCTTTGTTTCAACCAAGCCTTTTCCTCCTGCTGTTAATTCAACGCTCCAGTTTTTCATGTTTTTTTTTCGATGAAGTTTATTATTGTTATTATTATTATTATTATTATTATTATTATTATTATTTTACTCATTTGGGAGTTTTTCACACCAGCATTAGCAGATGGGTTTTTCACTGAAGTCTTCTTTACTCTCCAGGACTCTTCTTAGTTCTGTCTTGGATCCCCAACTATTACTTGATAATAAAGCAAACACTACTCAAATTTTCAACTTATTCTACTCTTTTGATAGTTTTTCACACCAGCGTTAACTGATGTTTTTTTTACTGTAGTCTGAGTGACAGCAAGTCTCCTCAACTATCCAGGACCCTTCCTAGTATTCGGGCTGATCTAAAAAATGCTTTAGTGTAGATGGTCTCCAGTCCTCCTCTTCTTTCTAACTCCTCCAGTCCCTCTACTAATCCTTTGGTGACTGTACCGAGTGCACCGATTACAATTGGTATCATCGTATTTTCACGTTCCATAGTTTTTCAATTCCCTACCAAGGTCTACGTACTTATCTCTCTTTTCGCTTTCTTTCCGTTTTACCCTGTGGTCAGCTAAGACGGCAAGGTCCACTATTCGGCAGGTTATCTTATTTTTGTTGACAATCACAAGGTCTGATAGTCTGACCGAGATTGAATGATCTGTTTGTATCTCAAAATCTCAAAGAATTTTGTGCAACTTATTTTCCAGGATGAACTAGGGGATTTGCGTATACCATATGTTTGTATGGTCAAATTTAAACTTCTTGCAGAATCCTTTGTGGATCACCTTCCTCACACAGTAGTGTCTAATCTTATACTCTCTTTGCGCCAATAATATTGCCTTCACTTATTATGTGATTGATCGTTTCGTCACTATCATAACAATCTACATCTGCTATTTTATTGCGTCTTGTCTATTATTTGTTTTTTTACTAATTGAGAGCTTTTCACATCAGTTTTAGCAGATGGTCTTTCACGGGAGCTTGAGTGACTGAAAGTCTCCTCAAGTCTTCGGGACTCTTCTCAGTACTCTGGCCGTTCTCAATTGTGCTATAGTTTGGATGGTCTCCACTCGTCCTCCAACCTCCAAGTCCTCCAGTTCCTTTAATAATTCTTTAGTTACTGTACCAAAAGCACCAATCACGATTGGTAAAATTGTCACTTTTAAGTTCCATAGTTTTTTTCAATTCCCTAGCAAGGTCGAGGTACTCATCGTTCTTTTCACGTCCTTTCAGTTTTATTCTGTGGTCAACCAGGAAAGCAAAGCCTACAGTTTTGCAAATTCTCTTTTGTTGATTTTTTTTTGTTGATTATTATCAGGTCTGGTCTTTTGGCCGAGATTAGGTGATCCATTTGTATGATAAAGTCCCATATTATTATTGTTATTATTTCCAGAACTTTTATACGTATTCTTACTAATTCAAGTTGTGCTATGTTTTTGATGATGTCGATTCTTTCTTTAATCTCCAAATTCACCCAGTCTGTTTTCCACAATATAGTTAGTTCTCTGACAAAGTCCAGGTATTTGTCCATCTTTTTGCCTTCATTTATTTTCATTCTTTGGTCATCTGGAACAGCAAAATCTTCTAGTTCTTTTCTTCTCGTTGATTTACACTCGGTCTGGTCTTCTAGTCAGGATTGGGTGATCGGTTTGTATCTCAAAGACTTATTTCAAATTCTGGTTTGTGCACATACCATCTGTCAATATGTTAAAATTTCAGTCTCTTGCACGATTTCCAGTAGATCACCTTACCCATTCAGGCGTGCCTTTTCTTGTTTCTCTTCGTATCCATGTCTTTTGTTTGGTGCTTGAAGTATCCATGAAGTTATTATTATTATCATTATTATTATTATTATTATTAGCAGCAGCAGCAGCAGCGGTAGTAGTAGCAGTAGTAGTAGTAGTTGTCATTGTGGTGCTAGTAAAGTGATGACGGTCTTTGTGTTGATAAAGACCTCCAGACAATAACAGACGTTTTTGTAATAATTCTATACATAAGACCCGCCTCTGATTAACCTGAATTTTCTTATTTAATTGTCAATTAGTCGGGAAGATTGCAATTCCACTAAGTTGCACGACGCCGGGCAATTAGTATGCCGATAATGACACGGCCTTAATAGCTTGTCACGCTTTATTTGCGAAGAAATGTGGCGGCAGATATTTGAGAAACGTGATGTGCATGTAAAATTGGGGGGGGACAAAACAACTATAAAATAGTTTGATTTTATAGTTTTTTTTTGTCATGTTGAAATACTTTTTAGAATGTATCAATTGATCAGAGACAAGTGAAATAACGGAAAATGTATCCTTGAAAAATGGTCATCAGACAAGAACGAGAGGTAAAAATAGGAGAAAGGAATCCCCAGCATAAAATATGCAGGATACGTGACAAAACTAATGGAAAAGGTCAAGCAACCACAAATATTGATGATAATAATAATAATAATGATAATAATTGGAAACATGGAGAGAGAGAGAGAGAGAGAGAGAGAGAGAGAGAGAGAGAGAGAGAGAGAGAATCTCCTTTGATAGCGCAAAATAAGAAAAATAAGAAAAAATGTCTAAGGGTGAACTGATAACTGTGAAAAAAAAACATAATAATTTTCGTAAATGATTGCGCGGGTCAAGTTTGTTTTTTTAATGGCATATCAACCTTCTTGGGTTATTTAATGCCAAATCCATCTTTCTATAAGAACAGTAGTGGTACTATTCAACCCATTGCTGGGAGGATAAGAGGGTTCATACCTTTCCCAAGCGTAATTGTCCGAAAGTGAACGTAATCATATTTACCCAACCCCTCCGCTCGGGCAGGATATGACACAAGGTCAATTTTTAAACGGAGTTTAACAGGTTGGAATTCAGAGTTTTCCTTCTGCTAGACTAGTCGCCTCGCCAAGGCTGAAGAACACAGTCTGCCCTACTATTTACCCATAGCTGGAGGGAGAATAATTGGATTCATACCTTTCCCAAGGATACTAGGGCTATGTGAAATGCTATCAGCCTCGTCCAGAATTTGAACTCGTGTCGCCGTGTCCATTTCCTACGACGATAACCATTACACTACGGGCACCTCCTAAAGTGAACGTAATAGCGCGACTGGAGTTCGAACTCGCTTAACTACGATTCCACTGTCCAGCACTTTAGCCGCGAGGACAAGCGAAATATAACACCAGAACACTTTCACATGCCTAAGAAATGGAAACCTTATCAAGGAAACCGAATCTCTTTTAATAGCAACGCAAAACAACGCCATAAGTACCAATTATGCCAAAACAAAAACTGATAAGATGCAACAAAATAGCAAATGTAGGTTATGTAGTAATAGAGACGAAACAGTCAATCACATAATTAGCAAATTCAGTAGATTAGTGCAAAAAGAGTACAAGATTAGACAGGGTGGGGAAGGTGATCCTCTGGGAATCGTATAAGAAATTGAAACTTGACCATACAAACTAATCATCTGGTACAACCCAAAGTCCATCTTCCAGAATGAGACATAGAAAATTTTCTGGGGTTTTGAAATAAAAATCGATCATTGAATCTTGGCCAGACGACCAGACCTAGTAATAGTCAACAAAGAGAGAGAGAGAGAGAGAGATAGAGAGAGAGAGAGAGAGAGCCGGCCGGTCGGATTGTGGACTGCCCCGTCCCGGTGGATCAAAGAGTAATAATAAAAGAAAGTCAAAAGAGAGATGAGTACTTTTACCTTGCTAGAGAACGAAAAACTATGGAATAAGAAGGTGACGGTGATACCATTTGTAATTAGTGCACTAGGAATAATCCCAAAGCCTTGATAAAGTGTCTGTAAGACTTAAAAATCAGAAGACTAGTTGTGACTATCCAACCTACAGCATTATTAAGATTTGCCAGAATACTGAGAAGAGTCCTGGAGACTTGAGGAGACTTGCTGTCACTCAGACTCCTGAGAGAAACAATCAGCTAACACCAGTGTGAAAATCTTTCAAAAGAATAGAATAATAAATTATTATTACTCCTTGAGAGTTTTTCATATCAGCGTTCGCTGATTGTCTTTCACTGGAGTTTGAGAGACAGCAAGTCTCCTCAAGTCTTCAGGACTCTTCTCAGTATTCTGGCCGATCTCAGTAATGCAGTATTTTCGATGGTCTCCACTCGTCCTTTTATTTCAAAGTCTTCTCGTCCTTTTATTAATCCTTTTGTGACTGTACCAAGAACACCAATCATAATTGGAATAAACGTCATTTTCATGTTCCACAGTTGTTGTTGTTGCTATTATTATTATTATTATTATTATTATTATTATTATTATTATTATCTAAAAAAATCTAGGTACACCAAAGTTTTTGACTTCTATTTCATACCATGGAAACAACAATTGCTACATTGAATACAATATATATTTGATTGAGTAAGTTTCCACTTAGAAAAAAAAAATATTTTTCCGATTCAGTCACGAAAACTGGGACTACATTTCGTCAGTGATGAACAACAGTCAATACACTGCAGCTTAGCTGGCAATAGTAGCAAATGAAAGAAATATGGGTGATTAAATGGGGGCATGCAACCTCAACTGCCATTCTATCAACATCTGCGTCAAGCATTTTGGGGCAATGTAAAGTAGAAAGCATTATTCTCCGACAACTTTTCTTACAATAACTAATTGTAGGTTTGCTGTAAATGTTGTTGCTTCGGTAGAAATAGAAAAAATAGTTTTACACTCTTGGAAAAATGAAACGATAAAAAAAGAAATATATCTGTTGGTGATGGGCTAAACAAAAAACTATTAGAAATAATATATATATATATAAGAATAACATTTGCGAGAAGAATAACTTGACGAAGAAATCGTTTATGGGAGATGACACGAGAAATAAAGACGTAAAGAGTTGGTAATTCTTCACTTCTTTAAGTGGATCTCCAAGAATTATCATCTCAGCTTCTTAGAAGTATTAATTTGTTTATAATGGAACATGTCCTCTGCAAAGGAAAATTGACTCTGAACAGGTGTGCATTGAAATTATTCGTCGCTATAGGGATTCAAATCAACATGTAGATTTTAATTGGCTGAATGTACACGGTGACATTGCTCGCTAGATTGAAATTTTTTTTTTTCCACTGCTAACTGTTCGTTAACACTGAAAGTAATAATAATGGTAAATATGATTTTTTTCTTTTGGAAATTACAAGAATTATCCGCAAAACTTACTTCCCTTCCTCTCTCTCTCTCTCTCTCTCTCTCTCTCTTTTCTCCCGCTGTCTCTCTCTCTCTCTCTTTCTCTCTTTCCCTCTCTCTTTTTTCTCCCTCTGTCTCTCTGTCTCTTTCTCTCTCTCTTTTCTCCCTCTGTCTCTCTCTTTTTCTCTCTCTTTCTTTCTCTCTCTCTCTTTTCTCCCTCTGTCTCTCTCTTTCTCTCTCTCTCTTTCTCATTTTCTCTCTCTCTCTTTCTCTTTCTCTCTTTTCTCCCTCTGTCTCTCTCTTTCTCTCTTTCTCTTTCTCTTTCTCTCTTTTATTCTCGCTTTCTTTCGACAGTACCCGTGAATTAATGACAATTAACTCTTTTGCCGCATGCCATATGCGCGAAGTTAATTCATTCAACAAATAATTGAATTAAAAAATAATTAAATTGAAAAATTGCGTAAGATCGAAGCAAGTCAAAACTGCAAGGAAGCTGCGTCTTGAATAATAATAATAATGATACACGACAGGATCGGCAAGGTGATCCACTGGGAAATGTGCAGGAAATTTCAATTCGACCATACAAACGAATGGTATATGCACAACCCGGCACCTGTTCTAGAAAATGACTCGCATAAACTCCTATGGGACTTTAAGATACAAACGGATTACCAAATCCCGACCAGAAGACCAGATTTAATAATAATCAACACAAAAAAGAGAACTTGCAAAATAGTCGACTTTGCTGTTCCGGCGGACCACAGAATAAATCTGAAGGAAAGTGAAAAGGATAAGTATCTCGACCTTGCTAGAGAATTGAAAAAACTGTGGAACATGAAAATAACGATTGTGCCAATTGTGATTGGTGCATTAGGCACAGTAACTAAAGGATTATTAAAGGGCCTGGAGGACTTGGAAGTTGGCAGACGGGTAGAGACTATCCAAACGACAGCATTATTGAGGACGGCCAGAATACTGAGAAGAGTCCTGGAGACTTGAGGAGACTTGCTGTCACTCAAACTCCAGTGAAAAACCATCAGCTAATACTGATGTGAAAAACTCTAGAGGAGTAAATAATAAGCACCTGTCCTAGAAAATGCCACGCATAAACTCCCATGGAACTTTAACATAAAAACGGATCAACTAATTCCGGCCAGAAGACCAGATTTAATAATAATCAGCAACAAAAAAAAAGGGAACTTGCAAAATAGTCGACTTTGCTGTTCCGGCTGACCACAGAATAAAACTGAAAGAATGTGAAAAGAGGGATAAGTACCTCGACCTTGCTAGGGAATTGAAAAAACTGTGGAATATGCAGGTGACAATTATACCAATTGTAATTGGTGCGTTTGGAACGGTAACTAAATGATTGCTTAAGGGACTAGAGGACTTGGAAGTTGGCGGACGAGTGGAGACAATCCAAAACGACAGCATTATTGAGAATGGTCAGAATACTAAGAAGAGACCTGGAGACTTGAAGAGACTTGCTGTCACTCAGACTCCAGTGAAAAACCATCGGCTTACGCTGATGTGAAAAGTATTAATGGGTGAATAATAATAATAATAATAATAATAATAATAATAATAATAATAATAATAATAATAATAATAATAATAACGGGCATAAGATTTGGCAGTAGAAACAATAATAATAAAAATGATAAGACCGAGAGCTAATTAAAAAAAAAAGAGAGAACTTGTGTCGTCTTTTGGATTTTGCCGTTTCAGCGGATCACATATGGGAAATAAGAGTAAGTGAAAAGATACACAAGTATTTGAACTTTACTGGAAAAATTAAAAAAAAAAAAAGACCGTAGAATATGCTGGTGATGATGATACCAACAGTAGTTTGTGCGCTTGGAACGTTTCCTAAAGAATTGGAAAGGGGATTCGAACAGTTGGACATTGGAGGTAGAATCAAGACCATCCAAATTACAGCATGGTTAAGATCGGCGAGAATACTTAGAAAAGTCATGCAGACCTGAGGTGGTTTACAGGCATTCAGATTTAAATGAAATACTGCCAACTAACGCTGGTGTAAAGAACTCGCTAGGAGTGAAATAATAACGATAATAAAAATCATTTATTAGCACAAACCGACTCATTGGGTAGAGGGTCCGCCAATGAGCTGAGAGACCTGGGTTCAATCCCAGGTCGCGTCATATCAAAGACTTAAAATGGTACTTGATACCTCCTTTCTTAACACTCAGCGATATAAGGTACGTATCAAGGGTAAAGTGGAGCAATCCAGGGAAAGGAGTAGCACCCGCTCCTACACCTTAGTGCAGTAGCTATTGAAAAAGGAGCTTTCCGATTTCCCTCGACTTTGGTCGCCCACAACAATTCGCACAAAATCATGTGGTATCAAGTACTCCTATCGAATACAAACAATTTTCAAAAAGATGTATTTGACACATAGTCCTTAGAGCTATTACCACTCAAGGTCAGAGTTTACCTGAGAGTAATGGTAACACTGGTGTAAATAAATTTCCTGAAGTCAAATAATAATAATTTGATCATGCTGACAAATTGTATTTGAACAAACCTGAATCAATTCTAAAAATGAGACACGTAAGATTCTCCGGGGCTTTGAGATACAAACAGATCACTCACCAAATTTCGGCAACAAGACCAAACCAAGCATTTATTAACAAGAAGAAAAGAACTTGTCATCTAGTGGATTTTGATATTCCAGCGGACCACAAAGTGAAAATAAAAGAAAAGAGAAACGATAAATACTTTGAATTTGCCAGAGAACTAAAAAAAAATGTGTAACATGAGGATGCGGTTGATACACATTTTATTTAGAACCATTGGAACGGTGTCTAAAGACCTGAAAAAGAGTCTACAGGAACTAAAGAACAGATGAACAATCGACTCGAATCTAGACTACAGCATTGATTAGATCAGATTGAATAGTTTGAAGAGTCCTGGAAACTTGTAGAGACTTGTTGCCATGAAGACTTCCGAGAAAAACGATCTGTTAAAACTGATATGAAAAATTCCCGTATCGGTAAATAATAATAATTGATGAATAAGGTCGAATTGATATATTATGGCAATAAGGATGGGATTATGATTATGATCACGATGATAATGAATAAGAAGTGAAAATCGATGGAAAGGAAAATAGATGTAAATTCAAAACTTATTATAGCTATTATCTCTCTCCCTCATTCTCCCTTCCTTTCATCTCTCTCTCTCTCTCTCTCTCTCTCTCCTAATATATATATATATATATATATATATATATATATATATATATATATTAGTGTACATCGTAAATAATTTCAGCCCAGTCGGCTGGAGCTGTAGAATCCATCTCAGCAGAGGGCTAAGCTTTCTTCAACCAGTGTCCTGGTTATGACATTAAACAATATGATCTCCAGCCTTGGAGATTTAAGGAATGTGGAGTACCCCTTTATTGCCACTGCTCCCAGATTCTCTCTGACCTGGAGTGGTAGCTCCTGATATGGTTATATTGATGGGTCAAATAGATAAAAACTGTGTGCAAACAACTGAGTGATGTTAAATTGTGACTGTCATATAACAATGCTTGAAATAATTTAACTGTGTTCAAAAAGGAGCTCATGTTCATTTAAGAATGTTATCAACAAAATGTGTTTTCAAAATCACACACACACACACACACACACACACACACACACACACATATATATATATATATATATATATATATATATATATATATATATATATATATATATATATATATTATTGGCATCAATACTGGTTGATATGCAATAAAACCCAACCAAATCAAATCATAAATATTTGTATCAATTACTGCAATTTTCCTTTAATTTCTTTTTCAAAAGCCAACGATATTCTAGCGGTATATTATGCAATCAAATCGGATTTTTTTAGGTATTATTCATTCCCAAAATTTGTTGCATGGAAAATATTTTACTAAAGTAAAATTGCAACTTCTCACTTGTTAAATATATTTTTTTTTGTCTGTTACATTTTTATATTCTTAGTTAAAGAGTTTCAATACTTTAGTGTGCGGTTATAAATAATATCTACTGACGTTAGATTTCTTGTGAAACATAACTTTTAGTTTCAAAACTGTTTTCTTCCGTCTCTCTCTCTCTCTCTCTCTCTCTATCTCTCTCTCTCTCTCTCTCTCACACACACACACACACACACACTATATATATATATATATATATATATATATATATATTGATCAGAGAAAGATTAGGATATCGAAAAGGTTAATATCCTTGTCAACATGTGGAAAGGTTAGAAAATAATTTCTTAAACGTGAATAAACAAGATAAAATTGTAGAAAAATTGAAGAACTAGAATCGGGGAAAAAGTAAGATGGCTTAGAAAAACGTAAGAATTAATATAGAGGAAGAATAAAAGAGGTAAATATATTTGCATGCATTAATTAGGCAGTGAAAGAAAACTGGGAAAGAATAAAGAAGAATAGAGACAAAAGATGAAAGAGAGTATCAAAGGTGCAAAGAAATAAACAGAAAAAAAGAAAGATATATCCAAACATAAAATAACGATAAAAATAAAGAAAAATGAACGAAAAGGAAAGCAACTAGGATTGCAGAGAGAAATGAAAATGAAAACGAGAGAAAAGAGCAAAAACAGAGAAAGAGTCAGAGAGAAGCAAAGAAAGAAAAGGTCAGATAAATAGATAAATGAGTAAATTAAGAAAGAAATAAAGAAAGAAAGAAGCAAAAACAGAGAAACAGACGGAGAGGAACAACGCAAGAAATAAACTATCAGAGAAAGAAAGAAAGAAAGAAAGAAAGAAAGAAAGAAAGAAAGAAAGAAGCAAAAGCAGAGAAACAGACGGAGAAGAACCATGAAAGAAATAAACTATCAAAGAAAGAAAGAAAGAAAGAAAGAAAGAAAGAAAGAAAGAAGCAAAAGCAGAGAAACAGACGGAAAGGAACCATGAAAGAAAGGAACTATCAAAGAAAGAAAGAAAGAAAGAAAGAAAGAAAACCGAAAACAGGCAAAGATACAGAGAAAGCATATAAAACAAACGCACAAATACCCAGAATAATCAAGAAACAAGACAATGAAGTGGGGGGAGAAAAAATAAAGAAAGCAAAAAGGACAGAAAAATAAACAGTTTCTCTTTATTTTTCTGTCCTTTTTGCTTTCAACAAAAATAAAAAGAAAGAAAAAAAAATCCTATAGAGCAATGAACAAAGAAAAAGTGAGAAAAGGGCAATGAAAGAGAAATAGTAAGAAAGAAACATAGAAATTAGAAAAAATCAGATAAAAATATATTTAAATCGATACAGAAAGGAAGAAACAAAGAATAAACAAAAGTGAAAAATCATAAAGACGCTAAAAGAAAGAAAGAAAGAAAGAAAGAAAGAAAGAAAGAAAGAAATGCGGAATTAGTTATAGGAGAAAGAGCAAAAGAAACGCTACTTCAGAAAAAAAGGTAATTAAAGCAATTGATGATTAAATAAAAACATGAAAATATACCATGATTAAAAAGAGAAAAAAAACTCGGAGATTATGAATGAATTTATAAGAAAATTGTTAAAAATGAGTCAATAAAATTGACCAAATATTTGAAAAACGACATATATCTTCTTTCATGTTCTGTTTTTTCCAACACACTATGACAATGAGGGACAATGTTCATTGGAAATACGATACACTCTAGCTGAGATCAGAACTTACATTCTATTTATCTTTGAGAAGACTAATTAACGCACAAACTGTTCTGTCAACTGAGCAACGGAGAGCAATTGGTCATACAGAAGTCTAAATCAAACCTTAAAGCTAATCCACTACTTTATTCTAGAATTATCTTGATGTTACATTTGTCTTAATCTTAACTTTATTTGATAGCATTTGTCAGTCTCTCGAGACCCAATGACGCTACTCCTGGATCTCGGCCTTGGCAAAGTTGTATGGATGACCGGCAGTTTCTCATACAGCAAATCTCCCTTGTACACGCTACTGATGTCAGAGACAAGAGCACCAGTGTTGCTAGAACGACTTCGGACTGTCGTAGGGACACCACATTACCGCCCTGCCACTCCACCGGGGCAAGTTACTACGATTTCTTGGTAGGGAGAGTGAATCTTAGACATGGTGAGAAACTTCAGTATACTCTACTATTTAAGAATACCTAATGGTGGGTTGGAGAGATTGATTGATGTCTTTCACTAGGGCATTAAAATTCAGTGAATCAGCATTATCCAGAGTTTGAAATCGACACGCAAAGTCCATTTTCTATTACACCAATTACACCATTATGCCTATCTTTCCTTTGTTTTCAACGAGTTGCATTAATCGTATCTTTTATTTATTTTTATAGGACAATCAACGTGGCGTGGTGGTATAGTGGCTTACGGGCTGAACAATGATATCGTAGTAAGCGAGTTCAAATCCCAGTCACGCTGTCATGTTAACTTTTGAACTAATATCCTTTGGAAAGGCATGAACTGTTATCTCTTCCCCAGTCATAGGTTAAAAAGTACTACTAGTATTTTTTTGCAAACCTTCGTGTTTTATTTAATGTCAAAGCTTGGCTTTGACATTAAATAAACCACGAAGGTTGATATACCATTAAACAAAGAAACCAAACCAAACTATTTTTATTGACTCATTCTTAATCCCTTTTTATGTTTGACTCATACCAGCTAATTAGCATAATGGTTAGAGTGTTCGCCAATGGTTCGTCTAGTCATACCAAAGACTCAAAAAATGTTATTTGATACCTCCTTGCTTAACACTCAGCGTTATAACGTATGGATCAAGGGTAATTGGAGCAACCCAGGGAAAGAAGTAGCGTCCTCCCTTACACCTCAGTGTTTTAGTAATTAAATAGGGAGCCAACAGATGGCCAAATGGCTTAATGACTGGCTTATTTTTCAATTTGTATCTTTCAATTTTCACTTGCTTTATATGTTTGCCACCATTCATCCATCTCGTTATTTCAAAAACCGTACATCGGAGTCAATAACTAAAGGAAAACACCCGGTAAGACTTGGACTCATGTTCCCCTTATGTACCAGTGAAGAATGGCTATCCATGCCAGGACTATTTTTTCAGCAAAAAACACAAATTCAACTTATAAACTATTCTTCACCGTATCTCTCGATCGTGAAGCTTTATCAAGCAATATGTACCTGCGCAGTTGATAACACATCGAAATAAAATTAGAGATATTTGATTTGATATCGCTTCACAAACACCAATGTCACTTTTCGCTCAAATGCTAAAAAGGAGCTGCGTTGCACTTCTTTTTTTTTTCTGTCATCCATTATCCTCCTCAAATGACATTGGCAGCATTATGGCAGACTGGCAGGCAAATGGCGAGGCAGGATAAAGATTTCGGATTTTCACAATCGCTTTGCCGAGAAATATAACCATAATATCCAATTCCAGTTATTGTTGAATCTATTTGCGTAACTCCTTTTTCACGGATAGGATGCAACGAAAGTTCTATTTTAAGGCTGGTTTAAATTCAGAGTTTTAGTTGTCCTAGACTGGCTGCTTTAATCATCACCATTAAAGCATCGGCACAGATTTCTTTAAATCTCTTTCACCATCCATCTCTATCGGTCATCATTCTTAGGCCCGAAAACAATATCCAGTGTTTACACAGAGCTGGTGAATTCAAGTTTTTGCTGGTCAGTGAACACAGATGAGTCCATGTGTAGGAGTACACAAGAGAACGTCATTTTGAGATTGTCGTTACTTCCTCATCAGTGTCAAGCATTTGTTGTTCGTCTGGCTTGGATGATTTGTGGGATAGGAGGTAAGTGGCTATATAACTGCTATTTTATAGGGTGTTGCTTCCAGGATTTGTTCAAAACAGGACATAGTATCTTTGTATGGTTTTCATCTAGCTTTTTATCCAAGCGTTTTGATGGAATCAAAGAGGTGCAGCATTACTGTAGTACTGACACAACTTTAGAATAATGTCCGTTTTATCGAAACTGAGAAATCAGTTTTCAATATGGTTGATAAGCTATCAATAGCAGTTAACGTTTTAGATGTTGACATTTAAAAAATCCAGTTTGTCTTATTATCTATCAATAGTTGGGAGGAGAATAGATGAATTCATGCCTTTTAAAAAGGGTATTATCGTGAAGTGAAAAAGAGTCAGCTTCGTCCAGGACTTGAAATCGGTTCGCTGAATTCATTTTCTTCGATAATTACCGTTACACTAAGTACATCTCTTTACTAGTCATGCTATAATGAGTATAGCATCCGTCAGAATGGCGAAAGTATGACTTTGAGCCAAGGTATAAAAGATTGTTGTAGTTTCCTCCTCTTCACAATACTAGGGTTGTCTAAATAAAGGGTAAGGTACAATGCAACATGACACCAGTGTCGCCACAGAAGCTGCAAATAAGAGATTGAAAACACATTCAGACTGCCTCAGCAACTTCAACTCCACGTTTTGTCACTCTACCACGCTAGTTACCCAGACTGTTAGCGACTTTGAACTCAGTTTTTCCTTCTTCTAGATGAGTTGTTCTCGGCAAGTATAGAGAGAAACAAATTTCTGCAGTAATCGGAGTGTTGGTCTCCATAAAACCTATTTCCCCTTGGTTCCATTGATACATATTTCTGTATGTTCGACCACAAAGAAACAAATTTCTGCAGTAAGCCCCCACATAACAGTTTAAAAATATAACGTGAACAGAGATACCATTTTAATTTGCAATGACACGGAAACATAGTAGGATACAGAAATATGCAAACAAAAGAATAAATGAGGCTTTGTGAATAAAGAGGACGCTACTCTGGTGAAATCTTGCATTTCACCAATTGGGTGTATTTGTTCAAGACGTGTCGAGACTAGTTTATTTTATATACATACGAGGATCATTAAATAAGTTTCCAGACTTTTTTCGTATAGGCACTTTTTTTGATAGTTCACACATAAAACTCTAGTCCCCTTCGAAGTAATCTCCCCCGACTGCAATGCACTTGTTGTACCGTTCCAACAGCTTCTGGAAGGCCCCATGGAAGTCCTCTTGTGTGAGCGTGTCAATGACCTTCGTCACAGCCTCTTTCATCTCCTCAATTGTCTCATAACGACAGGAAGGTCTGAACTATAGAGAGGCTGAGGAACTGTCTTGATGCCCATCTTGGTCAAATAGTCTGTAGCAAGGATGGAGTTGTGGACTGGTGTATTGTCCTGGTGGAAATGCCACTGAGCTGATTTGAGGAGTGCTGGCCTCTTCCCAAGGAATCTCTTCCGGAACTCCCTTAAAACCTCAACATAGTAACCCTAACCCTAACCCTAGGCCAATCAACTCTGGTGTATTGACTTCCTTACTCCTCCCACACCTCTCATCATTCCTCACTGACTCCCTGGCTTCCTTGAATCTCTTATGCCACTCAAAAGCTGATGCTCGATTCATGCAAGATGGCCGAAAAGCTGTCTGAAGCATTCCATATGTTTCTGTAGCATTTTTTCCAAGTTTAAATCAGAATTTTATTGCATATCGTTCTTCTAAAGTGTCAGATTGCATTTTTGAAATATACCAGCTGTGACAATCAGGCTTTAGTAGGGTGTATTTCAATTGCTGCTGTAGCTGTTCATTTGAACCTGAAATCATAAAAAATTGGTCCATTCTCTCATAAGATGTATAGCAATAACTTACTGAATTATCAAGAGTCTACGACAATTTTAAATGCCTGTAGAAAAAAGCCTGGAAATCTATTGAATGCACTACGAATTTTTTCTGCAGATTGGCACAGATTCATCAAGGCATCTAAACAACATTATATATATATATATATATACATATATATATATATATATATATATATATACATATATATATATATATATATATATATATATATATATATATATATGGAAGAAAATAATGGATAGTAATCCGACAATTTGTGAAGAAAAATTGACAAAAAGTAATCCAAATAGAAAGTAGGGATTTATAGAGAAACAAAGTCAGTCGACACTATAGCGTTTCGGTTCTATTGAACCATCATCAGGACTGTGAGGGTTTTTATTAGTGATGTTAAGTGTAGATGGATGTATAAAAAGTGTAAAAATATATAAAAATTATATATATATATATATATATATAACTGCCTGATGATTTTTGTTTCGTAAAAACTCCATGACACCCAGGAGTCGCAGACTAAATTCCATGGCATTAAATATATGAATCTAATATATATCTATTTATTATTATCATGTAATAGCTCTATCCTAGATGTTGAGCACTCTCCATATTATATTTACTTGGTTCGCCACAAACCCATAAAGTGATTTAGTGACAACCAACACTGTTATAATATTATAATATATATATATATATATATATATATATGTGTGTGTGTGTGTGTGTGTGTATGTATGTGTGTGTGTGAACTCGTCTTCATCCAATTAATATTACCTGGTGGGAGAATAAAAGATGGATCCATTCTTTACTCAAAGGTTATGACATGCAGTGAAACGCAAAAAAATCTCGTCACAAATTTAAACCAGGCACCCCGATTTTTCTCTATATACCACCCATGCATTAATCCGTCATGGTAGAGATATCTCCTGATGCATGCCGAAATATGGCTATTGCTGAAGGCCAAAATCACGAGGTATCCAGTGACGGCTATGGTAACATCACTATCCCATCACCATTTGAACTTCTTAATTATCCTGCTTTGTATAATTAAAAAAAAAAATTTTTCAGCAATTCAAAAATAAAATATTTTCAAATATTTATAGCAATTCAAAAATAAAATATTTTCAACCAAAAGAAAGAACCTAAGCGCCAGCTCAGTCGTTTTTATTTCTTACAAACATTATTATACGAGCAATACCAGGTCAGCTTACTCGCTTTTGTTTAATTTAATTTCCGTTTTCTAAGATTTATTGTTATGAAAAACTCTGGCGTTAAAGAAAAGTCAGTGCCTGAAAATTGCGGTAATATATATATATCGGAATTAAAGCCTCAATAGAATTTAGTGAAATATATATCTATTTGTAGTGATTTTAATCTATCTTGATTATAATAGGAATGGAAGGCTAAGTGTAGCCGGCGCAGAGCTTTCACTCTTCTTGGCTCAATTTCACAGAGAGGAGAATACATGAAAACTACTGTTCAGAATCCGTATATTTTATGGGCAACGTCGGTTATCCATACTGAATGAATTAATTTCCGTTGAGAGTGAGGAAGGGGGAATATAGATATAGAAAATAAAAGTGTGAAGAAGCAATTCAAATTGCTTCGAAGAAGAGCAATAAAATCTTGCAAATTAAGACCAATGGGCATTCTATTTTCATATCAATATATTTCCCTTTTCTATTTGTTATACATAATTGAAAAAAAATATATATACATATATATATATATAGAGAGAGACATAGAGAGAGAGAGAGAGAGAGAGAGAGAGAGAGAGATTTATTCATAGATAGAAATGTTGTTATGTGTGTAAATATCTATATATATATATGTGTATGTGTGTGTGTGTGTGTGTTTATGTATGAGTGGTCAAATATTTATATCTACATTACATTTATATATCTTGTCATCAAGCAATATACACAACTTAGTTTCTCTCTCTAATTCTTTCACTATCTCCCCCCCGCCACTGTCTCTGTCTCTGTATCTCTCTCTCTCTCTCGCACACACAGAATATCGCTTGACAATTATGTACTCTAAATGAAGCTCTAAGTAACGGACTCAGGAGAACATAATTTCGATATTTTATATTTTAGACCCACTTTGGAGTATGGAGCTCTTTTTGTGCAACCTTCGTTATTTGCATTTTTTCAACTTTTATTAACTCTCTCTCTCTCTCTCTCTCTCTCTCTCTCTCTCTCTCTCTCTCTTTATATATATATATATATATATATAAAAGGCAAAGCAATGTATGACTGAATACATGTAAATATCAGCTCGGCATAAAGATTAATGCATACATATCTATGATGCAAAACTATAAAACCATTCATATCTATGATTTCAAACAATTAATGCACACATATTTACGATGCAAAACTATCAAGATTGAAGCTCAACGTTTTTAAATCCAAAACTGGATGAAGATGAGTTCACACACACTCACACACATATATATATATATATATATATATATATAGTTGTTTAGATGCCTTAACGAATCTGTGCCAATGTACACACACACACACACACACACACACACACACACACATATATATATATATATATATATATATATATATATATATATAAAAGAAACCAGTCTCTATACTTTTTGAACAAATACACACAATTGCTGAAATGTAAGATTGCTCAAGTGCAGCTTCCTCTCTATCCACTAAGCCTCACCTTTAAAATGAATCAATTTTTGTTTTCATATTCATAGTCCATAGGAATAAATCACTTATGAGCTCGTCCCTGCTACTCCAGCATGTCTAACAGAAGATTCTAAGACAAATCACGTTTACCAACTTTTTTCCATCATTTGAACGTAAAATGACGATCGACGAATTTTAGTTCTGTCCAGGATCACCCGAAAATACTTCAGCTACTACTTGTTAATAAAGCAAATACCAGTCAAATTTTCAGTTTATTTTACTCTTTTGAGAGTTTTTCACACCAGCGTTAGCTGCTGGTTTTCCACTGGAGTCTGAGTAACGGCAAGTGTCCTCAAGTCTCCTGGACTCTTCTTGCTATTCAAACCGATCTCAAAAATGCTGTCATTAGGACGGTCTCCGCTCATCTTTTTATTTCCAAGTCCTCACTGTACCAATCCTTTGGTGACTGTACTACCATATAGGAGTCGCTAATTTAACTTAAGTCCTAAAGAACTCGATTTTGCGCTTCGAGTCTGAGTTCCATCATACTTTTCGAATTTAGCTCAAGCTATCAATTCTCACGTGTTTCCTTACTTGCTTCATTGGTGTTGAACATTGACTTGTCACCAGTAAATTACGCCTCCACACCTGTCCGACATATTCACCAGGCCGAGGATGGGGGCATTACGTCACACTATATTACACTTGAAAATGGAAAAAAAAAGACTACCATTTTCCTTAACCATATCAACTTTTATCTCCTTGTTGCTGATACACCCTCTACATAAGCTTACAAAATTCACAAAAATTAACTTGTGTACAGTGTATTACTGAATTATCGCTCATAAAGAGATAATGATTAACTGACTGATTTTAAATGTATGTCAGTGAGTCTTGACTAATCGAATGCTTACAGACAAGGAATTTGTGTTCATATTTACATTTTTGTGTTGTTGTTTCTAAAGGTTATTTTTACACACGGTCTTATCGAAAACGAATAATTTTCAATCAAATCTATGTAACCTATAGATTACACTATAAAAGGTACCACCATTCTGAGATAGAGTCAACCTAGGAGTAATTGGAATCAAGGGGTACTTTACACTCATCAGATCTACAGAACTGGAGCCTTAACAGCAGATGCAGTTTAGTGCCATATTTAAGACAAGGATGTGGTTTATTCTCATAAGAAGAAAAAAAAAAGCAGTTTAGTGTTCAACCCGCGACAAGAATGCAGTTTCCTGTCATACTGAGGAGAGGCTGCAGTTTTGTGCAAGGATACGGTCTAGTGACATACCCAGGAAAAAAAACTATTTAGTATCCTACCCGCAGTATGCAGTTTAGTGCCATACCTAGATCAAGGATACAGTTTAGTGTTATATCTCGGAAAAGGTTTCTCCTTTTGTGCCATACTCTGGACGAGGATGCTGTGTGTGTGATTCCATGGATAACGATGCAGTTTAGTGTCATACCTTACATAGATTGCAGTTTAGTGTCATAACCAGGGCAAGGATACAGTCTAGTGACATATCCAAGAAGAAGGTGCTGTTTAGTGTCATCCCCAGAACAATGCAGCAGTTTAGTATTATACCCAGGACAAAGTTGCCGTTTGAGTTCATGACCAGAACAGCGAAGCAGTTTAGTGTCCTACCCCACAGTAAGGATCCAGTTTAGCGCCATACTGAGAAAAACAATGCATTTTTGTGTCCTACCTACTGTAAGGATCCAGTTTAGTGTCATACTGAGGAAAATAACGCAAGTTAAGTGTCCTACCCTCGTTAAGGATCCAGTTTAGTGGCCTACCCACTGTAAAGATGCAGTTTAGTGTCATACCAAGAACAAGATGCTGTTTAGAGTGACTACCTTGGGCAAGGATGCAGTCTAATGAGTTACTCAAAACAAGGATACTGTTTAATGTCTTATTTAGGACCAAATGAAGTTTAATGTCATACCCAGGACAAGGTTGAAGTTTAGTGTCATATACTGAACAAAGAGGCAGTTTAATAATATAATAATAAAATGAAGTAAAATAGTAATTATAAAAATCATAAATAATTCCGCAGCACTTTTTTTTATTAAGAGCTTTCTCCTGAACTAAACATGACAAGATTTTATTATTTACAGTGGAACACTACGCAAAAGATTTTTTTTAATTTAAAAAATACCTTCTTTAACAGAGTGTAAATCGATATACATAAATATCTGGAAGTTTTGTTTGTTTCGAACTGCAATATATTTATATATTTTGTTATAGAGTTTCAATAGGATTATAGAGTTTGGTTATTAATTATTTATATAATAATATCTATTTTCATTGTATAGTGTTAATGCTAAATACTTAATATTAAGAAAAATTAGGACTGCTTTCGAAGAATTTGTTTCCCAACTTCACAGATTCTGATAATCTGTTGAATCAACGAAGGAGTACGGGCTAAGAATCAAGAGACAATGCTATTGTTTGTAGATTTCTACAAGGTATTCGATTCCATACACAGAGGAAAGATGGAGCAAATACTTAGAAACCATAACCGTAATAATGATGCTTAACAAAAACATGAAAGCAATTGTTCGCTCATTCCATAATGACACTGACTTCTTCGACATTGTCGCTGAAGTCTTGTAAAAAATACATTAGCATTATACCCTGTTTAGACTACGTGCTTCAAACATCCATAGAAAATGGTTTTATATTAAAAAGGAAAGAAGAGGATATATTGCAAAAAAGTATGAATGATACAGACTACTCAGATGATCAAGCACTTCTTGTAAATACATCAGCCCAAGTAAAATTCCAGCTGTATAGCCTAGATCAAGTAGTGAGAAGGATGGGTGTCTTCGTGAATGTAAATAAAACAGAATACATGTGTTTAAAACCAAAAGGAGCTATCTACACTAAGCCTCTAAAATTAGTAAACCAGTTCAAATACCTAAGTAGCAACATCTCATCTACTGAAGCAGCATACGACTAGCGAATTCAGGTAGTGTTACTGACAGATTATAGATCATGTGGAAATCTCATCAATCTGATAAAATAAAACAAGATTTCTTCCAAGCTGTAGCTGTCTCCATACACTTATACACATCCTGACGTACCCCATGGGCTCTTACAAAATGTATTGCAAAAAAGATAGATGGAAATGACGTAAGAATGCTGCGTGCTGTCTTGAAAAAATCCTGGAAGAAACACCCAAAAATAGCAGCTTTAATGCTGCAAACCACCTATCTCACAAACCATTCAAGTAAGACGAACAAGATATACGGGACACTGATGGAGAAGCATGGAAGAAATTATAAGTGATGTTCTCTTATGGGCTTCGGCACATGGACACCCAACTGTTGGTGGACTTGCAAAGCCTTTCATAAGATGCAGCCAAGAAAACCAGCCAGAAGTAAGGATGAAAGTGATGGATGGTAAGATATAGTCAGGAAACTCCCAGTTGTCAGCGCTAATTGATGATTGATATTTGGATGAGAAAAAAATTAACGTTTTCATTTAAAAAATTGTGAGGGATCTACTTATTTTTAGCCGTTAATGTACGTGACTATTATTGTTGAATAAATGTTACGTGTTTGCCAATTCTTATTCCTTATATCCTTAGGGTTGCGTCTTTATGAAAAATTCTGTATGTATAGGTGTGAACTGTTATATCTTGACGTTTCATGTAAATGTCTTTCCCAAACGCATTAATATTTAATTATGTTAGTGATCGATTGTCGGATTTACCATACGAATAGTAAGAAAGTTTGGTATCTTTCCCCAGGGGAATTGTTTTCCCTCTATGATATGCATGCATTTATATGAATAAAACGATTAACTCAAACATTCATTTGAGACGCAAACATTTCAATAAAACATCATTAGAAACTACAACAGGACTTTTTACAGAAGGAAATTTGTTTAGTATAACAGGGTGGAGTTTGCACTAAGACATTAGTCACGTTGTCAGAGAAAATTATTTAACATTGCGTCATGCGGTGACCACATTCCAGCTTCAGTTATTTACGCTGTGTAAGTTGTATTTTTTACCAGGGATGAATGTATTTCGTGTATAAAGATATGAATTTAAGGTGAAATTTCCACATTTTTTGTGTGGTTATTTCTTAAGGTTTTTTTTTCAGAGACATATCGTATACAAATAATTTTAAAACAGATCTATTTAATTCAGACGTAAGACCATAACAAGTACTACCACCCCGAGTCAGAAATGGCATAGAAATAAGAGCAATAAAGACGTACTCCACATTCTCCAGATTTACAGAACTGGAGCTTCACCATCAGATTTAGCTTTGTGTCAAACGCAGAACATCTTTTTTTGTGGCGGAGGAGAGGGTCTTAACTCTCTGCAGAAAATATAGTAATCATCTTCTAAGTTTTGCTGATAGGGCAGTTGCATTTTGAAGTCGCTTTAAGATTTAAAATGTAAATACACGTTGTCAAAAATACGATTTCATCCTTTTTTAACTAGACAGTATGCTAAAGTTAATGAGTGTGTCTGTCCGAGAATCACTGCTAAACGAAAAGGGACTTGATCTTTAGATGGAAAGTAACATGATATTTAGGTAGATAGTAACATGATATTTAGATGGATAGTAACATTATCTTCAGACTCAAAATATGGAGGGGGTGTACGTTTGGTGTAATGGTTAAAGCGATGGACTGCGGAATCGTAGTACGCGAGTTCGTACTCCAGTCGCGCTATTACGTTCACTTTCGGACAAATACCCTTGGGAAAGGTAAGAACCCCCTTATCCTCCCAGCTATGGGTTAAATAGTATCACTACTGTTCTTTTAGGAGAATGGTTTCGGCATTAAATAACCTAAAAAGAGTTGATATGCTATTAAACAAAGAAACCAAACCAATCAAAATATGGAGTGTTTTTTTGCCATCCGATCAAAAATAAACCAAAAAACATCCATTTCAGGTCAAATGGGAATTTGTTATAAAGTACAAAAATGTTTTTGGCATAAGAAATTATTGAACTGAGAAGATCAGATTCATTTTTTCACATAGCCTGTCTTATGTTGTATGTTCACTGTAAAGTAATGAAACGGGATTCAACATATTTACAAAAGAGCTAAACAAGGAATATTGAGTAAAAAGAAGCTCTCAGAAATTAATCAGAAAATTTCTTTCCTTAGAGCTCAAAATGTACGTATTTATATTTTTAATTGATGTAAAATAAAAACGTGTCAATAGAATGTCTCTTATTAAAATCTAGATTTTCATGCAGCTGCAAGATCAGAGACCTACGCATTTTCTTTATCTGAAACAATATCAATAAGCACGAAATATTTACAGGTTAGTGTTCGAAGCTTCGAAAATTAAATGCTAAATCTGAACCCTTTAAAACCTTAGCCCCTGGGTCACGAATACCTTGCAACTTATCAGTAAATTCGCAGAATATCAACAAGAAAAAATTCAAATTGTATTCCCTGGTGCAGATATTTTTATTTAAAGGTATCCTATCATTTAATTAAAAGAAAATCTGAGAATGGTCGCAATATTAATACTTTTATTATTAGATCAACATTTTCTTTTTCAAGTAGAGGAATTATATTGTGAATTGAAATACCATGACCAGAAAATCCGGCGAACACTTTCGCACGACATACAGAAACACTAGACACCTATTTTGACTTTATTAGGTGTTTTATTATTAGTATCTGAAATGATATTTCAAGCTCAAGATGTACAGTAAAACAGTGCTCAGCCTGAAATATCAGGCTCTCGACATTTATAAAAATAGCGCTTGGTCTGAAATATAGGGTTTAATGAGCACTGTAAAATAGCACTCACCCTTAAAATTAGTACGGTATATAATAACGAAGTCTATGATATACATTGGTCTTACTGAGTATATTAGAATAACGTTGAGTACTGAATATTGAAGTTACTGAGTAAAATGAATAGCGGTCAGTTCGAAATATCTTGTCAACATTATCAAAATTGCACTCGGCCCTAAATCATCATCATCATCATCATCATCATCATCATCATTTCGCGCCATCAGCACAGATATCCCTGACCCTCTCCCGCCACTCTTCTCTATCGTCCATCGCTTCTGGCAGGTCTTCAAGGCTACATCCTGTATTGGCACGGAGCTGTTGTATGTGGGTTCTATCTGGTCGTCCTGTCTTTAAATACTAGTTCTCAATAATGAAGAAAAACATGCCCTTTTATTCATTTGTTTTAGTTTCTTTGTTTAATGGCATACTAACCTTAATTGGTTATCTAATGCCAAAGCCATATTCATTTAGATATTGAAGACCCTATCACTGATGTCAATTGTTTGATAATGAATCTAATCAATCCATCAGATTACTGTTGTATCAAATTTTGTAGTTCTCTATAAAGTATTCTATAATTTTTTTTTACAACCTTGCTGCATTTCTAACCGTCTCTCTTCTTTTCTGTTTCTGTCTGACTTTCTCACGCTGATAAGATTTGGTCAACGAGTCTGGTTTCTCCACTGGCCAGGCGAACCACATGGGTGCCTATTCAAGTTTAGAATGTTTTATTTTTATTATTTACTTATTGATTTTAACACAGAGAAACTGGACCGATGGGAAAAGAGGCAGTCGACATTACCCCAGTTGATTTTATGTGTGGATGTCTGGGCTGATTTTGAAAATATCAGTAGAGGCGACACTGGACCGAGACGAAAACGGGGGTATTGTTGATGGCTCTGATGATCTGTTGGCTCATTTATGATAGGAAAAAAGAGTTTTGTTTATCCCTTTAGCAATTGACAGATTTCGATTAAAGATGGCGGGTTGTGATATAGATAGTCTGCAATGAAAGCTCGAAAAGTTTAAAATTCTTTCGCTCTTAACTGCTTTTCTCTGCAGATTTTATTGTTGGTCATAGCCACCCTTTCTATTTCTCCTGTTTTTACATCATGTCTCTTTAATGCAACGTTTCCTTTCTGTTTTTCTCTAGATGTCCTCTATCTCCTCTGTTTTGCGTATGTCTGTCTTCTCTTTTGTTTAATTTCTCTCTTTACTGTTTTTCATTATCCTTCCTTCTAGTCTCTATTTCTATCCCAAACGCATCTATTCTTTTTTCACTAAATCGAGGTCTTTATATATATATATATATATATATATATGGTGTGGAAGTAAAATTAGGAATATTCTAGAATTATATTAAACAACTCCATTATAAAACAAAATTAATTTAGATTAAAAAAAAACAAAAGTGGAAGATAGAGCCAAAACAGGAATTTTACTCAATATAGCCAACATTTCTTTCAGTTATTTTATCCACAGTCCTTTGAAATGATTTGCATGTCATCACAATAGATTCTTCAAACATTTCATTCCATTCCTCCCCGATTGCAGGTCTTAGCGAACCAATATTTGGACGGGAAGTTGCATTTGTTTTCTAAATTACCCCATGTAGTGTAAATAAGGGATTAAAGTCTGGCGTTGATGGAGACCACAATCTAACTCCAGTTCTGTCGGAAATCTTTTGGTTTGCTTATGGCGTTAAATAAAATCATAGATTCTTTGTTGTTTCTTTTCTTGTTCACTCATATTGTGCTTAAATAATAGAGCTAATCATGTAAATTTAGACTTATCGCGTTCTTTCCAAAAATTGGACTAATCAAACAAAAATTTTTAAAAATTATTCCACTTTTTGCTTCTGTATTCTCTCTCTCTCTCTCCCTCTCTGCCCCTCTCTCTCTCTCTTTCTCTTTATATATATATATATATGTAAATTGAATTATCATGACGAGAAAATCCGGCAAACACTTGCGCGTGACATACTGGGGAGCTGTTTTGACTTTATTAGGTCTGATCAGCAGTGTCTACTGGAGATCGAACCAGCGACCACAGAATTGCAGAGTCGAAACTCTGTGATAGAGTTTCGGTTTCCTTCCATGGAAATGTATATTAGGAGTAAAGATTTGTTAGAACTCACTATAGTGTTTTACTCCGGATCCAGATGATTACGACTAATTTCTGTTCTTTGTCAAAAATAAGTATAAAATTTCGTTTTTTTTTTTTTTTCTCTGTGAACACTGTTTGCTACTAACAATGACTCTTAGCAGATGCCTTTCAAAACAAGTTTAACATTAGAACGTCCATGAAACTTCTCCATATAAATAATTAAACCAACAGGTTTCCCGGATTTACTGACATTTTTAAGTATAAACGAACACAGAAAAGGCACGAAAGAGAGTATATCATCTCAGTTGGTGCGAAGACAATTATAATTAAATTTGATTTACGGTGAAGACGCACTAAATTTATCGGTTCTCGTCAGATCACTAAAGTTAAGCAGTCATGTGTTTGCTCAGTAATAAGATGGGTGACCACTTAGGATCAAGAGGTTCTGTAAGCAATTGAAGCTTGTAAGCCGGAATAGTTAAGGTTCCTTAAATAATAACACCCATTTCTCAATCTTGTAATTGCTACTAAGATTTGCGAAAATATCAGTTAATATTTCTTCATAGCTGTAACAAAGCATACGTTTCTTTGTTGTTTTTATTGGTTTCGGCCTTTTGGTCTAAGGAGCAAATTAAGATAGACACATAAAAAAGTAATGACGAAAATAATTCAACATTTGAGATTTATCCAAAGACCGCAGCACCTATGTCTCATTCTTGTTCTTGAAAATGGCAAGAAAATGGTCAAAAAATTCAGCCACGAGGAGCCATTAGCTGTGAAGTAAATTCTAAACGGTTATGAATCTTACACCTCATAATCCTTATATACATTTCCTTGTAAAGGAACGAGAAAAGCCGAACAAAAATAAATTAGATACTACATCATAGTCAATAAGACTTATCTGTATGAAAAATTACTGTTATATATATATATATATATATGTGTGTGTGTGTGTGTGTGTGTGTATATGTATATATTTATATAAAAGGGTAAGTCAATATTTATCGATACTTGTGTTGTATATGAATTGCTCTATACTGATGTACACGTATTATTATACCAATATCAAGATTAATATTTGACATATACGTACATATAGGTGATGGTGATAGTGATGAGATTTCTAAATTAGCAAGATTTTAACTTTTGAACACTCTTGTAACTAAAATGGTAGCAATTTTCATATCAGCGTCTGTGTTCGTTTCAAGTGCTTATCTTTAAGAAAAACATATGATACATTTTTCAGATACCAACACTGTATGAACTTTTGTGTTATCGATGTCAAGCCATTGATTTCTTTGTAAAATAAAAGTTACTATAAAATATCCATGTATCTATACGGCTTTTCTACTTATTTCTTGTCATGGAATTAGCCAGGGAAAATCCTAAATCTCATTATCAGTGTATTAGTCTATGTATCAAATCAGCTATCCGAATATGGTTTAGTTTGATTCATATGAGCTGGATAAACACAGTAAGTCATTTATACATATCCCTCTTAAGTAGTCCATCTAATCTGCGTGCTGGACAGGTGATACCAAGTCCCAAAAAGAATAAACTATTTTTTGTTAAAAGACTTAACAAGAAAATGCGAAGGGTGCTGAAAAGTTCTTTGCCTGACCATCTTCGATTCTTGTTATTTTTTCGGCTCTAGCTGGAAAGATTGTTCTTTCTTTTACTGCAATGTGCCAAATCCCTGCTTTTATCTTGGAATTAATTTCAGTCTTGCACATTACTTTTCAAAAGCACCTCATATATATATATATATATAGTCATCAACAGACAGATCTGTTTCGCTCTATTATAACTCATCAGTGTGGCTAGACAGTAGCTTCCCGTAGCTGGGATCGAAACCGGGTTGACTCAAATGCCAAGCCAAAGCCTCAAACCATTCAGCCACGAGGAGCCATTAGCTGCGAAGTAAATTCTAAACGGTTATGAATCACAATTACTATTGTTTACATCCATCCGTTCAACTGCTGCCAAGACGTCAATTCATATACGAAGAGGCTTACAATGAACGCTAATGGAAACGCGATTACTTCTTCGCCAAAGAACTCAACCATACTGGGGTAGGGGAGTATATATCTCTATAGTCATCCACATCATATATATATATATAACCAGAAAAATAGATTGAAAAAAACAACATCGTTTCTCATCCTTCTCTGCGACACTTCTATACACCACTGGAAGGATTTTTTTGGATGTCCTTCAGCTCCGACGTTACAGCCCTCTTGATGGCCTCCATGCCTTCAAAAAGGGTTCCCTTGACGATTCCCTTGAGCTTCAAAAAAGAAAAGTCACACAGAACAAGATCAAGTAAATAGACCAGTTGTTCCAGTACAGCGATGTTCCTCTTGGACAGGAACTCACAGATGTTCAGGTTATTATGAGCAGGTGTATTGTCGTGGTAAGGCAGCCATGATTTGCCCGGCCACAATTCTTATCTCTTTTGGTACACTTAACAAAGCATACGCTGCAGGATCTCCTGGCAGATTTGTTGATTAATCGTCTGGCTCCGTGGCAAGAACACGCCTTGTACGAAGCCTCACACTTCAAATAACCATATTTACCCCCACACACACACTGCTCAGGCAGGATATAACACAAGGTCAATTTTTAAGCGGAGTTTAACAGGTTTGAATTCAGAGTTTTCCTTCTCCTAGACTAGTTGCCACCCCAAGGCTGAAGAACCCAGTCTGCCCAACTATTTACCCATAGCTGGAGGGAAAATTATTGGATTCATACCTTTCCCAAGGGTATTAGTGCTATGTGAAATGCAATCAGTCTCGTCCAGGATTTGAACTCGTATCGCCATGTCCCTTTCCTACGACGATAACCATTACACCACGGGCACGTCAAATAACGTGATCAATATGACTGACTTTTGATTATACCTTACTTTCTTTGGCCTCGGTGTTGTTGGAGACTTCCTCTGACTTCTCTGGCGCTTTGTTTCCTGGTTATACTCAAATATTTATCTCTCATCAGCAGTGATGACTCTTCGAAGTAAACCTAGTTTAGATTGTAGACGCTCAGAGATGCATGCAGTCCTCTTTCTTATTATCAATCAGCAGTTTTGGTGCCATTTTTGCGATGACTTTCCACAAATCTTCGGTGATAATCTTTCAAGCACTGTTCTTATTTATGTCCAGCTGACATTTAAACCGTCAATCGATGATAGCCACATACCATCTGTCTTATCTGCTCGACATTGAAGTCAGTCCTACTTGTTGAAGGCCTCTCGCTCCAATAAACATCTTTCATTTCCTCGTGCGCGTGACAAGTTGTTATTTCCATACACTTGCTGAAGCGTTTCAAGCGCTTGTGAAGGAGTTTTCCCGAACCAGACCAAAACATTTCCGGTTGCTTGGTCTTCATCGTCTGGTCCTCAGCTCAACGACCATAAAAAAGTCGTAAGCAAAGGATGGGAAAAATACTGTGGTTACAAAAGACTAAGATGACAGTTCTATACTCTCAAGATATCACGTTGAATGATAACACATTCAGCTTATCAATCTTTTGCCTATAACTCGCAGTGCACACTCAGTCCTGTTACTTTTCAAACAGACCTCATGCATATATATATATATATATATATATATATATATATAATGTGTGTGTGTGTGTGTGTGTGTGTGTGTGTGTGTACTTAAATGTAACGCATTGAAGTTTATATGTACCCTCGTGTTAATTTTATGCTACAATATTAGTCACGCGGAAACATTATAATCAGTGACAACAGTAGTAATAGTTTAATTAATTGTATCATGTGCTTGTCCCGTTCAGCACTTTATTCTTTTGCATTTTATCAGCTAGAGAGGGTTTCAAGGGCAAACATATCTTGCATAAACATTACACCAACGTGTGCAAGACGAATCTAACGTAAAATTTTCTCAGTTTGATCGATAGTATTGTTTTGATTTGACACAACTTGGGAGACTGGGAGAGAACAGAAAGAAAGTTATCAATCTGGTCATCGTTGTGAACTGCCGAATTTCTCGACGTGATTTTCCAGCGTTTACCCTGTCCATATTCAACATCGTTTGCTATCTTCGCAGATTGGGCTTCTTGCTACTATGGTTTTCATGGCTCCAAAGAAAAAAATAGTTGAAATATAAGCCATTTGTTGAGTAAAATAGATGTTTTATTTACGGAAGTTTATTTTTTCAAATAGATTATGACTGATTGTATGTCATGCATTAATTATCCTGCTCTTGTCGTAATTCTTTTCACAATGAAATTATTATAATGCAAATATTCATTTTTCCTATTTTTTAAGTTGAACTAATGGCAATCAATATGGCTTAATATGAAAAGATAGATAGATAGATAGATAGATAGATATGAACATGTTCAAGTCGATAGTTTAAATCGATAGACTGAAATAGGTAGATATAACAAATTTTGATATAAAAAGACTCAGATAAATATGAACAAACTGAGTTAGATGTTGACAGACTGAGATTTGTTGACATGAACAGACTGAGATAGGGTAATGTGAATAGACTTAGACATGAACAGTTTTAAATGGGAGCAGACTTAGATGAAAAGAGATAAATGTAATAAAACTGAGTTATATAGATGAGAACAGACACAGAGAGACACGAACAGACCAAGTTAGACTAATGTGAACGGACTTAGATGTTGACAGACTGACTTTGGAAGAATTAAACAAACTTACATAGACATTAACTGACTTAGTTAGATAGATGAAAACAGACTTAAATAGACATGAACAGTCTTAGATAGATGTAAGCAGAATCAATTAGATAAATATGAACAGACTTAGATAGACATGAACAGATTGATTTAGATTGATGCAAACAGATATATGGGAACAGACTGAGGTGTATAGACAGATAGATTGATTGATTAGAACAAGAGATTTGGTATAATACTTTTGCTGCCTTTAGCAAAACGGTCAGTAGTACGAATCAAATATTTTTTGCCAGTTTAAATCTTTGGAAACTGTGTCGTTAAAAATCTTTATTTTCTCTTTGAACAAAAAAATAAAAACGATAAAAATATACTTGCAACCAAGAAACTAGTAAATTATCAATTTTTTTTTATTTCCTTTTAGCAAAACCATTAAAATCTAGCCTGTAATCTAACCGGCCATTAACGTTTTCTTTCGATTTTCTTTGAGATTATTTCTAAGTTTTCTTTGAGCATAATATTCAGAATTATAAAGAATGAACGAATTTTGTATAAAACAATGAAAAAAGTTAAATATTTCGATAAATATTTGTAAAATAAACTGATAAACTTCTGCTTGTTAAATTGATCTGCAGCTAACTTAGATTTTTTATCGTGTCTATCATCTCTCCCCTTCCATCTCTTCCTCAAAGTCTGTGTGTTTGTAAATATATATATATATATATATATATATATATATATATATATATATATATATATATATATATATACTCACGGACACACACTGGAGACGATGGGTAAAATGCCGCTATTTTAAATTATTAATATCTTGCATGCGCTTTGTTTGTTTCAGGCTTTATCTACTGTACAGCAAACTTGACTTAGGTGGGCACTGTCTGTAAGGAAGGCAGCGCCATGACTCAATTTACTTCAAAAATCTAGAAACAGCATGCTAGGTATCGTTCAGAGAGAGAGAGAGAGAGAGAGAGAGAGATAGAGAGAGAGAGAGAGAGAATTCGTTGAAGGATACGTAGATATAATAATCAATATGAACGAGAACTAGAGGGTGTCTTAAAATAGATGCCATCCATCAATATGAAATGATTTATTACTGAGACAAGCACAATGGCCGTCATTTGGAACACATCCTTTAAAAAATGCATTCTTTGGGCTGAGGATATCAAAGAATGTTTTTTTTTAAATTGCTATTATGTCAGCTTACAGGACAGTCAATCTTTTCTGAGTTTCTTGTCTCAGTAATAAATGATTATCCTATTAATGAGTTGCATGTATTTTGAGACAGTTTTAAATGATTTTCTCTCCAAATAAATAGTGGCGCAAAATATTTTTTCCTCTCTTGTCTAAGACATAATGATCAAGGATTAATAGTTGTTATAGTACACTATTTTAAAATCTGAATCAAAAAAGAACACAACATCATCATTAGCAGAGTTATTGGCTGTCACAAGGGACCCGTGTATATGGAGACACCCTATACTTGATCCAGGCATCAAGTCACCCCGAGAAAGGAACGTTTTTCCGTTCGAAGCTGAATATGTCTTTCACCGAGTTTCACCTGCTAAACAAATCAAACCCAAGTATTGTTTGTTGTTAAAAAAAGATTAGACGGCCGCACGTTTTTGTCGAAACTGTATAAGCTACGGGTAAGCTCCACAAAGAAAAAAGGAAATAGATACGAGTATACATTCGTATTTTTTATTTACTGTCATGGATTAAGTGTGTGGGGACGTTTGACATATCGCCCTCCAGCCTAAATTATAAGATCTTAGACTCGAACTGCCGTTGGACTTGATACTTCTTGTAACCAGTTATAGTGGACGGTAAGAAGAAGACTAAACCAACCCAACAGCCGCTAACCTGAGCCGACACTCCTCTTTTTTACTCCTGATTGTTCCCTTGAATATAAAGATTCCCGATTTCCGGAAAAGAAAAACTCCTCTCTTACGTTGAAGATGCAGAACTAATTAAAATTCTTAAAAAATTATATCCTTGTCTGCCGATCTCTGCGGTAGCACCGAAGACTTCTGTTTATAACCAATATTGAAATACAAACCTTTTTATCTCCATTGAAAAACCGCCCAGTTTGTATTTTAACGTCTATAAAAATTTTTCCGAACTCCTGAACTGATTTAGCTATCCTTTTGATACAGCTATACACACCCATCCATGTATATACCTATACACTACGCCTATGCCCAAACACGTCAACATAAATATGCTTACAACCACATGCATATGCATTGATATACGCCACACCAATACGCATACATTCTCATATAGACACACCATCACTGACACATATTATCGCATGTAAATATGTGTACCTAAGTAAATAAAAACTTATAGTATCATACATGTATTCTTTTTGTTTGAAAATATATTGATTGCTGTATTGAATATATTAGTTTCTTTTTATTTATCTTTCAATGGGTTCTCAGTTAGTCGGTGCACCATATATTTGTAATTTTTCCAACTTAAAATTATATTGAAGAAGCAAAAATGACGGATTTGTATTCAGGTCACATGACTCTTTGGGCACATTTCGACATTAGGTAAAACTTACTAATCTAGATCAGCTTTACTTAATAAATTTATTCATGATATATTCAGTAAATGGGGAACTCATTAAGAAAGTTTTTACTGTAACTAAACGATGTAATTCTCTATAGCCAGTGTCTCGTTGCTTATGATATACAAACAATGTTTTCATGAAATATGCAAGTTGTTTACTGGCCAGAATATATATTGTAAAACATAGTTTATATAAAAACAAGACAAAGAAACACACACACACACACACACAGAAATACACACACAATCAAATTGTAAAAATTTACATGGTTTCGAGTATTTCTTGACTTTTTGGTCGGAATAAGGAAATTTTTAAAAAATCTTATTTATATCCCGTTTTAGTTTTTCTTTGAATTGATCTCGTTTGTTTTGCTTTTATGGTTTCAAGTATCATTATCTAATATTGTTTTTTTATATGGTTTGATTTGGTTGGGGTTTTAAGGCACATCAACCATTGCAGGTTATTCAATGTCAAATCCTGTTTTTACAATTATATTGAATATATATTATTTAGTTTGGTTGCGTTTTTACGGCATATCAATCGTTGTAGGTTATTTAATGCCAAATCCTGTTTATAAAATTATATTGAATATATATGATTTAGTTTAGTTGCGTTTTTATGGCATATCAACCATTGTAGGTTATATAATGGCAAATCCTGTTCATACAATTATATTGAATATATATGATTCGGTTTGGTTGGGTTTTTATAGCATATCAACCATTGTAGGTTAATTGATGTCAAATACTGTTGATACACAGCATATATTAAGTATATGTGATTTGTCAATAAATTTTGTACATAACATTTTTAAATAAGCCAGTCCTCTTTTTTGAACACAGTTAAATGGCTTCTAGTATTGCTATGCAACAGTAATAATCTAACATAAGTCATTTGTTTGCACACGGTTTGTTCTATTTGACCCATAGATGGAACCCTATCAGGTGCTACCACTTCGGGCCAGAGTGGACATGGGAAGAATGGCAATAAAGGAGTACTTCACATTGTCCAAATCTGGAAGGCTGGAGCTTTGCCATCAGATGGTTTAATGTCTTATCCAGGACACTCGTTGTTGCAGTCTTACTCCTCTGCAGAGATGTAGTCGGTGTATTCTACTGCCCTAACTGACTGGGTTTATCTAATATTAAGGAATAGCATACAATCATATAGTTTTATCAATTTAGTGCATTTCTATAGTTAACAGTAACTAATAATAATCATAATTAAAATAAAATATATTTCTTAATACAAGTAAGTATTCTTAATACAAATACGTGGTGCCTTCAATAAGTTTCCAGATTTTTTGTACAGGCATTTAAAATTTTCGAAGACTCTTGAAAATTCAGTATGCTTTTGCTGTACATCTTATGAGATGACTGGCGAATTCTTATGATTTCAGGCTCAAATGAACACCTACAGCAGAAATTGGAATACACTCTACTAAACCCTGATTGTCACAGCCGGTGAATTTCAAAAATGCAATCTGGACAGGAGGACACTTTAGAAGAACGATATGCAATAAAATTCTGTTTTAAATCTGGAAAAATACCATAGAAACGTATGGAATGCTTCAGACAGCTTTTCGACCATCTTGCATGAATCGAGCATCAGTTTTTGAGTGGCATAAGAGATTCAAGGAAGGCAGGGAGTCTGAGGTGTGGGAGGAGTAAGGAAGTCAATACACCAGAGTTGACTGGCCAAAGAGTTGGGGTTAGGTTTACTATGTTGAGGTTTTAATGGAGTTCCGGAAGAGATTCCTTGGGAAGAGGCCAGCACTCTTCAAATCGGGTCAGAGGTATTTCCAGCAGGACAATGCACCAGTCAACAACTCCATTCTTGTCACAGACTATTTGACCTAGATGGGCATCAAGACAGTTCCCCACCCTCCCTATAGTCTAGACCTTGCTCCCTGTGACTTTTGTTTATTCCCTAAGCTCAGAGGCTGTCGTTACGAGACAATTGAGGAGAAGAAAGAGGCTGTGACGAAGGTCATTGCAGTCGGGGGAAATTACTTCGAAGGGGACTAGAGTTTTATGTGTGTACTATCAATAAAAGTTTCCATACGAAAAAAGTCTGGAAACCTATTCACTGATCCTCGTAGTTTATATGTAATTATATGGTTTCAAGTAACTATTCCCATTCAATAATAATAATGATTTGATTGATCAGAGTTATTTGGTTTCAAGTATTGCAAACAATTATTTGGTTTCAAATAGTTAATAATGATTATCTTTACATACTTATAGTTTCAAGTAAATATTGTTAATACAAATATTTTTTGTCACAGTTACATAGATTCAAGTATTCCTTTCAAACAGATCTATTTGTCTCAGAATGAAACCCTAACAGGTATTGCTATTCCGGGTCAGAATGAACCTGGGAGTAATGGCAATGAAAGTGTACTCAACACTTCCCAGATCTAGAATACTTGAATTTCACATCCGGATGCATTTGAATCACACACAGGACATCACTTTTTTTTATGGATCTTCCTTAAATTGCAGATGTTACAGTCAGCGTATTTTAAACTCTGTCAACAGAAATATCAGGCAAACTCAACCTCCATAATTAAAAACCACTTAACAAAAACACAAACGTTCTAAAAGAACCTTACAAAACTTCAGAAAAGAACCAACATGCAGTGAGTTAAGTAAAATAAGTAAAATTATATTAGAAAAAAATAATGCCAGTCAAAGAAAAAAAAAACATTAAAAATTGATCAATGGAAAATACAAGATCAGCAATAGACTCATTATGTAAAATAAAACATAAAGAAAATTGTGCCTTTATAGCACTAGATATCAAAGATTTCAATCCATCAGTTAGAGAGGCTATTAGGAGGTTAACTTTACCTCATAAATACGTAAAAAATGATGAACGATCAATTAAATAACATTAAACACAACCAAAACATCCTATCATTCGACAAGGAAACAATATGGGTTATGAAAGGTGCACAAGTCACCTTAGACGTAACTATGGGCAGCTACGACGGAGCTACAAATTGTAAGCTTGTAGGGACATGCATATTAGCAACATTAGCAATGACACTAACAACGACACAGGTCAATACAAATAATCTTGAAAAACTCAAACAGACCAAAAACACATTGTAAGAAAAATGCTCAAAACCATTTAAACAAATAGGATTCGGTATAGATATAAAAATGAATAAAAACAAAAAAATACTTTTCAGATTCAACTTTTAAACTAACAAAAGAAACCTACCAACCATTTAGAAAATAAAACGACAGCCCACATTACATACTCATCGTCCCAAACCATCCACCAACCTTAACCAAATAAATTCGGCAATTCACAGGCCACAGATAATCTGACAACTCATAGAACGAAACTATCTTCAATAAAACTAGAGAAGTCTACGAAGCAGTCCTGAAGAACAGTGGGTTCTTGCAGCACAAAAAGTAGAAATAGAAACATCATTTGGTTCAAATCATCGTACAATAAAAATATAAAAGCAAACGCAGGAAAAATATTTATAAAACTAATAAACAAACACCTCACTACATTAAACACACAACACAAAATATAAATAAATATTATAAAACTCAGCAACTGAATCACTGAAAACTTCTGCAAATAATTAAAAAGACACAATAAAAACATCTATAAAGCATTGAAAAAAAAACTAATAAGAACAACAACAATAATAAATACCTGCAGCAGCAAATTAAAATCAGAAAACCACTTATATAGAAATTGCCTATAAACAAACGACTCATATAAAGACGCCACAAGATCAAAAGAAAACACAGAAAAGAAATATATATAAGTAACAGAAGATCCTAGGTAACAGAAGAAATGTTCACAAAACATTTAACAATAAAAAATACAAACATGGCACAATACTTTCTCGACACATGTCAAACAAATCAAACTAACACATACCAAAAATAACCTGGAAAACACTGGAAGACACTTACAGGAACCCCTCAAAACATTGTAATCTTTCCCAGTTTTTCGGAGACATATTGAAGTAACATGTTAAAATGTACTTCTAAAAGAAAATTAGCAAAAATAATAACAAATAAAATTCAAATATATTGATAAAATCATCAAACTTATCAAATGCTGTGTATTTAGGCAGCTTATTTTCATTAACACAATAAAATTTGATTGTATATCTTAGATTACTGAGTGGCACGACTTGAGCTTTAATTCTTTTCAGGTGATTTTGACATGTTTTATTGTTTACACTGCAGTTATCAATTTCATTTTGTACAAAAGATATCGTTCTGATTAATTTTTCTTTATAATGTTACAGTAATATTTCTCCGAGAGGGAGAGCGGACGTCCCTAAAGATGTCAATTTTATTTGCTTTCTGTACTAATCATACTTTTTTGATTAATCTAACGCAAGATTCTAGGACACGGCCTACATGAAGGTTGGGTACATCTCAGAGGGGGTGGTCTTGTAGATGTCAATCTTTTTACTTTATGAAAGTATGAGATTTTACTTATCAAATTCAACTTTTAAATTCAAATTTAAAATGTTTCAGACAGAAGCAGTTTGTCCCTCTCCTCTTAAATATCTTTAAAGGCTCCGTAAGGCCAAGGATATTCAAATACAAAGTTTCATTGAAATGGACACATTACCCTAAACAACACACACACACACACACATATATATATATATATATATAAGTAAAGTTGCCGACCGTAGTCGAGGGTGACCCGAAGGCTCCTTTTCGATAGCTACAACACCGAGGCGTAGGGGAGGGCGCTACTCCTTTCCCTGGATTTCTCCACTTTACCCTTGATCCTTACCTTATAATGCTGAGTGTTAAGCAAGGTATCATCAAGTACCATTTTTTGAGTCTTTGGTATGACTTGACGTGGGATTGAACCCAGGTCTCCCAGGCCATTGGCGAACACTCTCTCTCTCTATATATATATATATATAAGAGAGAGAGAGAGAGAGAGAGAGAGAGAGAGAGAGAATAGAAAGTGGTAAGTAAATTTCATATGAGATAGATAAGTAAAAAAACTATCAGGCTAGAGTGATTGAATGAGAGAGATGAACCACATGAGGTAAATTGATATAAAAAAGAAAATAAATATCAATCTAATCTTTTCTACCACCACGCACTTTATCAGAGGCATACAAATACACATATGCACACATTGTATGTGTAGTTGTGTACATGAGTGGGAGCGAAGTAAAGAAAGTTCTATCCCGCATTTTTTTTTTTTTTTTTTTTTTGGAATTACTTTTTTTCCCCTGGGATCATGATTTAGTTGTTATTCAATTTGGTGTCCAATGACCTTTCAATGGATCACGATTCATTAGAACTTTTTTCTTACTGTTTTTTTCTTTTTTAAAGAAAATAAAAACTCCTTTGAGTTGGTAAGGGAACCTTCTAGATTGTTCTCTATTCCACACTACTTCATCGCTCGGAGTGATAAATGCAATTGAGGGTTTTTCGTCTTTCACCATTTCATCTTTTCAACGTATCAGATTTTTTGATTATTCTCTGAAAATAATACTAATAATACCCTAGCATTTAACATTAAGGAAGGCACGCGTTGGTTCATTCCTTTGTTTTCATGGTAAATACATATATATATATATATATATATATATATATAAAATCCAATAAGAATGTCACACTATCATTGCCCAATAGATGTGTTTATTTTCTGATCTATTTTTGTCTATCCCATATAGACAGCTAAACAGTTTCATACAAATCTACCAAATATATCAACAACTGTTTTTCAACGGAAACGCTGATTCCTTATGTAAACGTTTGACTTTATAGGATTAGATATACGTGCGTATATATATGATCACATACAGGGAGTGGTCGAGCAGTATAGATAATGAATATTTAATTAACTTTCTTAAACTTTGTAATTTAAAATATGAATGAAGATTTGTGAACGTCTTGGCCACTTATGAAATAGATTGATGATACATCGACATTTAGACATCAGACTTAGCCTCAAATCTTCCTCAAGATATATCTATGCCAAATCTCGAAACTTTATCATCAGCAATCTAGATTCTTTTTGAACAAAAGTTTGGGGCGAAACACAGAGTTCAACAAGTGCGACATTCTCCATATTCGTCAATTCCTGGCTTTGTGTGACTATTTTCTGGTTATCTCAACTGAAAACCCATTTCAACAGTAAAACTTAAGGGTGTGGAGGACACGAAATGAAATACGACTACACAGCCTCACTATATATCCAAAGACGAAATTTTGGGTTGCTTTACTTTAGGGAAATTTCGTTGGAATAAGTGTGTTGAATGGTGACGGGACTATTTTGAAGAAAATTAACGTTTCCTTCATTGTTCATTTCTATCTCGGTAAATACAGTATTAGCCTTGATACTTTTAAACATACTATTTACACAAAGAAATTATTCTCTCTCTTTCTCTTTCTCCAAGTCTATCTCTATCTCAATCACTCTCTGCCCCCCTCTCTCTCTCTCTGTCTTTCTCTGTCTCTCACTCTCTCTATATATTTTATGTATATGTATATATATATATGAACATGTGTGTGTATCGCAACTCTCTTTGCCGCGGTCAGGAAGTAACACAGTTAAATTTTGAGGCAGTGAATAAAAGTTTTTCTTCTCCGATATTGGTTGCCTAAGACTAAAGAACCCAGTATGCCCTACAATTTATTAATAGCAATGAAGGTGGTGTCATGCGTTTACAAGTGGATTCATGAAAAATGAAATGCAAATTGCCTATTCCAGAATTTGAACTCGGATTGTCAATTCCACTTTATACGACGATAACCGTTACGCAAAACGCACCTTCAAAACGCGTGCGAGATGAAAAGAATACGGGGAAATTTATCAAAATGCTATTAAAGCAACTTGCTTTCTACTTTCTCTCCCACTCTCTTATATATATCTAATATATATATATATATCTCATATATATATATCTCATATATATATATATATATATATATATATATATATATATATATATATATATATATATATAACCCATGTTATTTATAGCTCTTCCCAGACGTGGTCTTTAATGTGGATGTATAAATAAACACAAACTGTTCCGTACCGGTTGCCCTTTCCCAATAAGAGTCTCCAGCACACATGCGTGGCGCTTCACACAAATCACCTACTCTGTCCTCCCCCTTTTATTTGACCGCCCACGGACCGTCATCAATGTCCACTATTTATGACATGAAGCGTGCCACAAATGTCAATTCTGTGATAAAATTGCCCTGTGAACGTGCAGAAAGGTTACGTTAACTGGTCGCTGAAATTGTGGACGAACTATTGGCCACTCAGCCATGAAAGGTCAGTGATGAATGTTGTGTCTTTTCGAAAGCCAAAACAAAAAAAAATCTATGAAAAAAAATAAGTAACGCTGAAGGGTATGAAGTTTGATCTATGGAGTGATTTTCTTTTTTATTCTATGCAAATAGGCTGATTATAAAACCATGAAGTTAGGATACAGATATCATAAGTTATACTGCTTTTTCCTTCTTTGAGACTGTAGAGTAATTAATAAAGAAAACTTTTTGCTATACATGTGAGCTGTGTCGAGAAAATAATGAGCTGACTGAGCGACACTTTTTGTTATAAACTTATTAAAAATCGACTTTATCGCTTTTGAAATATTGTCCTCTGGAAGCTGAACAACGATGAAAACGTTGTTCTCTCTTCTTTTAAGAATGTTAGAAGACGTCAACTAAAATTGATTTCGGTTGGTTCGCCACAACATACTGCACGTTACCAACAGTTCCCAAATAGCTACAACAGAATTAAGTGTTGATTTCTTAATTTTCACGTTATAATTATTATTATTATTATTTTTTTTAGTTCGAAGGAGTTCGAGAGGCTGTGGTATTATAGGAGTATTCTTCTTTTTACCTTAAACTCGTTCATTGAAAGTTAAGTTCTTCAGATGCATTTTTGCGCTTATTTTTCGACCATTTAGTTCGTTAGGCCAAATGACATGAACAGTCTAATGATTCAAATCTAATTTATCGTCCATAATTCTTACCGTCAAACATCAAACAGATCAATTGAAAATACTAATCTTTGTCGTATAATCTTCAATTAGTGAAGTGACCAGTCGACCAGAACGGAGTTTATCCTTCACAATCCTTCAGTAATCAAAAACGCCTTGTACCACTTAAGAAAAGCTATGCTTGAAATTGAACACCAACTCCACTAAACTTGTTTTAAGTTGTCTCAAACTCATTTTCCTGAAAATTGATGTAGAATTTTAATCCTATGATGCTTTCTGGTTAACTAATTTGATTTTCGTGATACACTTAGTCCAATTAGTCAGCCCACTTGTAATAATTCTAGATTACTCAGCTAACCATGATTTCTGAGAGGCAAACATCAATTGAATATTTTCACACATGTTCAATATCAAAACTGATCGGCTGATTTTTTTAATCATAGTTGCCACTGTAAAAAGTTTTAAAAAATCAGATCGAACTTTCATGTTCTCAATGTACTGAACTCGTATATAAAAACTTTGGTTCTTAAAACGAATGTAGATTTAGAAAAACAAATTAACAAAAAAAAAAAAAAAAAAAAAAAACATTACCAATACTTTTCTCAGTAACTTCTTATCATCTATCAATCTTTTCTTTGCAAACACGAAGCTATATAAGTTCTTCATAAATGCATAAATATGCGTGTTAAATTAGAATCAGTTAATTTCACACTAGCATCGATATATATATATATATATATATATATATATATATATATATATATATATATATCAGTGATGACTCTTAGTCATGATCGAAATTAACCGCCAGAAATTGTGTACTCAGGCTCATATTTTTAATACAAATTACTACATATATATATTTCGCATACACGGTCAGGTATTATTGGCGCCAAGCAAATTTGCAAATAACTTTGTTAACAAGCAAATTCATCCTTTTAGCAGAAATAAAACACATGCGGAATTAATAGACGGGCGACTTGAAGCTTTTTTTATTTTTAAAAGTATAAGTGTGTGTGTGTGTGTGTGTGTGTGTGTGTGTGTGTTTAAAATGTAGTTAGTAGCTGGCATTTACAATGTGACTGTCCCAGGTTAAATTTCTGTAGAAGTCGCCACAAGAATCTGTGATGTTAATGTTTTAATTTTGGGGTCCGTGGAATAGATCACATACCCGCACAAGTACACGCAAGCATGCGCAGAAATTAGATGGGGTGGGATTTTTTTAGGTATAATGTCATATTATTTTCCCTCATATAAAATCATAGTAAACAGAAAAATATTTAAAGTCAATATGTAGCTCTTAAGTTGAAATAAAAATATATTCATTGAAAAAGATGAAGTAGAAGACATTTGAGATTTTTAAAGATGATTTTTATTTTTCATGCAGAATTCTAGTCGTTTGCATCACATTTTTAAAAGAGTTTCGTTTATTTTTTTGAGTGTTAATTTACTCGAGTCCGAAATATTTAACCACGTTATTTTTATTTTGGCATAATATCATTATGAACGTTGTCAGCAACATTTATCTAAATCAGCATTTTACGGTATGAAAATTAAAAAAAAGTAATGGTTGGTTGTGTTTTAAGGCATATCAACCCTTGTAGGTTATTTAATGCCAAATTATGTTTATTTTTTTTTGTGTATATATATATATATATATATATATATATATATATATATATTTGATTTGTAAATGAATAGTTTGTTGGTAACGATTTTTAAGCGAGCCCAAGTTCATTTGTTTGAACACTGTTAAATGATTTCAAACACTAGTAAATGTATTCAACACTATTTATTCGTGTGCCCACAGTTAAATGATTTCAAGAATGGCTATGGAATATTTATGATTCAATTTAACATGTCATTTGTTTGCACACAGTCAACTGGTTTCAAGTATAGAAATTAGATCAAATAAATAATTTGATTTTACCCAAAGATGGGATCCTAACAAGCACTATTATTCCAGGTGGAGGTGGACATGGGAGTAATGATTATGAAGGGGTATTTAACATTGCTCAAAACTCCACGTCAGGAGCCTCACCATCAGATGTAGTTTAGTGTCGTATCCAGAACGCTCTGGGTGAGGGATCTTAATTCTCTGCAGAGATGCAGTCGGCTTATTCTACTCCTCAAGTTGACTGGGCTACCAAAGTTATAAAAGATGATGAACTGAACTATTCATTCATGAATGTTCGAGTCAGGACAATCAAAATCAAGGACACATGACTTGTTCGCTTTTATTCTTTTATATTTTCGAAATAGATAAACTTTAGAGGATATGACTTTTTGCTGAACTCACTTATATATATAAACACACACACTCACACACACACACACACACACACACATATATATATATATATATATATATATATATATAAAGGTATTTTTGTGTTTACACAATTTAATCAAAGCAATAAAAAGACCCAAAGTTCAGTTTATGATGGGACTAAAAACATAAAACGCAAAAAAAAAAAAGTGTGACAATCTAGATGCCCGGTTACATTCAGCACTCAACCGAGCTAAATCAAGGAAAATATCGTGTAAAACAAAACAAAAAAAAAATCAGAAAATTTTTTTTCCATCCTGAATATTTCTCATATTTTAAAAAATTATTTTACATGATATATATAACTCGATTTAGCAATGTTGAGTGAGGAACAAAACTGGTCAGCTAGCTTCTCCCTTTTTCTTTTTCTTTTTATAATTTTTTGTTTCTACATGAATAAAACTGCTGGTCTTTTTGTTGCTAGCACTCTGGTGAAGGAATTTTCGGCTGCCGCTCGCATAATGCAAAACTCTTCGAAAGAATTGAGCACTCTGGTAGCCGATAGGGTATAAAAATGTAAATAAACGGCTGCTGCAGTTAATACATAATACCTTAAAAATTCCCTTAGCCGAGCGGTCCGAGACGTAGTCTAACGTAAAGTTGGATGGGTTTCGATCCAGTGTCCTACGTGTCTAGCTACACCGAAGAGTTCTGATAGAACGAAACAGTCTCTCTGTGGATGACAATATATATATATATATGAACATGCTACACACTCACATATATACATGTGTGTGTGTGTGTGTGTGTGTGTGTGTGTGTGTGTGTGTGTGTAGCATGTTTCGCTCAAAACAATTAACTATATCTAATCAATTTTTTGACGTTTTACCACATTTCTTAAGTTTGTTTCATGTTCATACAAAAATAACCCGTATTTTCTCCCAAACGTTTCTCACTATGGTTGGTGATTTTCAAAGGTATGAATCTGTTCTTTTTTAAAATTCAAGTGGAACGTTTTTTATTAAACACTTTCATAATAACGTAAGAAAAGTTACTTAAAATAATAACTTGACATTACAGAAAAAGTAAACATTCAAAATCTCTCTACACATTAGATAGAAAGTCATTCACTCGATATTAAAGAAAAAGTGATATCTTCATTATACCTTTGAAAAGGACCGATGAGGTTTCAGGGAATTTAGATTTACTCAAGACTAAACGTATTGATAATATAGGAAGATTACAGTAAATGATTGCATATGTACACAATATGATGAATTCATAAACAGGCTCAAGAATAAATGATGTATCAACAGTACTCAGGCCTCCCATGAAAACACCCTACAACTCCTACTCTTTACTCTCTCAGTACAGGCGGAAAATACTATCCAGTGAAAGATTACGAGACGCTGATGCTTTTAAAAAACTTATCCGTATTTACCAACCCCTCCGCTCGGGCAGGATATGACACAAGGTCAATTTTAAAGCGGAGTTTAACAGGTTTGAATTCAGAGTTTTCCTTCTCCTAGACTAGTTGCCTCACCAAGGGTGAAGAACCTAGTCTGTCCTACTATTTACCCATAGCTGGAGGGAGAATAATTGGATTCATACCTTTCCCAAGGTTATGTGAAATGCAATTAGCTTGGTCCAGGATTTGAACTCGTGTCGCCGTGTCCATTTCCTACGAAGATAACCATTACACCACGGACATCTCCAAAAAATACTTTTAAAATTTTATCAAAATATCTACTCGCTACGAGCGTGCAACACTCAAAATGCGTATTATTCTTCAGGTTGCTGCATTTTCATCTTCCGTCAATATATTTTTCATAGACTGGTTGCCCCTCAAAACTGTCAGCTGACATGTAGGCATAAAGAGAGATGAACTAAGTTCTTGCAGTATAATAGCTATCGTAGTAGAAAATATACAATTTGATTCGTGTTCAAATCCTGGATGAGGCTGTTTGCATTTCCCATAGTACTAATATCCTTGGGGAAAGTATGCATCCAATTTTTCTCTCAAATTTAAATCGTTAGTAGCATTCTGGGATCGATTGTGCTCAGTATCCTTTTATATTTAAAAATTTGATTCGATAACAATGTATATATTTAAAAGAAATAAATGATATATAAACTTGAAATAACACTTTTATCAACTAGCACCTACACTGGTAATTTTATATTGTAGAGATCATTCTGTGTGTGTGCGTGTGTGTGTGTTATCTATGTGCGTGTGTGTGTGTCATAGGGATGAATAATAATGTATGAATCAAAGCCATTTGTATGTGCATAATTTACGGAACACATCCGCTAAGAGCGGGATGTAATACAAGCTTAATCCTTCAATGGAATACAGCTGGTTTGAATTGAGAATTTTCCTTCTCTTTGATTGGTTGCTTTACCAAAATTAAGGAACCCAGTCTCACCTGTTATTTAGCTATAACAGTAGTGAGTACAGGCGTACTCATAAGCAAAATGAAACGAAAGCAGCCTTGCCAAGGATTTGATCTCGGGTTCCTGATTCCATTTCCTACGACTGGAGCCAATTCGTTCAACGTATGTATATTTATGTACATGTGTTTTGCATAAAAATCTTTGCTAATTTCTTCTTCCAGCATGTACGTGATGATATATTCGTATTTTACATGCATACTTACACTTCCATACATACAAATAAACGGACATATATATATATATAAATCTTGTCTATTGATGTTCGCAAGAAATAAATGAAGAAAGAAAGAAAAAGAAGAAACTGGAAAATTGATATCTTATTTCTATTTTTGACGAGAACTGCAAAAATCTCCTGTCGACATAATGTTTCTTTTCATCTTAACAAACAAATCGGAGACGCTTTTCCTACAAAATAATTTAATATAATCAAATTTACATTTTCGCGACGACAATATCTTGATGTAAACTCAGGAAACAGGAAGTAAAATTAGAAAATAACGATGACGATACCACTTCCTGTCAGCTACGTAAATAACGACTGCGACAAACAAAAACCCTAATTTCAAGAAGCATATTCTTATCATAACTCTTTTAAGGCCGTTGTTTTCATGTCACATTTTTCGAATGATAATCCAGGACTGATTTCAACTGCAGCAGTCCACAGCTTAATCTCGAAAATCAATACTTATATATGCAGTTTTCACAAGATCCTCTATAAACATGGCTTTGTGTCATATTTAACTGGCCAAGTAAGTAATTGGAGAATTGTTATGGTTTGAAATTTGATGAATTGCTTGATTAATTTCAACCGCATGTCAACCTATCTATGGTTATTTTATACCAAGAGGTTTAAGAATTACTTTCATTGTACGTTCCTATTAACATTTTTGAGCAGTTGTTTCTGATGGAATAGGTATTTTCTTGGGACGGATCTATTTGACGCATGGATGGTTTCATTGTGTTTTTTAATTGAATCTTTTTATTTGTCTAATTATTAGTTTGCACAAAGTTATAATATCAAGTACCCCTTTATAAGTCAGACTAGTCTTACTCACCTGTATCTCTGCAGAGGAGTAAGACACCCCCACAACAAGCGTCCTAGATATGACATTAAATAATCTGATGGTGAGGATTCAGTAATGCTGAGGCTTTGGGAATGCAGAGTACCCTATCATTGTCATCGCTCTCAGGTCCACTCTGGTTCTGTGTGGTAGCAACTGATAGGGTTCTATCTATGGGTCAAATAGAACTATTAGACCATTTAACCTGACAGAAGACAAATAACTTATGAACTGAAATAGAACTGTTTGATCATTAAATTATGGGTAAACAAATGACTGAGTTTGATTAAATTGCTAGGGATACATTGCAATGATTGGAACCATTTAACTATGTGCCAACGTATGAGTAATGCTGAATAGAATAATTTGTGTTAAATAGCAATGTTGGATATTGACTTGAAGATCTCTTTTGACATGCCGCGTAAATTGTGGGAGTAGCATGCTGAAACAAACAACAAAAAAAAAAAAAAACAGAAAATAGACCTGTTTCCTAAAGTACAAAAAGATGTAGGTGTTTCCCCTATGAAAGTGCTGCGTAAATTTCGTGGGTGGCATTCTAGTCTACGTACAGCGCATAGATGGTAGACTGGAGATGTTATCACGAGAATTTTCGGGGATTTCCGGAATATTATATTACAGGCAGAGACGAGTGGTGACAAGAAGACCATGGAAGGCAGCTACTAGACTTCACGTAACTCTAGGCTCTGCCCTGCGCCATAGTGCCCTAGGTTGAGAATTGAGAAGAAACTAAGATGATTTAATGTCTTTAGATGGCTCTGTACCAGTCTCACAAAAGTAGAGAACGAAGACGAAAAGGCAGAAGAGGGTTCACAGCAGATTCGTACCTCAGCTCCTGGGTATATGCAATCTCAGCGATCTTATACCTTCTCTCACACTACACGTGCGTACATTTCAGGTAATAAAAGGAAAAGAAAAAAAGCAGATTATATTTTTGTACATCGGCGTTGTTGTCTTTCTCTGCTATACAACAGCAATACAAGTAGCCACTTCACTGTGTGCAAGCAAATGATTAATACTAGATAGAATTATAAGTGGTAGATTGGAATAATTTAAACAATTTAACTGTGTAGATGCATTAGCAGTACGAGAGTGGAAACAAATTAGTTCTTATTCAAAAATGAAATTACCTACAAACTATTCACTTCTAAATTATATATATATATATATATATATATATATATATATATATATATATATTAAATGTATGCAAACAAATGACTCATGTTATTACTGTAATATAGTGATACTTGAAACCATTTAACTGTATCCAAACAAATAATTACTTGTAAATAGAAATATTTGTATTAGATAGAAATACTTGAAAACATTTAAGTGTGTTCAAAAGAATGACCTCAGGCTCGTTTAAAAATGTATCTGCAAAATGAGATAAAAAATCATATTGATTTGATATATATTTAGAATTTGTATTTGGCACTAAATAACGAACAATGGTTGATATGCCATCAAACCAAACCAAACCAAACCATCCTTAATAATTCAAATAATTTTCACGCAGTTACATTTTGATTCATTCGCAGTTATATGGTTTCAATAACTATTTCTGTTCAATAATAATCATTTGTTTTCAAACAATTACATGATTATATTTCGTAAACAATTATAGCTTCAAGTAATTTTTCTTAATGCAAATAATTTGCTCTAATTTATATAGTTTCAAGTAACTCGTAATAATAATCCTTAGTAAACAATTGTAGGATGTCAAGTGTTCCTACCAAATACGAATCATTTTCAAACAGATCTATTTTACACGTTGATAGGAGCCTAACAAATACTACCACTCGGAGTCAGAGTGGACCTGGGAGTAATGACAATGAAGGAGTACACTATCCTCAGATTACTATTAGATGAAGTTTAGACATACCCAGGATACTTCTTTTGAGGTAGGGTCTTACCTCTCGGTAGAAAATACAATTGTTTTCTAAGCTCCACCAACAGGGCGTTATTTGGAATATGAACAACTAGTGTAATTGTTGCACATGGTCTTGCAATCTCGGGAGATGGTCAGTGGGGCTTAGAGTACGCTGGTGTATCCTCGGCAAAAGGATAAGACTCTCCTTAAAAGAAAATATTCTAGGTATAACATTAGACTTCGTCTGAAGGTGAAGTTCTTTTCTGGATATTTTTGGAGTTTGGAGTAATTGTTCATTACCGTTAATCTGAGGTAAATTCTTACCAAGAATGGTAATACCAGTCAGGTTTCCATCTATGGTCAAACAGATCTGTTTAGAAATTAATCGTATTTGATAAATCTGTAGGAAAAAACATCTTATGAAGCAGCTACATACAAAATGTAAATATGAATGCGATTCCTAAAACTCTTGACATAAAATAGCCCAAACGGATTGGCTTGCCACGAAAATCAATCAGTGAATCAATCATTTATTCTGCTATCGTCATTATGAATTTTCAATAAAGATAAATACAAGAATGGCGAATTATCAATTCCCGTCATTATTATCTTTTTGCAATCTATATTAATGATTTGTAAATATTTATTGGTCTCTCCTCTAAAACCTGCCACTTTAATGTAGATCTATGATAACCATAATTAGTGAATTTAAGGGAAGTTTGGACATAAAATAAAAAAGGACTAATAAACAAGAATCACCAGGCTGCTATATTGTTACAAAGCATACGTAACGGTACAAAATCAATTTTTTTTAAATTTCAAAAGAACAAAAACAACAAATTATTTGTTTAACAAAAGTAATTATTTGAATTTAATCAAACATTACCAAATAGATTTATAGTGATGTGTCTTCCACGTAGAAATATTAAATAATAAGTTCATATCATTGCAATGTTAAAACTAACAAAGCATACACATAACAACAATAGTAGTAATGATAATAATAGAACTTAGAAATAAAATTAGATCGTTCAATCTAGGTTAGAGCACAAGATCTAATTTCAGTGTATGAAAAGAAAAGAGTAGTCACTCAATTGAATTTCCTTTCTAACAGATTAAAGAATTCAAGTAAAGGAAAGTGAAAACTCTACCCAGAACCTTGCTAGTGAGTAAAAAGAAAAAAGGATAAGAAAAATAAAATTGACTGCAATGCAAATTATTACCGGAGTCATCTAAACAATCCAAAAACATCTGGAAAAGAGACCGGGGCAACGGGAAATCTGAGCAAGGAAACCGTTCAGAATAGAGCGCTGCTGAGATAAGCGAAAATACTGAGAAGAGTTCTTGGGAGTTGAGGAGACTTGCTGTCAATCGGATGAGTGTAATAATAATAACGTTTTTGAAATTCATCTTATTTTTTCGTGACCGTCACGGTAACCGCATGATTTAAGGAGGATTAGAACTCCGACCCCAACTACAGCATTACTAAAGTCAGCACGAATTCCTAGAAGCATCCCGGAGATCTGAGAAGATTTGCTGTTACTCAGACTCCAGTGAAGAATCTCCAATGGGAAAAACTGGCACGGTGTAATAATAATAATAATAATAATAATAATAATGATAATCAAATAGATGTGTAGTTTTGCTCACGCACCCCCCCCAAAAAAAAACAAAGCTGTCATCGACAAAGCAAACATAAAAAGGACAAAAAAAAAAAAAAAGAAAAGAAAAGAATAAATCAAAAAGAAAAAGAAGCACAGAAAATGGGAAAACAAACTAACTCAAGATTTTATTTCTCCACTATAAATTACAAAGCTGAACACCAGTTGCTTTCGAGATCGTAATTAATTTCAGAATAAATGCATCTTTCACGGTCCACCGATGAATCTGCTCTGCAGGATAAAAGTTAAAGTTGGACTATATATCGTCCTCCATCCCTTTTTTTAAAAATATTGATCACGCTGTCTCTTCTGGCTTCTGAATCCATGCAAAAATCTCTTGTGAAGATCATCTTCATTCTGTCCTTGTTGACACTAGCGACGTTCCACAATTGTGACTGTAAAAGAAAACAGCACAAATAAATTTAAAAGAAAACTGCCCAAAATATTGAGCAAGATTAGTAAATTAATCTATTTGGTAAAGTGATATTTCTGGCAAATAATTACCTAAATCATTCAATACAGATAACAGTACTATTACTACCCTCTCACTGTCTCTGTCTCGTCCCCCTCTCTCTCTGCGATTGACTAATCGATTTCAATACAATGAACGAATTTTTATCCCATACCACCCCACTAAGGTTACTTTCATCATTTATGAATATTGTTACAAGGCTTTATTAAAATCCAACCAGCCAACAGAATTCACTTAAACAGGCGCCAATTTTGACCGTATATTCCTTAAACCTATTCCAAGCAAAACAAAAAATCAATAATAATAATAATAATAATAATAATAATAATAATAATAATAATAATAATAATAAGAAGAAGAAGAAGAAGAAGAAGAAGAAGAAGAAGAAGAAGAAGAAAATAATTATAAGACCATGAAGATGGAATTAAGGAATTATTATTTCATTTACCGGTGGTACTTAAGAATGGGACCGACACATCTTGGCACCATTTATACGCGCAATGCAAGTCTCTTGTGACCTCATGGCGCTTCTTCAGATTAAAGATACTTAGGTTGACAATTACAGATGAAAAAGAAATTAACCCAACCAATTTTCTGCTATCTCCCTACGGACACTTGAGTCATCTATTTCAACAACAACAACAACCCAATCTCCTGCATATTTTTTATTCTGAAGTGATCAATCGTCTACGTTAATAAATGGAAAGAGTTTGTCTGTCTTTTCTATTTAGACAGTAAGCTTGAAGGAGAAATACCCAAATTGGTAGGGTTTGGTTTCTTTGTTTAACGACAAATCAATCTTTGAGGTTATTTAATGCTAAAGCCATTCTTATGTGGTGATGCTACTTAACCCTTAGCTGGAGGGATAAGAGAGTACATACCTTTCCCAAAGGTATCTGTCCAAAACTGAATGTGATAGCTAAACTACAGTTTGAAAAATTGGAGTGGATACTTAATCCAACTTGATGAAATTTTTCATAGAAATGTTGCTTTTCAGGCGTTAAGAAGGGTTTTCACAAAGCGAGCGTCTCAAACAGAAGCACACACAAAAACTAAACAATGAGAAACCAAGTTGCTGTAAAAAGTATCTTATCGTACAAAATTTAAATTTCCAAACTAAAAGAACAAGTTACGAATTATTTGTCCTACTAAAAAATATTTCCATTCAATTAAACCTTACGAATTGGATTTATTAGTGGCTTTTCAAGTTAGTTATATGAAGTAAATTCATAAAGTTACTGCCTATTTACTAAAACACACATAAAAGATTAAATTATTAATTAATCTTAATTATTAATTAATCGATATTTCTGTCATGTGGATCTATTCTTTATTGTAACAGTTTCCGTTTGCAACCGTTCATTGTAAATCTTTGATTGACAAATATTCTTAATTAGATATCATTTTAACAAATTAAAAAAATGTATTTTTGCTATTCGTCTATTAGTCTCGTAGTATCTGCGATTCAAACTTGACTTCTTACCCAGCGGACACAGGAAATTCAACTCGTATATTTCTTTACAAATTCCCACTGATTTTTTCACAGAATAGTATTAACTTCTTAAAGAAAGAGAAAAGCATAGGCGATAAATAACCGGCTCATTGGCCTAGTGGTTAGAGTGTTCGCCAATGGGCCGGGAGACCTGGGCTCAATCCCTGCTCGCGTCACACCAAAGACTTGGTACTTGATACCTCCTTTCTTAACACTCTGCAATTTAAAGTACGTATCGAGGGTAAAGTGGAGCAATCCAGGGAAAGGAGTTGCACCCTACCCTACACCTCGGTGTAGTAGCTATTGAAAAGGGAGCCTTCTGGTCGCCCTCGACTACGGTCGCCAACTTTACTTTTACTTATCTTTTATCGTAATAATTACCGTTTGTAACGATTAGGAGTAAATATTTTGATAAAGATTATAAAATAAATTTATTAGAATTTGTCTGTGATTCAAGTTTTGACCTCTTAAAATCGGCGTACTTCAGATAGTAAATGTCTGTGGGATCTGAAAAACAAAGAAATAATAATAGATTACCGTAGGGTAATCGAGGAGTGGCAATCAAACAAGAGTGTTTACATGTTCTTCAGAATCCAAGTTATGGCTCGCAGATCCACTTAAATTTATATACATCATAACCATTACAATAATTTCTGCTTGAATGTACATACACCAAAACTTTCTTTTATTTCTAATCCGATAAACAAGAATTTAGATTTAAAAAAAAAAAGTAGCTATGAAATTAATACAATAGCCGCGATGAAAGAACTCATTTTATTGTGTGTGTTGTACTGTTTCTCTTAGAAAATAATGTTTCTCCTCTTACTTTTCATGATGGGCGACTAATGTAAAATTCAGAAATGTTTACGTTCTTAAACATTCAGTTGGTTTTACGTTTATATTAGAGGTTATATAACTATAAATCTAAGAAATATGACGATTGCTTTTCCATTTGCAACCCTATTCAATATGTCTTGATTTTTAAACTAAAAAATTAATAAAAATAAATATTCTGAAAATGTCGTCAAAAACATTCTAAGACTTCTCTGCGTAATATGCATCAACCTGTTTTACATAACTTTTAACTTTGTCGGAAACAAAACTTCTCAGCCCAATGAAACTCACTGTAACGCAAAGAGAGTGTTTGTATATGGAATATGTTTTCATCAATGGTTTTAAAAGGACTTTAAACACACACACACACACACACACACACACACACGCACATATATATATTATTTTATTCTTATACTTATTGTATAATCCTGACGGTGTGAAAAAACCCAGATGATAAAATTTGCAAATAAAAAATATTACTCACACTGATATCTGTGGAACAAATTCCATAAAAAAAGGGAAAGACGAAAAATATAATTACTGTTTGAAAATGATCTAACAATAATGTATGTCAAGCCAAAAGAAAAAAAAAAACACCGACAAAATTCCTTAAGTTAAAACGTAAAAGTGCTCAATATACTAAGTAGAATACCTATAGTGTCAGAAGAAATTTACCTATCGGCTCACCAGAATTATCCTGGTGATCCAGTTAGGTGAAACTTAGGTAGATTTCTTCTGACTCTGTAGGTATATATATATATATATATATATATATATATATATATATATATATATATATATATATATATGCATGTTTTCTTACGTGAGACGTAAATAATCAGCTCACAGTTTATTCTTCTAATTTTAAACCTCGTCTATCTGCTTAAAAATCTCATCTTTGCATAATAACCAAACCAGTTTTTTTTTTATGAGCGAAGATTTTTACGTGGCAAATATTAATATCTATTCTTTCTTCATCTTCTCTATCATTGCTGTCTTTAGAAATGTAGAAATTTCTTCTGACGAAGGCCTAAATCAGTAACGGTAAACATAAATTTCTTTCCTGCTATCAACTCATAAAAATAAGAATAAATGCTTCACCGAATCGGGTGTTATTAGAATTTCATGTAAGTTATAGGAGATGGAGATAGAATTACAAGCCATTTCATTTTTTTTTTCGGACCGGAATATCATGTAAGCATTATGCCTGTGTAAGAATTGTTCATAGCCAGAAATAGTTTAGACACAGGTTTCTGGTCTTTTATATATATTTTTATCTACTTACATAAGAAGTGATGTATTTTGAGATGTTGGCAGGCTGAAAGGTTTTGTCTCTTTTCCTGAGTGGAAATTAATGTCACATAACTGATGAGAAAATATGGTAGCAGGCACAAGAGATAACATTTATAAATACTTATGTTCGCTAATAAAGTATTTAACATAAGGTACACAATACTAATGATAAGAGAGTAGAATATACGTGCATGTCTATTTTATGCTACAATATTAGTCATATTACAATATTGTACCTAGAGACAACAATATTCAGCTCTTAAGGTGATTGTGTAATGCGCTAGGTTCACTTGGGCATCAACTCTTTTTTATTTTGCCAACTTCAACGTTTGCCAAAGGTGAGAGTAGTTCATGTATAAAACTAAGCAACGTGTAAGAGATGAATGTGAATATTTGTCAATCTATTCAGTCTAGCAAGTCGATAATATTACGTTTAAGTAATACATTTCCTGAAACTGAGAGTGTATTTACTCATCCAACACCAGAGCCATAAGCAGGGTGTGACACAAGGTCAATTTATAAGCGGAGTTTTGCAGGTTTGAATTCAGAGTTTTTGTTCTACAACACTAATTGCCTAACCAAGGCTAGAAAATTCAGTCTGCCTTGCTATTTACCTCTACCTCGAAGGGGAATGATTGAAATTCACACAGTTAAATGTTAAAATAGTTCTATTTCAAGCAATTCAGTTTAGCATAAGTACACAGTTTAGTTCTATTTGACCCATAGATAAGGCCCTATTAGACGCTACAACTCCGGGCCAGAATGGACCTGGGAGTGACAGCAATAAAGGAGTACTCCGCATTCCCCAAAGCTCCAGCATTACTGAAACCTCACCATCAGATTGTTTAGTGTCATATTAGGACACTCATTGAGGTGGGTGAAGTCTTACCATTCAGCAGAAATGCAGTCGGTGGATTCTACAGCCCCTACCGTCTTAGCAATATAATGATAGTAATAAACCAGGATGCACTATATATATATATATATATATATATATATATATATATATATATATATGTGTGTGTGTGTGTGTGTGTGTAAGAGCTGGTATGCCACTGAACCTTTTTGGTTTCCATTTTAACAGTGGTCTATGGTGATATTGATGTTTCTTTTTGGCAAATAGTGAAGGATTCTGATAGTATCTTATACTGAGAATATTTTATACAGAGAATATGCATGGTTAAAAATGACCTAAACTACCAGTTAAAAGTATTTGGTTACCTTCAAAATGTTCTATTCCTCATCCTAAAAGTGTTTTTTTTTAATAAAGCGAGTTAAACACCATAAACGTTTTATATATTATTCTAAACACAAGTCTTCCTGAGTTACATTAAATGCAAATTAAACCAAAAAAACCCAGAGAAAACGTCTTAAATATTTGATTCATCAAAATAACCCTCTTTGACCACTATCACTGCTTTACAGACTCTCAGCATTCTTTCTACCAAAGACTGGAGGTATACTTAAAATAGATCTTCCCAGCTTTCCTGTAAGAGTTGCCAGAGCCGTACTTGTGGGTTGTTTAGCTTTGACTTTTCGGTCAAGTTCATCCCACACCAGATCAATGGGATTTAAGTCCACTGATTGCACTGGCCAAGTACATGCTGTTCTTCTTTGCCTTTAATGTACCGCTGGCAGAGTTTGGGTGATTATTTTGCATGAGTGCTAATCCTTAACTCATAAGCTGCATTCCAGATGGGATTGTGTGATGCTGCCGTATGCTATGATAGCCAGTCTGATACAATTTGTTCCTCACTTGGTGTAAATCCCAACTTTGAAATTGGCAACCCCAACAGACATCATAACAGAGGCTCCACTATGCTTTACGTCTGATGTGATACAGGAGGTTGCAACTCTTTCACCAACACTTCGCCGCCCATAACCCTCCTACTTAAACCAAAATTTCGTATTTTTATTCGTCAATCAAAAGGACTTAATTCTATTGTTCTATAGTCCAGTCTTTGTAGACCTTGGCCCACTGGAACCTTTTGACATTGACTTGCTTCTTCAACAGCAGTTTTTTGATAGCAATTCTGCCATATAGGCCAGATTCACAAAGTCTTCTCCTCGCAGTGGATGTTGACACATTTTTTCACAACATTCATTCAGTTGTACAGTGATGTTTGAAGACAGCCTTCTGTCATACAAGCCGGTGATTGATGAAATTGTCCTCTGCACTTATTGTTGCTTTTCGTCTACCAGCCCCCTTACTTTTAGTCTTGTTTTATCCTGTTTTCTAATGTCTCGCAACAGTATAATCAACTGTAGTTCTGGGAATTTTCATTTTTAGTCCTTAAGGAGAAAAATGCCTTCAAATCAATTTTTCGGAAAATATCTGGTTATAATAAGATCTACGTTACTGAAAAGATTTGTATTTAGAATAAAAAAATAAAACTACTGTGGTGCTTAACTAGCTTCATTAAAAATAACACTTTTAGGATGATAAAAACTTTGAGGGGGTGACCTAATACTTTTGATTTGGTTTGGTTTCTTTGTTTAATGGCATATAAACTCTTTTTAGGTTATTTAATGCCAAAGCCATTATCCTAGAAGAACAGTACTTATACTATTTAACCCATAGCTGGGAGGATAAGGGGGTTCATACCTTTCCCAAGGGTATTTGCCCGAAAGTGAACGTAATAGCGCGATTGGAGTACGAACTCGCGTATTACGATTCCGCAGTTCATCGCTTTAACCATTACACCACGAGGACAGCCCCTAATACTTTTGACTAGTTGTGTACAAAGCAAAGTCGAACACAGCAGAATTACTATTTAGTCGTAAATTAGACTGGAAATTGCTTTGTTCACGAGCTACATTTAAAGTGCTAAAAAGTCTTGCTACCATGTGCAGTTTCTGCAAGGTAACAGTTGCACACACACACACACACACACACAAACAAACATTCGCATACACATACATATACACATGATAATTTTGATAGTATGTAAATAATGTACACAAGTATCGAGTGATGCGAAAGTCACTTACTGTTTAAACAATTCATCTCTGTGAAGCTGAAAACACTGGGCATTTCAGAGATATAACATTCCACAATTTGCTCAAATTAATTTCCATGAGTAAAAATAAATATGATTAAAAGAAATGTTTATTTACTTATTTTTTTATTCAAATTAATATCTTTCAATTCTTTCTTTTTTATTTTCCAGGTAAGTCATTTTTTTTTCATAATGCTGAACAATAAATTAGGAACTAGTCCTGCTTTGATAATGAAAGGTAAGCTTTTTGCATATCCATATTTTTTTTTTTGAAGAAAACTGCTTGTTTACCAAGAAATTTCCCATCAAATAATCAGACACTTGTGAAGAAAAGAACGATCTCTTGAATTGTAGGAAATTTTGAGCAGCAAAATATCTACGAAAACAATACAATTCATAAGATTTTCTTGAGAATATACTTAACTTGATTAACTACCCATCTAGGCTGGGTAAATGGACAGGGTTTCGATCACTACTGGTTATATTTATAGTAAAATTTATTACTGATCGGGAGTTTGTATAAGTTGTTTACATAAGAGTCAAATGATGCAAAAAATGCTGGATAATGTCAATAGATTTATCGATTCAAATATTTTTGTTTATTGTCTGGATAGTTATGTAATTATTTTTCATCTCCAGCCTGAAAAAATATACCAATAAACCTAATTAACCAATAAACCTAATTAACAACATTTAATTAGATGTAAATAATTACTTGAATATTAGTTTAGCCTCTCCCCACCAAACGAGCAGGGTGTAACGCAAGGTCAATTTTAAGCGGAATTTAACAGGTCGAATTTTCCTTCTCCTAGATTGGTTGCTGTTCTACAATCACTCATAGCTGAGGGAGTCTAGTTGGATACATAACTTTTCTGACTTTATTAACGCTATGTGAAAATTGAGAGGTGCCCGTAATGTAATGCTTACCGTCGTAGGAAATGGACACGGCGACACGAGTTCAGATCCTGGCCGAGACTAATTGCATTTCACATAGCACTAATACCCTTGGGAAAGGTATGAATCCAATTATTCTCCCTCCAGCTATGGGTAAATAGTAGGGCTGACAAGGTTCTTCAGCCTTCGTGAGGCAACTAGTCTAGGAGAAGGAAAACTCTGAATTCAAACCTGTTAAACTTCGCTAAAAAATTGACCTTGAGTTATATCCTGCCCGAGCGGAGGGGTTGGGTAAATATGATTAACGCTATTTGAAATATTTTTTTAGTAAGATAGATGATATTTACTTAAATCTCTGAGATGAGGAGGTATTAAATTTTCCGAACAATTGTCATTATGTTCATTTTCATATCAACAACTTTTCGACAACTCTACTCTCCAGCCTTCTTCAAGTGTATTTTGTCGTCGTGGGAATGTTTCATAGGATTTTTAACTGATTTATCATTGGAGTCATCGTCATCAAGTCGTGTTGATATGGGGTTCCCTGGCTCTTTTGCTCTCTCCATCCGTTCTACATCTATCACTCTAGGTAGGTCCTCTTGAATGCATCCAGTGTCCACACAGAGCTGATATGTAAATCCTTGCTAGTTGGCCATGAGTAGGAGTCCTTAAAAGAACATCACTAATGAGATCATCCATACTTCACCAGCTGTGCCCGGCATGTCTTATTAGCTTTACTTGCATAGTTTGTGAGATGGCAGGCAAGTGGCGCTACAGCTGCTGTTTTGTGGGGTGCTGCTTCCAGAACTTATTCAAACCAGCACTCAACATTTCCGATAAGGCGATATTGCTGCTGAGATATGTGAACTAGTCGAATAATTTCAGAGGACTGCCACTTAAAATGGATATGGTTCCTTCTGGTTTAAAACATGGATATGGTTCCTTCTGGTTTAACTGCATTCATGTAGAGGCCAGCGAAAATCATTAGATTGTCTGCATTGTCTGTATCTGTCATATTTTCTCCGAGATATCTTGTATCTTTTAATATAAAACCGTTTTTTTTTTCTTAAGTAAGGATATTTTTCCTGTTACCTCGTTTTTCCCGAACAGCTACCGACTCCCATGGAACTCTACACCTGTCCAAATAGCTCAAAGGTGCAATTTGCCCAGTCGGCTGAAATGTAAAATACATCGATACATCGACGGCATCTCTACAGGGGTAAGACACGCCCCCAACGAGGATCCTGAATATCACACTGAACAATCTGATGGTGAGGTTTTAGGCATGCTGGAGCTTTGGGGAATGCAAAGCACCCCTTCATTGCTATCGTTCCCAGGTCCACTCTGGCTCGGAGTGATAGCACCTGACAAGGCCCTCTTTATGGGTCAAATAGAACTAAACTGCGTACTTATGCTAAACTGAATTACTTGAAATTGAACTGTTTTGATATTCAAACTGCATACTTATGCTAAACTGAATTGTTTGAATTGGAATCGTTTGACTAAACTGAATAACTTGAAACAGAAATGTTTTTGACCATTAAACTATGTACTTACATTTAAACTGCGTACTTATAATAAACTAAATTGTTTGAAATGAAACTTTTTGTATACTAAACTGAATTGTTTGAAATAGAAATGATTATTTGTATAGAAATGCATTTGGCATGAAATAACCTACAAATGTTAATATGCCATAAAACCCAACCAA
>OY757934.1:37636335-37643835 GCA_963585895.1 Sepioteuthis lessoniana | reverse complement strand
AAGAAACACTAACTAATACGAGAAGGATGAAAAAAAAAAAAAAAGAAAGAAAAGAAAGAAAAAGGAATATAGTTATTTTTTTTTATTTATTTAAGCAATAACTAAAAAAAATAGTGATGTCTTTGGGAATTGGTGAGGAAAGTCCCAGCAAAATGAAATCTCCCCCTCCTTCTCTTCCTCCTCCTCTTACTCCACCTCCTCTCTCTTTCGCGAATTAAGTGGTCTGAACTTTATTAACCGGACATAATTTCTGGTTGCCATGGTAATGTGAATACCGGGAAAGTTGGCGAAGTCTATGAAGATCACATGGGTTTCGGCCAAGTTTTCTAAGCAGCAGTAAGTGGTGCGTGAAGCTGAAAGCTGGGCAAAAAAATATATTGAACGGAAAAATTACGATGCTTTTGATGAAGGCGCATGCGCATAGGAGAGAAGTTTCCTCGAGCACTCAGAATTAATAGCACATATTCTCACGCATAAAGTCGCATATTTATATTTTGAAATATGCACTTATACATGTCACGGGTTCTAACATATTGAGAGATCAGTGTAATTGTATATACATTGATGTGTTTGTAGACATACAGTGGCAAATGGAGGTGCCCTTGGTTTAATGGTTATCGTCGTAGGAAATGGACACGATGACACGAGTTCAAATCCTGGACGAGACTGATTGCATTTCACATAGCACTAATATCCTTGGGAAAGGTATGAATCCAATTATTCTCCCTCCAGCTATGGGTAAATAGTTGGACAGACTAGGTTCTTCAGCCTTGGTTAGGCAACTAGTCTAGGAGAAGGAAAACTCTGAATTCAAACCTGTTAAACTTCGCTTAAAAAACTGACCTTGTGTCATATCCTGCCCGAGCGGAGGGGTTGGGTAAATAGGATACAGTGGCAAGTAAAAGAAAGGAAATTTGACAGGTAATTTCTTTAGCTTTTACAAAGTAGCATTAACTGTTTTCATGCGTCGTATTTGTGGTTATTAGTGACTGTAGCTCAAGTAGTGTCGTGAGTATGATACAAAACTGCAGCTAACGGCGATGCTTTAGATCTGGAACTCTAGGGATTGTGAAGTACCCTTTGGTTGCAATTGCTCTCTGATCCACTCAGACTGGGAGTGGTAGTAAATGTTACGGTCCCTTCTCTGGGTCAAATAGACTTTTTTGGAAATCATTGGTATTCGATAAGAATTCTTTCTATCATACAATTGTGTGCAAATTATTTGTATTAGAAATGAATAGTTGTTATCATAATTGTGTTCAAATAAATGATTTGACATATTGTGCAATTTCAAAAATGCAATAGAAGGTAGAAAATATAGTTATGATTGCAAGCAAACATTCTACAATTGAATCAGATTTCAGCAATTAATAAACCATAAGGAGTTCATGTGCCATCAAAAAATAAACCACATTAAACTATGTAATGAAAGTCGTTGCATTCCCGTTGACTTAATGCAGTCATTCAGAGATGGGAGGTGTCTTCAATAAGTTTCCAGACTTTTTTCCTATGGGCACTTTTATTGGTAGTACACACATGAAACTCTAGTCCCCTTCGAAGTAATCTCCTCCGGCTGCAATGCACTTGCTGTACCGTTCCAACAACTTCTGCACGGCCCCATGGAAGTCCTCTTGTGTGAGCGTGTCAATGACCTTCGTCACAGTCTCTTTCATCTCCTCAATTGTCTCATAACAATAGCCTCTTAGCTTAGGGAATAACGAAAAGTCACAGTGAGTAACGTCTGGTCTATAGGGAGGGTGACGAACTGTCTTGATGCCCATCTTTCTCAAATAGTCTGTGACAAGGATGGAGTTGTGGACTGGTGCATTGTCCTGGTGGAAATGCCACTGACGCAATTTGAAGAATGCTGGCTTCTTCCGACGGAATCTTTTCCTGAACTCCCTTAAAACCTCAACATAGTATTCCTTGTTGACTGTCTGTCCAGTGGGAACCCAGTGCATGTAGATCATGCCAGTGCTGTCAAAAAAAGGGATCATCAAAAGTTTGTGGGCGGATTTGCTTCGTCTGGCTTTTTGGGGTCTGGGAGAGCCAGCATGCTTCCACTGGGAACTCTGTCTCTTGGTCTCTGAGTCATAGCAGTAGCATTTTTTCCAAGTTTAAAACACAATTTTATTGCATATCGTTCTTCGAAAGTGTCCTCCCGTCCAGATTTTATTTTTTAAATTCACCAGCTGTGACAAACAGGCTTTAGTAGGGTGTATTCCAATTCCTGCTGTAGCTGTTTATTTGAACCTGAAATCATGAAAATTGATCAGTCATCTCATAAGATATATAGCAATAACATACTGAATTTTTAAGAGTCTACGACAAATTTAATGCCTGTATAAAAAAAGTTGGGAAACTTATTGAAGGCACTCCGTACTACGGCTAAAAATAGAAAGAGAGTCTGAAAAAAGTGTTAAACAGAATTGGTTACGAGATATGAAATACACTTGTATCATCAGTCCGTAAAGTTCCTTAGTCTCACCACCATAAAAAAGAATAATAAAAAATTACAAAAAAAGATAATTCCTTTTTTTAGTTGGATCGAGAACTTATCAGAACCTCTTTGTAAAATGTCAAACTCTTTGTAAAATGTCAAATCCCTTTTTTACATAGATAACTTATTTTTTTGGTGATCAATGAAAATAAGTTAGAATGTGAGATAAATTTATAATACATAGAATCCCGTTTATTTGTAAGCCTCAATAGTTTCATATGTTCAATCCCGGTCTATTACGTAACTGAAAAAAATATTATCTATCTAATTACAAATCAGCATTATCCCTTCAAACAATTCCTAGAAACATGCTAGTTGGTTCATCACAACTTGTTTCAAATTCTCAAAAGTTACCAAATGGTAAACACAGAGTTGGTATTTAATTTTGGGAGACGGTAACTAATCCCAAGAGCTATGGTACCACAAGAATATTCTCGTAGCCTAAAACTTGTTCAAATATCTATGTTAGAATGTGATGAGAATTATTCTATTTTTCTGGTTGGTAAGCCGGATTAAAAATTACCTTATTTTCAATCAGGATTGCTCCCCAGAGGATTACTTAACTTTTTTTTTCGGGGTCAATTCCTTCAAGTATACAAAGCGAGTTACGTATCTGCGCGCTGGAAACTGATTATTAAATCATATTCACAACGAGTGAAATAACAGAATTACCCAAATTAGAATGGTTTTTAGTTATAAGACAAGAAGAATTTGTTCCTACATCGATAGATCCTATTTACCCAACCCCTCCGCTCAGGCAGGATATGACACGAGGTCAATTTTTAAAGCGGAGTTCCACAGGTTTGAATTCAGAGTTTTCCTTCTCCTAGACCAGTTGCCTAACTAAGGCTGAAGAACCTAGTCTGTCCTACTATTTACCCATAGCTGGAGGGAGAATAATTGGATTCATATCTTTTCCAAGGGTATTAGTGCTATGAGAAATGCAATCATTCGTCCAGGATTTGAACTCGTGTCGTCGTGTCCATTTCCTACGACGATAACCATTACACCACGGGCACTTCGTACATCGATAGATCATGGTCTTAAAATTAGTTATGAAGAGTTTCCTATGAAGGCATTTTGTATTTCTGTTAAAGAATATAATCTTTCAGTGGCTAAAAAAAAGCTCTATTTTGATCTAGTTTTTCATTTAATATTAATGTGAATTAGGACTTCCTTCTCTTACAAACACGAAATGTAAAAAGGTGAAATTATTTTGGGAAGTGAAGTGAAAATTAAAATTTGCTTGTCCATTTTAGGTCCCAACATAAAACGCTACAAAAAGAAATACCAATGTTTCGCTTTGACAGTGATTCTGAATTTAATGAAAGAAAGAAGTAATTATTAATGTTCCGAAGTTTAAACCATTTTATAAACTAAAATGTACACATATCTTTTATCAAAATTATTTTTTTTAATATATACAATGTATGTCAAAATATTTCCTTGGAAAGTTTGCCCTGAGCAATGAAAAATTGCAAACTACTGTACTAATAATGAATTGAATAATACATATATATATATATATATATATATATATATATATATATATATATATATGTGTGTAGAGTTTTGTTCAATAAGTCGACGCTAATTTAATTAAGACGGAAAAATTGATTCACAGTTGACTTCAATTGGATTAAAATCGTTCAATAAACAAGATAAACTTTCCAGTAAAATTAATACATGAATTTTTTTTATATCAACACACAGACATATTAAATTAGCGAGTAAATAAGCACAAATAATAGTATAGACATAAAACTGAAACAGGCGTTGATAAACAGTCATAAACGCTCAAGTGTGAATAACCACATCTTCTTAAAACGGGTGACTGCATACATTAATTCATACATCCAGAAACATAAGCTCACGTATTTACAAATAAAAATTCAAAGATTCAGGTTTAATTTCTCTCATACCCATGTACAAGATGGTATTGAGAAGTTCTCAGACTAACAATGATCATTTAATTTTTTTTCTTTTAAGGGTTAAAAAAGTTTTTGAAAAACATATAGCTAATGCGTATATGGAACAGCATGTACTTTTCAGGGTCATAGGTCATGGTCATGAAGTAATTTGAATAATTGTATTGAACATGAAACATCTACCATGGACTATCATATGAAAAAAACATTAATTGCTATTTATTATTAATAATAATAATAATAATAATAATAATAATACACTGAAAAATTATATACTTACAAGCAGGAATTTCTCCAAGAAAACAAGAGACTGAAAATTCAGTAGGATTTTCGTTTACCAATCGATCACCTAATCCCGACTGGAAGACAAGACTTAGTTTTAATTGACAAGAAAAAAATGTCAACTTGTTGATTTTGCCATTCAGTAGTCCTGAGAATAAAAATAAAGAAAATCTAAAAAACAGGACAAATACCTGGACGTTGCTAGAGAGCTAAAGTCATTACGGAACATGAAGGTGACAATGGTACCAATCATGTTTAAAGCTCTTGTATCAATTACAAACAAGTTAGGAATGAGCCTGAAATAACAGGGAATCAGAGAAAAAATTGAGCATTTACAGACCCAAAAGCAGTTAAGATCAAGTAGAATACTTAGAAAGGTCCTAGATTCCTGAGGAGACTTGTTGTCACCAAAATTTCTGTGAAAATCACCAGTTACTACTAAAATTAAATGATAAATTGCTTGTTTTTTTTTTATTGAACACAATTTAAAATTTTAAAAATAGGACACACACACACACACAGACACACACAGAGGCACACACACACACACACACACACACACACACACACACACACACACACACACACACACACACACACAAATATATATATATATATATATATATATATTATGCATGAAAACTGATTTGAAGTGTCACGGTATAGATAATTATATATATATATATATATTATAAATACTTATATATATATATTATTATTATATATATATATATATATATATATATATATATATATATATATATATATCAACCGGCTCATTGTCCTATGAGTAGAGTGATCGCTAGTGGCCCGGTATACCGGGGTACAAACCCAGGTCCAGTCATACCAAAGATTTTAAAATGGTACTTAATATCTCCTTGCTTAACAGCATTATCAGGTACGTATTAAAGGTAAGCGGGATTAATCCATGTGAAGGAGTAGCTCCCTATTGAAAAGGGAGCCTTCGGGTGGACCACGACAACAATCGCTAACTTTACTTATATATATTTTTTTTCAGCTAACATCTTCAGCTTGTATAAATTATCACGTGTGCTTTGAATCATATATCTACATGCATCTTTAAAGGATTTTCTTGTATCCAGACAAGTTTCAGACAGCCACATTCACAGAAACTTTCCCTTTCGTTTTATTAACAATGTTGATGTTTGTTATCCCTTGTTATTTAACCCCGACTGTGTCTATATCCTGTCATGTGATCTAATTCCTTCGGACTGATAACGTTCAAAGGTTAAAGTCAACATGTAATGGAGAAAAAGATAAAATAAATGAATAAATATATTAAAAAATACAAAAAGAGAAAATTTAAAAAAAAAGAAAGAAAAGAAAACACAATGATTGACATTGGAAAATTAACAATTCTAAGAATAAACTGTAAGAGAAGAATTCCCTCTTTAATAACCGGCCGTGAAAAAAAAAATGGAAGATTAAAGTTCATATTATGATTGCATTAAACCATCTTGTGTTTTGATTTCAAATACAAATGCAGGGAATTTTACAGATTTCTATTTGAAACAATGTCAGCAAAAACTGACATGTTTGTTCATTTATGTCTTATACCTATATGTTCGCCTGAGAGAGGAAATGAAAAATTAAAAAAAAAAGGCATTGACACGCGATTAACGAAGGCATGGACAGCTATCGATAAGCTATCGATCATATGGAAATCAAACCTGGCAGATAAAATGAAACGCAGTTTCTTCCAGCCAGCGGTCGTATCAATACTGCTGTATGATGCACTACATGGACGCTAACAAAACGGCTGGAGAAGAAGCTCGGCGGCAATTACACAAGAATTTTGCAAGCAATATTGAATAAGTCCTGGCGGCAACACCCCACAAAGCACCAACTATACGGCCACCTGCCTCCCATCACGAAAACTATACAAGTTAGAAGAACCAGACACGCAGGACACTGCTGGAGAAGCAGGGACGAGCTCGTAAGTTATGTACTCCTATGGACCCCAACATATGGCAAAGCAAAAGCAGGACGACCAGCTCGAACATACATACAGCAGCTATGTGAGGATACGGGATATGTAGCCCTGAAGACCAGCCAGAGGCGATGAACGATAGGGAAAAGTAGCGAGAGAGGGTATGGATATCCGTGCTAGCGGCACGACAAGATGATGATGATGATGATATATATATATATATATATATATATATATATATATATATTACCAAGAGAATACTAATTACTGTTGCCCAGTCGGCTGGGGCTTGTTCTGTGAGTTCACTATCAGAATTATTTTCATTTGAGAAGAAGCAAAGTATTTTTGATCAGAAGAGATGCTTGAGTTTGTTCAAAGGCATTGCAGAGCGATATTTCCCCGTGTTCTTCGTTGTTTGTGATATAAAAATGGCCTTTTCTCATCATGTATGAGAAATAAAGATTGTCTTCATGCACTACCTGCTTGATAAGAAACTCAAACACACCCATGACTCTTGCTATGGATATGATTGGCTTGTTAGGATGGTTTTCAATCATGACCTGCGTCTCAGTACTAAATTCAAGAGGTTTTTTTTCTTATCAAAATGATCAGAAAGAGGCTTCCGAACTGCCATACCTTCGTACTCACCGCTGGAATCATTCAACACATTTCAAATCCGTCATACTATCCTCAGATTGACACCCAAGCACTTTGAACTCTTTGTATTGGATCTTGCAGAGTGAATGTCAAACAGTACAAACAGGCCATTTCCAATTTTTTGGAAGAACAAATTCCATCATGGTGCTGCTTTCCTCGATTTAGTTTGCAGTACAGTAGAC